>CM035786.1:19114026-19429026 GCA_020466265.1 Siphamia tubifer
TATGTGGTTATGTATTATTTCAAGTGTGATGACATATTTTGACTAGAAATAAGAAAAATACACTTGGTAAACCTTTGATTTTTGCAGTGTGCACACATAATCCTTTGAAGTGGTGACTGTGGAACCACCTCAACAAGTTCATGACATAGTTTATACACACATAAAGCACATATAACTAAAGAAAATCTGAGTTATATGTAAACAGAGAAGTGCATACACTTTACTCTGCTCACACACACACTGTATGTGTACATATAAACGTAAGTCATGACATACAAACCTACAGCAGCTACACACTCCCACCATGCTAGGGTGTTTGTACACACTGTGCTCTTGCACTGGAAAAAAAATATCTAAATCTTACCAAGTGTATTTTTCTCATTTCTAGTCCAAATGTCTCATCACACTTGAAATAAGATATGAAATATAAAACAATGAGATATAACAGCTTATTTATAGACCTGGAAAATCTTATTTCAAGAAATCTTACAAAGATACTTTTTTTTTGCTTTAATTAAGCAAAATAACAATAAATAAATAAATAAATCTTGAATTAAGCAAAAAAAAAAAAAAAAGATTTAAAAGATTTTCAAATTCTGTTGTCTAAAAATATGTTCCTGTATCTCACTGTAAAGTTATTCTTTCAGTGCTTACGTGTTATTTTAAATGTGATGAAATATTTTGACTAGAAGTGAGAAAAATAGACTTGGTAACATTTAGATTTTTGCAGTGTGTGAAACAGTGTGGGTCTGGTTTAGTAGAAGGTTTAGGGACCCGGGGCCCAGAGGACCACAGTTCGATCGGCAGAGGATGAGAGGAAGGTGCGGTCGTGTGGATGCCACCTACACTGGATCACCTTATCCCAGTGTTCACCTGCCAACGTCTGGGGAAGCGGCTTGGTTAGGTCACCTGAGGTCAGAGAAAAGAAACAATCAAATGAAAAGAGGCACTGTCACTTTTTTTTGACTCTATAAATAGTGTTTCTCATCATCATTTCCCAGACCCTGTGGCGTTAATAACTCACTACTCCCTCTAGTGGTCACAAATGCCTCATACTATTTAGAATCCAATACACTACACACATAATACTCTCATGATACTAATACTAGGTCACATTTTAATATTCTACATTACTTTAATAGTGTATAATATAGATTATTTAAGTATTGAAAGTAACATTCAAGTTCCCATGTACCTACCTTGAAGGTCACTGATGATGATTTTGTTGTCATAGGAGCCGGTCAGAAGATGATGGGCTCCAGGTGAGAAGCGGACTGAGCGTATGTCGCTGCCGTGGGGGCGATAGGTCTGGACTATCCGGCCCCCTTTGATGTCATACAACATGCAGGTGCTGTCCTCCTGACCGGTGGCCAGCAGGCGCCCACTGGGGTCGACTGCCACTGAAGCCACAGCACTGCCTGCATGGAAGAGTTTGGGTGGATGAATTGTACATGTAGGTCTCTTTGTAAACTCCAAAAGAAAAGAACCAGAGTCATTAGGTAGAAAACCACCACTGTTACACCTGTGTCAGTTTCCAGGAGTGACACGTTGACTCCCAGAGGAGCTTTGGGTTGTTTTTAAGGGTTATTTTAAGTACTCACCAACAGCCTCTGATGAAACAACAGTATTCTCAGTACTATTATCTCTCTCCCTCTCTCTCTCTCTGTGTGAGATAAATTTGTGTGTGTGTGTGTGTGTGTGTGTGTGTGTGTGTGTGTGTGTGTGAGAGATAAATGCAAGATTTAACAGTCAAAAACTGAAAACTGTTAAACGTTGTCTTTTACATGTACTTTATATTATTGCCTTGCTTTACTCTATTTTAATTTTAATGTATGATTTTAATATATTTATTCCCTTTCTTTTTTATTTAAAATTCACATTTTAACTTTAACTTTTAATGTCTTTTCCCCTTTTATGTCTTTGTAAAGCACTTTGAGTTAGTAAAATACGATCATAATCTAGAAATAATGATACATTTATCTCTGTCTTAGTGTAACAAAAGTAAGATTACGTTGCAATATTTACATTTACAAACTCTTCTTTTACCAAATATGTAAATAACCTGAACAAATATAAATGACCTGATATGCCTTAATAGAACTAAGTACAATTTTGATTAATATTCTACCTGTTATTAATTAATTTATGTCTTTGTGGATCCATTGTAATCTATAAATTGTAATGAATTTAAGTCAAATATATTCTGAGGCATAATATTATTCAAAGGATACTTTGTAAATGTCAACATTTTCAGAATGTAATTTAACTTTTTTCACACTAAAATATATACAAAAGTTTGGAGTTGGCATTATTTAGATTATTTTACTAGTCCTTCCCACTTGAGATTAAATTTACTTGTATGTAGCCCCTGACCTAAAATTTATTTTGACACCTCTGTAATTTTGAATGTGACATGGTAATGCAGTAAATCACAGTATAGCATGACATATATTTTTGAGGAGGAATGAGGTGGGTGCAATCCAAGTGACAAATAAAATGACAAAAATGTATCTCCCCTCAATAACCTGAGAAAAATTAATAAATAAATAGAATTCCACAACGAGAATGAATTGTAGGAGGTGTTGATACATGTAGGTGGGTGGTGTGGTAGCAGGTGCACCCCCATCCCTCCAAGGCCATCCTCTCAATATTTATCACCCACTGACTACTGGTAAAGTGTTTATTTCCCACTCACCAGAACCGTGCAGTGTCGTGCCGACCACCCGCACACAGCTGGGCACCCGCAGATCCCAGAAACGCACCGTCTTGTCCTGGGAGCCAGAGGCGATCATCCATCCTCCCCATGTGAACAGAGTCAGAATATGACCTGTTGAAAAACACAATTATGAAGATTTAAACACATAATGAGTGTGTTTGTTTGATACATTAACCCTTTAATGCAGGGGTGTCAAACTCACTTTACTTCAGGGGCCACATGAAGCCAAATTTGATCTGAAGCATGGGCGTAAAATTGCGTATGGACGCTATGGACGTGTGCATAGCAATATTTGGATGTTTCTAAAATGTCCATAGCAATTTTTGGATGGGAAATTACATGACATTTGGGAAACAAAAGGTGACTGTATTTTTTGGACTATAAAGGTGACACTTAAAATACTTTAATTTCCTTCAAAAACCACAGTGCTTATTGGGCACTCAAAACAACAGAGAATAATGATGTAAACCGAACAGTTCTATATTAACAAAAATGAGATAAACTTATGGGGATGAATTATGTGACTGATTATCTTGTTAGTGTAAAATCACAGGTTTCCCGACAGGGGTTCTTTTAGTGAAAACCAGATCTGTAAGCCGAGAGAAATTTTGGGAACGAAAATGTGGGAAGTTGAATCCAACTGAAGGACAAGATAACAAATATTCAGAAATCCTTGACAATGTTAAAAATTAATGATGACTATGACACAGGAAAATCACTTAAAAACAGTGATAACCTCTCTCTCTACCCCTCTCTGTTAAGGTATGAAACCAGGACTGTGACTAATGACACATTGCCCCCCCTCCCATATCCCTCCCTGCGGTGACTGCTCCAGGATGGAAGAATGTGGCAACAACAGACTCCAACCTAAATGACAAAAGTGACACGCACACACATATGTCACTTGGCTCCTAAAAGTAATAGAACACATTGAAAGTCAATGAAAACACCCTTTTGAAATGAAGAGGTTTGGTGGACAGTGTAACTGGTTTCTCTGCCTCCCTTGCGAGAAAGACATACCCTCTCTTGTCTCATTTGTGTATCTATGTTTTTCTTACAGTTTAAACCTGGTCCTTCGAGACGGATCTCAACAACTTTAAGACCCTTTTCCAGGACGATTGTTCGATGTTATCCAAACTGGAAATTGAGGACTGAAGCGATTGCGAATTCGAGAGAAAGAGTGAGAATTCAAAGTGTGATTGAAGTGTGACTGTGAAGCCTGACTTCATTGATATTAGGGGTAATAAAAAAAAAGATTAAATTAAAATATTATTAATCTTGTTTGCACTGGTGATAGTATTTTTTTCTTTGTATGATCTGTTGCATGTTTTTCTTTGTGATTTACCGAACTATACGCTTGTTTTATGAACAGGAATACATTAAGCTACTCCACAAAGATAAAAATGATTGGTTAACAGAAAATTGAAATAGCATGCTGTTGATCCATGATGTAAGAAGCCAGATGATTAGGACGATAAGCAGGAGGAAATGTTGAAGTAATATGTTCATAGTTTTTTTGTTCTTTTATTGCTGCCTCTTTTGCTGAGTGTTACATTTTCAGTTAACCAGAATCAGGAACTTCCTGAACACGATTTCCTGGACATGGATAACCCCATAAGCAGCAAGCTGGACTTGATTTCAGAGTTTTTGTTATTTTATCACTGAGTCGCTCACACAAATTTTCCATTACACATGAATAAACAGAAATCTCTTCAGAAAACTAAATTAAATTTCAACAATATTATGTCTCAGTTTATCATTTACACATGTAGATTTTAATATACAGATCAATGTGGATAAAGAAAAATACAAAACGCCATGTGTACACACCCCAGTATTTTTTTCTATTTATTTTACATCTGTATTTGTACTCTATCATGTCTGTACGTTTTCATATGTTTTAAAAAGTGCAGCAGTGGTCGTACCTGTGTGTCCACTCAGAGCGTGAAGACCCTGTCCTCTCTGACAGTCAGTGGTATAGATATTACAGTCTCCAGCTCCAGCACTGATCAAGATGGACCCTCCACTCTCTGGACCCTCCATGAAGGCCAAGTCCCTGATGGTGCCATCATGCATGCTGAACTCTAAATCTGGGCCTGAATCAAAATAGGACATCCATATGATAAATGAAGAGCTGAACTGTTTGAGGGAATTGGATCTCACTTATCAGGTACAAATAAATAGTACCTGTGGCGTTGCAGCTGTCTGCGTTGAAAGGCAGGACCTTGACGTATTTGTCATTGGAGCCGGTGGCCAGCAGTTGCCCACAGTGACTCCAGGCAACACAGTAGATCGAACCTTTGTGATGTTTGTTTCTTCTGAAGCGCACGACCGGCTGTTTAACTGTTGCAGGAGCACTGAAGGAGACAGTAAATTGTAAGACACGGATTCAGTGAACATATGTGAATTATTCACAAATTCCACTTTGTTTGGAAAAAATGCAGGATCAAATGTAATCACTCTGACTTATATTTAAACCTTTTAAAACAAAACTTTGGGCCATTTGTTTCCAGTGGGAATCATCTCAACATAATACTAAACAATGAGTTAGCAGAAACTTCATGCATTTAAACCAAGTTATGATCCAAAAACAGCAAAGATAAGACAAAACAGATGATCATGGTATCATAATGCAACCTTTGTTAGGCCCGAGCACTGCCATATCAATGAGGGACTATTAAAACGGTATGATTTCATTATTATTATTATTATTATTCCAGCAAATTAACTTCAAATGTTGCCATTTCATATGCAGTTGGCAAAAGAGAACTCATGAAATCCACCCTGAAAAGACAAAATCTGACTTTGTCAGTGGGTGATGTCATCACTAGAGCAGGACAGAAGCAAAACTCCACCTGAAAAATGTCTGAATAACTCCCCCTCACAGTAAAACGATAAATAGTAGGTAAACAATATTTTCCACAAATGCTGCCATGATTCTTAGGATTCAAACAAACCAGGGTTTGAAGACCTTGCTCTTCTAAAGTGAAATGACAGGAACCTGTTTGGGATGAAGTCAGCATTTTTTCTCCATGGGGCCCATTAATAAAATAATTTCTGTCTCATGTTGACTTCACTGTTTTTAAAACTGATCTAACTTACTTATTTTTCACAGTACAGACATAAAAACTACATCTACTTGTTCATCAGAACCTTACCACTCATGACAAACTTTACTTTCACCAATTATTTATGGGTTTCCCAAAAATCGCGATGTGCTCTCGGTCGACGGATTTATTTGTATAAAGTTAGGTTCTGCTCAACTTTTTGGTCTCGCGCGCCGCGTACCCAGAATGCTTAGCGGGAGCGGAATTCACTTCTCATAGATGCGGAGTTTGCTTCGCTGTCTAGTGGATCACGAATGTATGAGAAGCGAATCCCGCTCCCGCAAAGCATTCTTGGTAAGCGGGGCGGCGAGAGGAGCAGTTACGGTGCGTCCAAAATGTTGTGCAGAGGCTAACTTTATGCAAATGAATCCGTCGACCACGAGCACATCATGAAGCGAGTGTCCAATAGTACACAGAGTCCACAACATTTAATTAGCATATTCCCCACTTGATAATCATGGCGGATGAGAAATTAATAATTGCGGTATCCAGCAGCTTTCCTTGTCGTTATGACATATTTTTAAAATCCTACAGGGACAATGTAATGCAATGATGGTACGTAGGCTAGTTGTTCATTTGTTTAAATTAGATGGTCCTCGTAAAAAAAACAACTGCCGTTTACAGGAAAAGTGCAGTTGCAATACTGCAGTTGGTTTGTGTCCAAAATAGTATTAGTGCCGTAAATGGATTATGGCACTAATTCTGTAGCGTATAGGAAACGCCCACCGAGAGTCTGCTGGGAGGGTAGCATTGCTAAGTCTGCGCTCCAGTGTTTTTGCAGTTAGACTTATTTCCATGTGAATTTTTTAAATAATTTTATTTGCGTTGCTTAAAAATAAAGATTCAAATAGACAAAAAAAAAACCTACAATGATGAGATAAGCTATCAAAACATTCAGGCCCATAACAAAAACAACAATAAAATAATAATAATAATAATAATAATAATAATAATAATAATAATAATAATAATAATAATAATAATAATAATAATAATAATAATAATAATAATAATAATAATAATAATAATAATAATAATAAACCCCGACACAAAAAAAACGGCCATCTAAAAGGTGTAAAGAGCTCAGGAGGCTTTGGGGTTTGTAGAAACAACTTCAAGAGAACTTTAAGTTTAGAACAAACTTTTGCTGCTTTACCGTGGAACAGTTTTATTTTTCACGAAAGACTAAAAATAATAGAGATACAAGCATTATTCCAAAATGATATCGTTTCAATACCATTTGTCACTTCTTATTGGGCTGGGCTAACTGGGGAAATCCTATGGAAAAAGTTTGGACTTTACCTGTAAAATATCTTTTCACAAATAAAGTGTGTGAAATCTCATACAAAAACGTATTCACCGATACTATCCTTCTAAGAGTTTTATTGTAAGAATGAAAAAGGACTTGGATGACTGTTATTCATTCTGTGAAGGATCCCAATTCATTTTGTTTTTTTAAGTTTTCTACTAAATTCTGGAAAGGCACTTTGTCAATACTATACACAAATGGTTCATGTATCATCCATAGTATTCCATTCTATCTGGCAGACGAAAAACTAAATAACAACTCGATATTTGGTGTTGTCTGTGTTTTTTTTTTGTATGATCTAAAACTCAGGGGTTAGTTTCTTTTTCAACTACTACAGAACAATGCTGTAATAATATTCAACATGTCGAGGGCTTAACTCTGTACGTTCCAAAGGAGCAGGAGAGACAGACAGAGTCAGACAGACAGACAGAGAGGGGGCAGAGAGACAGACGGAGAGGGTGGGGGCAGAAATGACTCTCTGAAATGTTACAGTATATTGCCCCCCCCCCCCCCGTCACTCCAGCTTGTGACGTTCTGCTGAATCACGTGACTCAGACGCATCACATGACAGTTGAACCGATTCATCAATCACAGATAGTTACTACTCAATATCGTGTCACGACAGTGATCCTGAATCTTTCTCATCGGTCTGTTAACATTACTTGGGTTTAGTTTCATCCACCGACTCTTCGCTCCGGGACTCATGGCTCCCTCAGCCGCTGTCGTTGCCCTGTTCTCGGTGCTGCTGTCCGGTGTGTCTGCCGGTGTGTTTTTCAACCCGAAGCAGCCTTGTTATGTCCCCAAACCCCGGAGACCAGACTTCGGACTCAAGTAAGTTAAAAAAGACGGGTGGTACACGTTTATTAGAGTGTTAGGACACTTATTAGGACAATAATTAAACGTATAATTAACAACGGAATGTTAGTTAACTACCCTTGTTAATGTTAGCTCCATACAGCCATTAGTACTGGAACAGAAAATAATAATTTAACCCTCTATGATGGGATTATGCCATTTATAAATGATGTTTAAACAATAACACAAGCTTGTAACCAATCATACTGTACCATAGATGTTTCACCTAGAATCCAGTCAAACGAATAAAATCAAATATGTAAAATCCTGATGTCATGTACTGTAACAGGAAGTACAAGCAAAGTACATGTTGGGTTACATGCATAAGTAGTATCATAAGTCCATTTTTAAAACACACATAAACTAAAACACACATAAATCACCAATAAAATATAACTCAATAGTCTAAACTGTTTTTTTTAAACGATTTTAGTCATTTCATATGAACAATACAATGCAATGCAATACAAATCCTTCTTTAAAACAGTTAATTTTTTTTTTCATTTAAATCCTACTTCACTCAGAAAATAATTACAGTTAATTGTCACCTCTTGAACCACATTTCATTTGTAGTCATCCATTCAACCTTATGTTCATGCAACTTTTCAGAATTCATAACTAACATGAATATTTGTATGTATTTTTTATGGTTTTAGAATTATTCTGAAATGAAATGTTCCAAGTGTATTTCAGTCAAATATGTTCATGGATAAGGAAGACATTGTTCTTTTATCAATATTTATTTTTTTTTAATTAAGAATTAATTAAAAAATATTTTAAAGATAGGGCCATCAAAAGGCAGTCATTCAATAGTACTGTGTGTTTTTATCAACAAATGTCAAAAACAGTTGGAATGGTATACAAAGCCCCCAAACCTCTTCTGTGGTAGCATCTTACTTAACCTCTTCCACCCTGACCTTATTTTCAGGGAAAAACGCCTATAAAAACACACCCAAAGTAAATGAAGAATTGCGCCACAATCCTAAGGTTTATATGGATGTTCTTTGTGTCTATGGATGTCTACAGACTTCACAGAATATATTCCTATTGTCTAAAATGCTGTAGTTATTACTATGATGGAGTAAACTGTAATAAATTAAAATACATTTTTTTTATCCTTGGCTGTTTCTTTTCCTTATTTGAGAAGAGATAACAGCCTGCTAACAATGATTCCATGAATGTAGACACTATCGATCACCTTCAGCAACTCCTTGTCAACACATGTACAAAAATTGATAGAATTACAGCTAAGAACAAAGCTTCCAGAAAGGTTTAAGTTAAGATAACACTAGACGGACAGTCCATTTGGCACAGTTTGGCACAACAGTTTTGGAACAAAACATCATGGCACAATAGTGTGCCATACTGTGCCACTTCCAATAAAATCTGTCTGGAAAACACAACTCACATCCAGTACAGAAGTCTATTACTGTCTACTAGAACTTTTAAAAATGAAATTTACCTTGTGCTTCATCAACTTCTACCTTTGTGCACAACTAAAATCAATAAAAGCAAATAAACATAGATTATTTTGTCTCCAAATGGAGTAGTTTTATTCAGAACTTAATCCAAACTATATAAAGCACTTTGAGCCATTTATATGCTAGCACGGCTAAACGCTAACACTAATAGCACTTCACAAATCCTACTTAACAGTCAGTACATTCACTAAAATAACTTGCACAAAAATCGTAACCAATAATGAAAAAGGACAGTAAAGCAACTGGAGGCCTTGGATTCAGTGAAAATATTTCTCATAGATTTCTTTATCTTTTTGTGGATTATAAATCTATATAATTTTACATAATTTTGGAGCATTTCTATTAGAATTAGTTGTACAAAAGTTTGATAAAGCATCCAAAAGAATCTAAAGCCTCTCATGTTGAAGTGTTTAAGTTTCATGTTGATTTTAGATTTTAGATTAATTCAGGTTTATCATGGTGAAGCACCCTGAAATGCTCAACTACTTACATTGGCTCTTGCCTATGACTCTTACTGTAAATATCACCACATGACCGATGGTGTCAAAATCTATGTGTTATCATTTTTACAAAATACGAGGTTGTTTGGTTTAACTGAAGCACAAGTTAACAGCACTGTACAAACACACAGTTAACTAAATAATGTCACGCAGCAACTCGAATAGTCTATATACCCACAAAATGAGATGAAAAAATATATAATCCACTCATTGTTTAATGGAAATAAATAACACAGAATATTTAATGTTATCTTTACTTCATGTAACTAATGTGTAGGTTTCACAAATTACTTTATCTTTGGCTTCTGCCTCTAAAAATCCAGTAGAAGTTAACAAAGCAGCAGCAATAACAATCTGTGACTCTAAAAATGTGATAATGGCATGAGTGCCATATACTGTATGTGTGTATGTATATGTATATATATATATATATATATACACACACACACACACACACACACATACACGACTGCCATTATACCGGTTTAGACTTTATAATTGAAAACTAAACCTATCTAAGCTCTCTACTAAATTAAGGGTTTTGCTTTAAAAATTACCGTTAAGAGTATTTAATGCTGTTTGGACAAACATTGCTAACTTAGCTAGCTATTGACTGACATACATTTTTATACAAAGGGCAGCTGTGGCTCAGTTGGTAGAGTGGATCACCCATTGACCGGTTCGCGTCCTCATGTTGAAGTGTTCTTGGGCAAGACACTGAACCCTGACTAAGTCTCCCAGTAGGACTGACAGAACCTTAGAAACCTACTGGTGTATGAGTGTGTGTGTGTGTGTGTGTGTGTGTGTGTGTGTGTGAATGGGTAAATGTGAGGCTACCATGAAGGTGGAAAAGCCCTATATAAGTGCAGACCATTTTACAAATCTGTCTATAATGAATACGGCCTGGCAGATTTATAAGTGTAGTTTTATATATAAAAAAAAGGATTGGATCCAGTGTGTTATAAAGGATTGGATCCAGTGTGTTATAAAGGATTGGATCCAGTGTGATCCTTGTCTTATATATGCTGATTACAGGACTGCGCCTCTTCCTCATGAGTATTTAAACGTCTCTGATCTGCCAAAGTCATGGGACTGGAGGAACATCGATGGCACCAACTATGTCAGCACCACCCGCAACCAGCACATTCCTCAGTACTGTGGCTCCTGCTGGGCTCACGGCAGCACCAGTGCCATTGCAGGTGTGTTTTATTGGCAGGAGTTGGTAAAGCTTGTATGTGTACACATCCACTTCCTGTTCCTATTGAATAATTCTGGTTTGTGTCGACAGATCGTATCAACATTAAGAGGAAAGGAGCGTGGCCCTCTGCTTACCTCTCTGTCCAGAATGTGGTTGACTGTGCAGATGCTGGTACCTGTCACGGGGGGGATCACACTGGGGTATTTGATTATGCCAACTCACATGGCATCCCAGATGAGACCTGCAATAACTACCAGGCTAAAGACCAGGGTGAGCATCCCTAGTGCAGAAAATAATGGTGATAAACAGCCACGTACACTGTCTGAATCTGTGAATCCTACATGATCTGTTCTCTCCTCTAGATTGTAAACCCTTCAATCAGTGTGGCACCTGCACCACATTCGGAGTGTGTAACATTGTGAAGAACTACACTCTGTGGAAGGTTGGGGATTATGGAGCAGTCAGTGGGAGGGAGAAGATGATGGCAGAGATCTATGCAAGAGGGCCAATCAGGTCTGACATTTACCTTCACATTTGTCTTTTTGTCTGCTCATTGTACCAACAGTCAGTCAATACAAAAAAAAGAGACAAACACTCCAGATAACAGGATGTGGGTACTAGGGATGGCGAAATTCATTAAAAAATCTTGACTGATCACTGAGCCTCATTAACCGGTTGAAGTCGGTCACTGAGAAAAGAAAACCCATGCTTTGTCGGCTCACACACACACACACACGGCGACGCTTCAGTCACTTCACTTTTTAGACGTGAATCACACTGTGAGGTCGAGCGCTGTTATGTTAAATGCTCATTTTAAACTGTAACACATAGAGAAAACGTTTGATGTTACAGCAAATTATGCTGCTAAATATTGTGGAGAAAAAAAAACCTTAGCGATTGCCACCAGTCTGCGTCAGTACTGCACAAACTCATTTTGCCCTACCCCACCTGTCATGTCATTTTAAGAAGGTCTGTCAAGTGGATAACACTACTCATCCACCACACTTTTGGGTTTCATGGTGACGGCTTTCTGTCCCAGTCTTGCTGCTAAGCTCTAGAACAGGGGTCGGCAATCCTGAACACCGAAAGAGCCATTTGAACCCAGTTTCCATGGAAAAGAAAACACTGGGAGCCGCAAATAGAATTTGACATCTAAAATATATATATATATATAACCTTCCCTTCCATGCTTGGGGGTTCACATCAGTCCCTGTTAATGTCCTTGCCATTAACAGGGAGATTATTGGGGAAAACTGTCAGCTATTGTCAAGTTGTAAAATATAACTGTACAACAGTGAACCATTAATAAATGCTTTATAATGACTAAAAATAATAAATGTGTTTATTTGATAACTGGTTAATTGTGAATATTTGTGCTTTATTATAAAGGGTTCCACGTGCATCTTTTGTACATATTTTTTCCAGTTACAACGTCATTTATATTTTATTATTTTAAGTAAACCCAGACAGGAGTCATCATTTGTATTTTTTTTTTGTCTCAGCTGTGGGATTATGGCCACAGAAAAGATGGAAGCATACAGCGGCGGTCTCTACTCTGAATACCAGGATGATGCTTCCATCAATCACATCATATCGGTGGTTGGGTGGGGAGTGGAGAACGACATTGAGTACTGGGTTGTTCGCAACTCCTGGGGGGAGCCATGGGTGAGTTATCGTCACAGAGCAGACACATTAAGGAGTCAATTTGAACTCAAGAATAAAGTACCTAAAATATCTAAAGACTCAAGAAGTTTATGTTCAAGTTACTGGATCAGACCTTTAATTTTTTTCTAAAATTTAACAAATATATGCTTTGTAGCAAAAAATAAGCACAGAAAACCTAATTTAATCAGCCTGGTCATTACTGTGCAGGTTGGTAAGGTATGAGTTAAAGTGTTAAACAGCCCCACAACTGCCAACACAGTTTGTCATTGGTGCAGGTGTGTTTTTATTTTCATAGAATATATTTACATATTCAGTTTTCTCTCATGTAGCAGAGTTGGAAGTGTCACTAAAAACTAACTAAAAAAACCACCTAAAAACTGACTGAAATTACTGTCAAATGTTAAAAAGTTGGTCACAATACAAAAGTAGTGATATTTTACCTTCATTTACTGTCAATGTTGAAACACTCTTGATTTTTAGAGGTGAACCTTTAAAAATGACAGTAATTTAGCACATCTCCATGTCCTCAGGGCGAGAAGGGCTGGATGAGGATTGTTACCAGTGCTTATAAAGGAGGAAGTGGAAGCCTGTACAACCTGGCGGTGGAGGAGGACTGCGCATTCGGAGACCCCATCATCCCCAAGGATTACCTCTAACTCAGAGCCAGGTTTTAACTGTCACATCTTCCTGTCTAACAGGGGAATGCTTTTTTATCAGGAAAATATTAAAAAGGGAATTTGTCCAGTTTTATGCCCGAGCACTGACATGCCATGTTTGTCAAGACCTATTATTATTATTCTGTCACTGAATTCACCCCAATCTTCACGCTTTCAATGTTTAAAAAAAGGACATTTTATTTGACCCCACATTCAAGCCGAGTGAAAAATTTCATAATCTGAAGTTGCCCAAAAATAAATAAATAAAAATCTCACAAAACGGCTCATCCACCTTCCTCAGAAATTGAAATACATTACACAGATGGGAGATGTCCTCAAATTTTTTTTCGCCATACACATATGAAACATACACACATAACTTATGGTAGGACAAGTAAAAAATGACATACATTTTTACATTTTTGTAAACACAACAGGAGGTCAGCCATATTCTGGGCCTTTAAAATACCACCCTTCACACTTTTAACATCTTCTCCCAGGGTTTACATCCAATTTACACCAAACTGGGTGAAAATCACCTACACAGGTGTGTGATCAAAAGTTATCAGTTATATTTTTATTCACATATTGGGCATGGCTGTGATGATTTTATATTGAAGCAGCCGCCATTTTTAGACATATAAAAGTGTGCATATCTCACACATACTGTGTCAGATTGAAGTGGACCCAATGTAACATGTGTGCAGAATGACAACCTGAACATGATATGAAACTCATATAGGTATATTGCAAAATGGCTCTCTGACGCCCTCTATAGTTGCCAGACTTTTCTTAAATTTTTAAAAATCCTCTTCTGCCCACTTCCTCGCCCCGCCGCCCAAAACCAAGCACCAAACCTGGGGGGACAGAGCCTTTTCTGTAGCCGCCCCAAACCTCCAGTACTCACTCCCCCCAACCATCCGTCACTGTTCTGACCTCAACACTTTTAAATACTTTTTAAAAAGTAATTTATTCAAGATTACTTTTAATGTTTGATTACTTTTATTCTGTCTGTTTTAATGTGTGATTGATCTGTTTTCTATTTTTTTTTTGTTTGTTTGCTCATTTCTTTCTCTTACTCTTACTGTTCCTTTTTTCTTTTTTTTTTTACTTCATGTAAAGCGTCTGAGTGCCATGAAAAGCGCTATACAAATCAAATGTATTATTATTATTATCATAGTTGTTGAATGTGATGTAGTCAAATGAAATTTGATACACACATCCCTGATCCCAAACTGAACCCCTATTTTCAATTGTGTTGCCATGACAACACCAAATCTGTGCCTTAGAACTGAATAGGGTTTTAGACTTAGACTGCTTTATTGTCCATTAAACTTTACATAAAATGGAAATTTTGTCAGAATCCCAGTCGTTGTGAAGGGTTAAGAAATTGGACTCTGTCTCTCAGGGCAAAGCAGCAGTCCCTGTTATCATCTTGGGTTTCTTTGTTATCCTAATGTGTCCTTGAAACACTTGAGTGTTCAAGGGCGCTGGGACTAATACACACTGTACTCTCACTATACTGACGTACATTTCCTAGCCCCCCATCCCCGTTTACACGCCCTCAGTGTGCCTTATCTTTTGTGATCATTCTGTGTAAATGAAAAAATCCATCTCACACAACTGGAGTACTATAACTTGTTCTCGTGTGAATTATCTGTACTTGCCATTGTGCACTTACTTGTTTTCTTTCCTATTTTTTCAATTAGTAATTGATACAAGGCTGCAAGACCTGACTGGCCAGGAGAGCCCAGGCAAATGATAATTTTCTTTTGATATGTCCTTGGATATGCAAAATGCCAAATAAAACTATTCTATTCTGAACTATTCTGATCCTTTCATCATCTTCTCCTAGAGTTTACATCCAATTTACAACAAACTGGATGAAAATCACCTACACACATGTGGGATCAAAAGTTATCAAGTCAATTATTAACTGAGCTCAATCACCTATGTCACACTCTATCTGACAGATGCTGTATTGTTTTATAGACACACGTTAATGATCATACCTTGTAGGCAGTGAGTCTGGATAACTGCAGACTCTCAGGGTTTTGGAGTTGGAGCCAACAGCGTAGAGCGACCCTGAGGGATGGAAGGCCACTGCCCGCACTGCCTGGGTGTCCTCCAGCTGACTCACTTTGACAAACTGTGTTTTAGAATTGCCAGGCTGAGACAGAAATGTATGAAATTACTAACAGACAGAGGCGGTAAAAGTACTTACATTCTGTACAGCAATAAAAGTACAAAAAAAAGTACAAATATTCTTGTAAAAGTACAAGTACTGATTCAACTTCTTTATTTAAGTAAAAGTAAAAACAAACAAAAAAAGAAGTACAACTTCTGAATTGTAATAAAGTACGAGAGTAAAAAGTGAAACTGCATTTTTTTTTACCATGAAAAAGTAAATATTTATTTAACTACATAAAATCAGAAAAGTTTCCATTTTTGAATTTTACAGTGAATGGTACTGACTGGTGTTCTGTCGTGGGTCTGGTACCTGACAAGTAACCAGCAAAAACATACAGTTTAAAAAAAATTCTATGAATCTTCATGGGTAAAATTAAAATGACATGTGGGCTGGTAGCGGGAAAGGATGTGAAAAAATAAATTAGAAAAGCAATCTGAGAGCGCAGACCTCTGCCAAGGTACATGACCCCCCCCCCCAATCACCACCAAAATCTAATCATTTTCAGATTTCCCCATTACCAACCTACCCAGAACATTTAATCAAAATCCGTCCATAAGTTTTTGAGTTATCTTGTACACAAACAAACATCCAAACCAACCCTGGCAAAAACATAACCTCTTTGGTGGAGATATTTATTATTATTATTATTAATCAATAAAAAAAGTTTGGAAAAGTAGAACCATGCAGATCCCTGTGCTATACTCATATTCCCCATGAAGTGACATATTTTCTGTACTGTCACGTCTGTGAAAAATAAATGAGCCTCTTCTGAGAATGTAAGGAGTATAAAGTACAGATATTCATGCAAACATTTAGGGAGTAAAAAGTTGCCAGAAAAATAAATATTCAAGTAAAATAGAGATACCTAAAAAAATCTACTTAAGTAAAGTAAGGAAGTATATAAGTACTTAGTTACTTACCACCTCTGCTAACAGATAAAAAATTGTATGTGTAATGTTTAGTTATTTAATTATTGTTGTTAAATATTGAACTGTTGAAAAATGGAGTGAGTCTATCCTTAATATGCAGTATCTTTGTTTTGTGCTTAGGCAGAATTTAGTCTGATACAGTACGTATAGGATTTTTGAGTTACATATGGGATGTGACATAGGAATTTAGGAAAGGTCTAAGGATGTGGTACGGGGGCGGGAGATTATAAATTAAAACTTCATCCCATTCCCTTTCAAATGTTTTCCCTTTATTTTTATACAAATATTTTCATAGTATGGTTTTAATGTTATATTCAAAATCAATAAACCAAAAATGAATATAAGTAAATATACACCCTCCTTTGATGTGCATGTCTGTGTTTGTAGTACCTCCTGTGTCAACTGACGAGCTCCAGAGCTGCTACAATCATCTTGAGGCTTAGCTCTGATTCTCTCTGCACTGATGGACACAATAAAAAAAAAAACAGATTCAATCTAAATCAACAGAAAATCTGGCAAGACAGCACTTTTTTTTTTTTTTTTTTTACATCATAATGGGCAATATTTAACCCGGAAAGACCTAAATACCTACTGGCGACCAAAATAATCTAGTGATATAAAACGTTTAAAACATGTTGATCCATTAGATATGATCCATTTGAACATTCAGAAGCTCCATAGTTACTATAGAAACACCATAGTTATCTACAACACTGATTTATCAATAAAACCCATGGAGTTGGATCAATGGCACATTGTTATTTTTCTGTTCAGTTAACATCTTAGCTGAAAAAGTCCCTTTTTTGTGTACTTTGGGTTTAGTTTGGTTTATTATTATTCTTTTACACAATAACCCTTAACTTTAATCTAACTTTTAATCAACATCTACATGATCGATAAATTAAATGATAGAAAAATACATAATTTAAGAAAGGTTAAATATAGAGAGAAATCCATTTAGGAAGTGGTGTAAAGGTAGCTCTGAGTCTTTATGGGTTAATAATTAATAAGTAAACAACCACTTATAATATACTAATGTAAATACAGACAAAGGAAACATCACCTTAATTTGGATCAGCACTAAATTCAGCTAAAGTACAACATAAAATAAATTAAACATTAGACTCTGACCTCTGGCTGGTTGGAAGCGGGGACTCGCTGACGGACGGCAGGCTGTGGTTTCCACTCTTTAATGGGGTGTTGCTGACTAAACCTCCAGGCTTGTCCCTAGCAGGCCTGCCGTCTGCATTGTGGTTGCTGTTGCAGGTTCTGGGGCTTGAGGTGCTGTTGTTGTTACCTGTTAGTCCATTCCACTGTTGACCCAGCTGTGTTATCACTTCATCTCCTCTGTGATCGATTCCTACATTCATCTCCTCCAGTTTCTGAATGGATCTGAACAACAAAAACAAACAGACAAAAACACTACCATGTTGAGGTTCTACTAATACGAAATTAGTGATATACGGATATGCTGATGTATGATGTTTATTTTAGAATTAGAATAGAGTGCATCTGTGTGGACATGGAAATTAGAGAGATTAGAAAACAAAGGCATCACACCTTAATTTGTTCATGTGTATTCTGGCTTTGCAATACTATATTTTCATTGTGCAATACTGTACATACTTAGATATTTATAAATACAGACTCATTATGTATGCACTTCCTCATACATACATCTGAACTAGAGACATTAGAAAACTACAAAAGCACTCTGAAAATGCAGACCTCTGCCAAGGCAGACCCCACCACCACCAAAAGCCTATGTGTAGTTAAAAGCAGACTCCCCAAGCTTTAAGTGGAAGGAAATGTATGTGCAGAATGGCAATAAATGGCAAATAAAAAACAGAAAAAGACTCAGTGTGGGAAATAAAAACCAAGAAAAAAACATACTAGGAAAACAATTTAGTGGGGAAAAAAAACAAGAAACAATTTTATATGAAAGGAAAGGAAGAAAATCTAGTGGGGACAAAAAAACATGAAAACATTTAGTGGGGGAAAAACAGAAAATATATTTTGTGTGTGTGTGTGGGGGGGGGGGCACAGGAAAAATACTCTCCATTTTAAACAGTCTGAAATACCTCATATTATATTTATTTAGAAGTGTCTTCCTATAAGATAAGATAAGACAAGATAAAATAGAATATTTGCCTTTTTTAATTATTATTATGGATTAAGCAGATTTGTAGCTCTTGTTCTGCAGTCTGTGTTGTTGTAATGACCTCAGCTGCCGTCCCCTCACCTGCTGAGGAAAGTCTCAGTGAGGTTGTTCTGCGTTCCGTCGTGTGGCTTCACGCCTCCTTCCAGAAGCATCTGCTGGTAGAGCTGCCTCTGCTGCTGCTTCTGCTCCAGATGCTGCTGAACTCGGAGACGCTGTCTGTAATATTCCTGGATCTGCTCTGTGGAGTCGCAACGCTGCACACACCAACAACAACAACAAAAAAAATAAACAAACAGATTTTAATGTAATTTAAAGGAAGGGAGTTTAAAAAAAAAAAAAAAAAAAGGCGAACATCTTATAGGATAGTCTTTACTTGAACGTGCTCTGTAACCCCAGTTGGTAGTACAGACACACAGCAGACAAACTAACTCCCAAGGCCTCAACCTCCATCATTCAACCCATAAAAAGTTTTCAAGGATCTCATTATACTGAGCAGCTCTATAATATATTTCCCCTCATCTCTGCACATACACAAAACAATCTCGTCTCAAAACTTTGCTCTTCTAGATGGGACCTGGAATGAATAAAGGTGAGCCATGATGGAAGCAGCAGGCCATCTTGGATGTGACAAGATGCACATCAAACCAGATTATCTGCCTCCCATGTCCATGACTTCCTCCTCCTTCACTGGGAGAAGGGGGCGGTGGAGCACAGGTGCCACTGGGACAGGTGTGTTGGACAATCAGGGGAGGATTTATGAGACAGTGGAGGCATGGAGATGAGGCGGTTGAGAGGTTCAGGGAGAACCTATTCTGAATCTCTTAAATCTGAGGTAATGACTCTGGAGCAAAGTCAGCCTGAAAATTTGACTCTGACTTTGACTCAGGTGACCAGACAGACAACCCTGGTTTTTCATTCAGTCTGAGCTACCAGAGGGTGAAACCCCAGTAAACCTGAGATGCTACGGTGCTTATTCATTGATTTACGGTCTGTCTAAGGTCAATGCTGCATCACTTTATTACCTCATTTGTTGCTGTGGTGCAGGGTGGCCCCCCATCTCTTCCAGGGGTCAGAGGGGTGCGGGTGGTGATGGGACCATCAAGACCCTGCGGATGTTTCCTACAATCAGAAAAAGTTACAAAAATATGGAAGTTTAAGTTCACTGGAAACTTAAATGATAAACTACCAGTTGAAGAATGTATTAACTTTGAAGAATATTGGCTGGCCGATATTTATGTTTTTTCTTGTATTGGTATCAGCCTGTTAGGGTTAACTGTCACAATTTTTACTTTCTAATTATTTTAGGACATTTGTTAGAGAAAAGAATGAGGAAAAAAAACAGTATCAACTC
This sequence comes from Siphamia tubifer, assembly GCA_020466265.1. Taxonomy (NCBI): domain Eukaryota; kingdom Metazoa; phylum Chordata; class Actinopteri; order Kurtiformes; family Apogonidae; genus Siphamia; species Siphamia tubifer. The sequence goes on from CM035786.1 coordinate 19,134,146, forward strand.
CAAATATTGGCTTAGAAATGTAGAGAGCCTTGGCTAAGGCAGATGTAAAGTCTGAAGCTTAGCTGCACTAGACCCCCCACACACACACACACACACACACCTACAGCGGCAGTAAATCTATTCTATAGAAGAAACACACATTAATGGCAAACAAACATATGCAACATAATATAAGAAGATGAACAAAATGTGATTAAAACTATTTTTAAAATAATCTAAAAGAATGTGTACCTCCTTTTAAAAGCTCTGATTGGCATTTATTATAACAAGCTCAAGGTATATATTAAATCTTATTGCGTGTGTTTTTTCATCATGAAAGTGCTGCACAAGACTAATTCATTAAGTCCTGAACTTTTATTTTTCCATTAAATATTCCACTGTGGAATTCAAACAAAGTCTGTACATTTCCAAGTGTCCAGCAGGTGGAGCCAGAGGGAAACCAGCACCATCAATTTACATTGGTGTAAATAGTACTACCTGGCTGCTTTCAAGACAAGTTTTCATTAATATATTTACACTATGGTATATATGTTTTCAGTACATATGGTAACTCAGAGACAAACGTTACTCGAGAAAACTGATTTCCTCATGATTTTATACAATGTCACACTTTGACCCAATACTGTATTTATAATAAACGTTGACTTTTTTTAAAAAAATCATACTCATCCAAATTTTATGAAGTTTGACTAGTTTGATTCCAGAAGCAAGAATTCACATAATTCACATGAGTTTAAACACCTCTATGCAATTGTTGAATTCCAGCAAACTAACTGGTATGTTTGAAAATAAGTGGAAATTTCATAGTGCAGAGAAAAATGCAAAACTGGCACGAGACCAGTAGTGTTTTAGAAGATTAATAATTATTTCTAAAAATGTTAGTTAGAAAATTACCTGTAAAGAAATGGAGCATAAAGTTTAGTCTCATATAAATTTAGCAGAAAGCTCATACTCTGGATCTTATGTTTGAGTCATTAGGTGATGATGTTAGTTAATATTGCATCTCCAAGCGCTCAGCTGCAGGATAGTGTGCTTTATGCATCCCTGCAGGAGGCAGCAGAGGAGGGAGTGTATCTCTGTTAAAACAGCACTAATGAGAATAATGGGGCTTCAGAGTGTAACATGCAACAACATCTAACAAAGATTACGCTTTCATACACTTTGGGTCTTTATGGGTTAAGGACCAAAGTAAAAATATAAATATTCAGTAAAAATGGAATAATCTGCCTGTATACTGCAGGATAGAATTTGTTGTAAAATAAACAGTACAGCTTAATGATTGCTTTGTAATGCTGCGTGACAGGCAACAATACCCACTGTTTGACCTTTACCTTTCGGGTGAATCATCCTGCTGATGTACATTATTCTCCACTAAGCTTCGACTGAGTGCAGACTTCACGTCGGCATCCATGCCTCTCTTGTCCTGCATCGTGAGACCATGGGACAGTCCGTCCAGAGCCGGGTTGAGGGATCTGGACATGTACGTGTCGGCTGAATGAGGTCTCTGGCGGAAAGGTGAGGTGGGGCAAGGGGAGAGGCGGTTGATTAAGGGGGTGAGGAGGTCAGCGTGGCCGGCCTTACTGGGTTTCACCAGCCGGTCCACGTGGATGCTGAGGGTCTTCTGCTGGAAGGCACAGGAGAAGGCGGTAGAAGAGAGGTTCTGGAGCCAGGAAAGCAGCGACAAATCCAGCTCATCACAGCCGTTCCCACAAAGCAAATCCACGCCCAGCAACACTTCACCCTCTGTGATCTCCTCACCCGTTGCCTTACTCTGAAAAAGGAGCACGTCGTCAGTGTGGGTGCATTCAGCATGCTTTATTAAAAGTACTATATTATACAATTATAATTAAGACATTTAAAAAATATATTATGTATAATATATATATATATATATATATATATGTATATATATATATATATATATATATATATATATATATATATATATATATATATATATATATAAAAATAATGTAACACAGAACACACGCATCTTTTATTCTGTAAAACTGGTTTCAGTGAGTGCTGAAACCGAATTACAGAGATGAAAAATAAACTTCAGTTAAGCCACACTGTGGTAAATAGGTTTATAATAATCATGTTAGTAAACTGCCTGGAGTGTATGTAAAAATCCAGAGGAGCTAAAAATAAAAGTACATATTTTTGTACAAAAAAATGTGCAATTTAATATTCTTAAGGTAATGTATAGGAACAGAGATTGAAGCCAAAGTCAGGATCAAGTCTGATATTGAAAATGTTTGCCCCACCCCCCTTTTTTTCTAAGTGCATCTTGATGTATTTAATATTATATTATTTTCTTTTCCCCTCGAGTTTCTATTGTCTTTTTCTTACTTTAATATTGTTTTATACTGCACTTGTTTATGCTGTTTAAACATGGTTTTTAAATGTTTTTTCATAATTTTCATTCTGTCTTTTCATCAGTTTTCTCAGTGGATGTTTTTATCCATTCATGTTCAGGTAGAGTTTTATTGTTAAAAAAAATATTCTGAAATCTTCTTCATGTATAGTGAATGTTTTATTCATGGTTTGTGAACAAAAATACCTCTGAAAGTAGAACATTAGAGACAATAGCGCTGACATGTTCTGAATGGTTGGTTTAGTTTAGATATTCTGGAAAAAAAATCTACCTTTTTTTTACTGTGTTTTTACTTAGTTACTACTAAAACTACTTACTTTAGTTTTATTCATTGGACTGATGTATGGAGATAAACAGGTGTAAAAAAACAAGTGATTTAGAAAAAAGAAAGAACCATATTACAATACAATTTATTATTATTATTATTTTTTTTACCTAATTTTAGTTCTTTTTTGTGCAAAATTTAAACTTTAGTGAAAAGTTATTTTCAATTTTGTAAATATCTATTAATTTTTGTTAATTTTATTCCTTATTTCATTTATTTTTCTCCATTTCCTTTTTTTATTTTATTACTTTTTTCTTCACTTTTTTCCATTTGTGCCTTACTTTGTTTATGTTGCTAATAGGGAGCCTAAGTCTCCGTCCTTTCCGGTCGGTCCACTGGGCCTAAATTCAGCAAAATTTAACATGAGAGTAATAATTATTTTCTAGGCCACTTTACTTTATGCCCTGAATCACACATTTGCGGTACTTCAATTAAAATAATATGATTAAAAATCATAACCAATGATGTGCGTTTGGAGTTTCTTTGATACTTGTTTTGTGATTTATTAGCGTTTAAAAATATGTAATTATTTGGACTTTGTTTGGACTACATATCAGACGTATCAGACGCTGACGTCACAGCAGAATCTTTCCCTGCAAACTTTTCAAAACCGTATACCCATACCTGCCAACACTCCCGTTTTTCCCGGGAGTATCCCGTATTTCAGACCCATCTCCCTCCCCCCTCCCGTTCTGTCATTTCTCCCGGTAATCTCCCGTAATTTAAGTCTGAACATCGGGAAAAATGTGAAGTCATGTCGGTTTTGGCCGATGTTCTCCGGTTGCCAGATATCATGTATGGAACGTAATGTTGTTTTACATTGTACTGAATAACCTGTTTAGCAAACCAATTTCTCTCCTACCTGGCAACCTGCTGATCTCTGCGCAAGTGCCTGCACGCGCGAGGTTTAAGCACATTGAGTGACAGACTGTGACATACGGTATACCGCCTTTTCTATTTTTCATTTGAAAATGCCTGTGTGCTTTGTGCCCCGGTGTAATCACAACACCATTTCCACATGTTCCCTCTACCGCTTCCCGGCTGACGAGAGCTTGTCCCGCATGCTGGCTCTCACTCCATTACTTACTCTCACATAAAACCTAACGTAACTTTGGATGCCTGTCCAAAGTGAGTGCTTTCTCAATGTGAAAATGTATCTTTAAAATTCACAGACATCATATGTGAAAACCGTATCACATTTCAAACGGGACCAGAAAATAACTTTCATCCCTCCATTGACTCGCGTTCATTTTTTTATGGCACTTCGGCCCCATTGCCCGGAAATCGACCGGAAATAGAATCGCGTCACTTCAATTCAATTCAATTTTATTTATAAAGCCCTAAATCACAACAGGGTCGTCTCAAAGGGCTTTACAAAAACACAATCAACTACAGAGATACATGAAAAAAGTCCCAATCATCCCCTGTCCTTAGACCCTCCTTCTCGGCAAGAAAAAACTTCAAAACCCAGTGGGAAAAAGAAGAAATCTCGAGGAGAACCACATTGAAGGAGAGATCCACTCCCATGGACGGACAGGCTATAGATGAACGTCCATATATAGATGCAGGAAGGGGGGCTGGTCCAGACTTAGGCTCCCTATTATTTTGGTGGTTTATTATTTATTTATTTTTTTTTTTTTTATTGATCATTTTGGTTGTTTTTGTTCATTTTGTTGCTTTTATTTTCTTGTCACTTAGAAATGCTAATGTCTCAGGAATTATAGAGTTAATTACACATATTGCAGTAAAAAAAACATGTTTCATTGTAGTTACTTTTCTAAAACCAATGGGATATTAAACTAATAAAATATAGGGTTCATATCCATTATTTAAATATTATATTATTCTGAGCTAAAGGGCTCGTAATTGCAGCATTATAGCAGCTAATGAAGTTTTTGTGTAATTTTCTTAGTGTTTAGTGGAATCATTACCTGACAAAACTCAACACAACACTCATAAAGGATCCCTTTGATGAGCAGTTGGAACAGACGGTTCCCGCTGGCTCTAAACCCGGCCTCGCTCAGCTTCCGGTCCGCAGGGATGAACTCGGCCACCATGGCACAGGCCTCCTCAAAGCAATGGACCCGTGCAGTGCTTGGGTTCCAGTCTTTGAACTCGGCATGGTGTGTGAGGCGTGGGAGTGTGAGGAGCAGACACAGTTTGCTGTAGTCGTCTTTAGTTGGACAGTAGTCCTCCAAAGTGTGGAGGCACTTCACTGCCTCCTGCATGGTGAGCTCCAGCTACAGATGAGGAAGAAAACACCATGAGTATGTGTTCTCATTCAAAGCTTCATCAGCCTAATTGTCACACAGTAGGCTGTCCCAGTTACTGGCCTTTTCAGTTCACAGTCAATTCTGAACAGCCTCTGGACAAATTCACTTTAGTCTATGGAGTCTCATCTTCTATTATTCGCAGTATCATTTATTATATCTGTACTAGTGTAAGGTAAGACACTACAGGTGAATATGGTTAAATGTGAAAATAAGAGATGTCACCAGTTGATTAAGTAATCAACTGGTGACATCTCTTATTTTCACACGACAGACAGACAGACAGACAGACAGACAGACAGACAGACAGACAGACAGACAGACAGACAGACAGACAGACAGACAGACAGACAGACAGACAGACAGACAGACAGACAGACAGACAGACAGACAAACAGATAGATAGATAGATAGATAGATAGATAGATAGATAGATAGATAGATAGATAGATAGATAGATAGATAGATAGATAGATAGATAGATAGATAGATAGATAGATAGATAGATAGATAGATGCATGTGAAAGGCATCAAATAAGATTCCAGGAATTACAGTACAGAATGCAAGCACATTCATAAAACATGCTCAGACAGCATATAATATCGACACGGTGCACATGATCACATAATGGACATTTTTAAAGAATATGATAAAGATATGAAGCCAGTTGCAAAATTCTGTTTTCATTTTGTTCGCACTCAAGATAAAAAAAAAAAAAATCCAGAATCCTTTTTTTTTTTTTTTTTTTAATTGTAATGTCACATGAATCAGGCCAGGAATGATTTATTAAGCAATCCCTCTGGGAATATCTTTGGAATACTGCTAAGTGTTGAACTGGAAAGTTGGGTGTATGCAGGTGTATGTATTCTTCCGTAAGGCGACAAAAAAGTTATTTTGAGAAAATAGCATTTAAAGATTTGCATAGGAGAATTTAATGCGTTTCTATATCAAACAATTGCTCAAAATGAGAATGAATGCTCAGGCCCTTAGTAATAATAATAATACAGAATATTTCAAGCTCATTAAAATGGATCACTGAAGAACCTGGCAGGCATCAACATCTCAAAATTGACCACTGTATGAAAAATCAATGTTTTTGTCTGCTGTGTGTCGACTTAAACAGTAAATATATACGCACATTCAGAGGATCTTCAGCTGCAGACATGGCATTATTTACACACAGGGCCTCAAGAAACTTCTGTTTCAAAATAATATAACGAAACCTAGAAAACACAAACAAGAAGACACAAGATTGACATTGGCAACCCCTACTTCTAAAATACAAATTCATTCTGCGCAAGTGAGGTTGAACATATCTGAATATATGATAGTTTGTATGAAACAGAGGATGTCATTACAGTGATGTGTCTATAGTACTGAAACATGACCTAATTTGACTGCCAAGACTACCAGTGTCTGCCGATACTGACACCAATAGACAAGTTAACCTCAATAACAGACTACTTCCTCATCTCCTTAAAGTTGAATTCCAATGTTATCTACTTAAACTAGATCTTGAACTAATACAGGGCAGCAATGGGACTAAAAAATTAAGATTAAAAAAATCCAATATGAGATTGAATGGTGTCTCTTGCTACTAATCTTACCTTTTCTTGTCAAATTTCTCCATTCCTTCTAAGGGCTGAATGAACTGCATGACCTCTTCCCACTGGCCATCTAGAATGAGCTGCCTGTAAAAAGTAGAAAATAAATAGTGTTATGTTTTTTCCCTGTCACAGCTGTATTACATAATGAGTCAAAGTCAGCTACATTAATTTAAAAACTAGAAATGCACTCTTGAGAGGGCAGACCTCTGCCAAGGTAGGCCGACAGTACATATATATGTATATTATAAAAAAAGTATTACAAAAAAAAAGAGTCAAAATAAGCTCAGACCTCTAAGTATTAACAGTGATAATCATGTGTTTAAGCTCTTTAATTTTCTCCAGTCTGTCATTTGAGTTTTGATGCTGTACCTTAGGAAAAGCATATCATCAGAGTAGAGCCCGTTAATAACGCCACTCTCCTTCTCTAAGGCCAACATGCTGATGTGCAGCTTCCTGGAGTTGAGGAAGTCCAGGATGAGCTTGATCACCTCTGCCTCTTTGATGTTGATTGTTTCCTCTGCCGTCATGATTCCAGACGTCTAATGGCAGCTTACACCCAACTGGAATACATACAGATAATTTTAGAAGGAAGAAAAGACAGATGTGCACAGGCCACTTTTGGTTCTTTGGTTTTGAAATTAAATGGATCAATGTTAGCAAGTCTCTTTTTTGTGACATAAAAAAGCAAGATTATCTACAAAACCATCAAACTCTGAAATGAAGATTTCATATTAAACTGTTTATGAGAAGAAAAGTGGATTATACATATTACATATTATACACATTGCTCTTCAGTACCTGTCAGTAAGTTATAACAAAGAAGATAATGAAAAGAAAGTGGACAAAAGTTAAAATAAAAAATAATTATTAAAAAAAACATTTACATATTTATACATGCATACTTATGCACACACATGTACATGCATATATGCACATACACACATAAATGTGTGTGGGTGTGTGTATGTATAGAACACATACATGCGCACGCACACACACACACACACACACACACACACACACACACACACACACACACACACACTCTCATGGCATTCTAGTACACTTTCTGAACTGGCAAGCAATTTAAGAATAATAAAGGGTACATACTGTATAGAGTTTTAAAGAAAAAAAAGTTATACGTCTCTGTAGTTATATAAAACATACTCATTGGGAGAATCACAGTCTGTCTGTTCTAAGACATGTCCTCAAAAATACAATATTCATAATATAAATGATATTCAAAATAGGCAGGGCATTTATTCAACAGAGCACTTCATATACAGCTTTACCTGTCATTGTGTGGGTATAAATGTGTGAAAGTAAAAGGCAAAGCAGCTTAATGGTTAAGAAATCAATACTCATGCAGGCTTCTATTGCACACTAAGGCCCAGTGGTTCACACTAAGAATAATTAGTTCTTTCCTGTGGTAGCACCAAATATGATAAATAATACAACTGGGCTTTTCACAGAAAAAAATATTAGACTATTAAAAATCACCAAAAACAATGGGTATGCAATTAAGGACTAACTCCTATGTGTATCATGTTCTCTAAAACAGACAGAAAAGAAAACATGGAATGAATAAAAGTACTGCTTTTGTCAGTACAATCCCATAGATATTGATGTACAAACTGAAGTGACTGATTATTATCAAGAAAACCATAGAAAATGGAAAGATATCAGCTCTAAAACTAAACTCTTATGAGCTATATGTGTTATTATATTCGTCCAAACACATGTACCTTTAGTTGTACTAGGCATTAAAATGAACATGAAACTGAAGAAAACAAGGGTGGTCTAATACTTTCAGATCAGACTCAGATTAACTTTATTGTCACTGCAACAAAAGGTAAGGTGCCGACCATTTCAGTGCAAAAGACAATAAAACACACAGTTGGAAGATTAAAAAATGGATTCAAATTTAAACAGTCATGTAAAAAACATATACAAACAGAGGTAATTAAAAAAAAAAAAGAAAGAAAAAAAGGGTGGTCTAATAATGTCTTCCATAATAGCTATTTATGGAAATGGTAATAATTATTTAAAAAACATTACAGTTGATACTTTAATATATGGTGCCAATTAGACATTGTAGATTTAGTGATATGGTTCTAAGAAACAAATATGGATGCTGTTGCAATTATTGCAGTTTGTGGCTTCATAAAGACTATCTATATTTCAAATAGCACATCCAGGTAAGTTTACAGGTTTGTAATCTGTCTTTCTCACCATGGCATGTATTTGCATTGGGAACGCTGAATCAATCAGCAATGTATTACATTTTACTCACCACTTCAAACATGTAATGTATTCCCTTATATACCCTACTGTCTTTGAAATACAATGACCATCTACTCACACCATTTCTCATTTGCTTGTGGAAGTCCAAATCATGAATCTTGGCATATCATGTGAAAGCAAAGTAGCCTCGAGGTAGGGGTCTGGGTACAGCAGGGGTGCTCAACCCTGGTCCTCGAGATCTACTATCCTGCATGTTTTAGATGTATTCCTCTTCCAACACACCTGATGATCATTATCAGACTTCTGCAGAGTTTGATGAGATGTTTATGATTTGAATCAGGTGTATTGGAAGAGGGATACATCTAAAACATGCAGGATAGTAGGTCTCAAGGACCAGGATTGAGCACCCCTGGGGTACAGCATTGTACAGAGGCAGAGAAGCCAATAATCTTTACTGTGCAAATGTAATTGTACTATTAAAGAAAGACAACTTTTAGGCACTTTTATCCAAATCAAGCACAGTCTTTGGACTGGAACAATATTGATTGGATTCCCTGCTTACAGATAGCCTAGCCACGCTATCCCTATCCATTACATGTATAGACAAATTTACAAACAAACCCTGGGCGGCACCTTTACCATCCAGATATGCATTTCATTTCCGCAGGAAGTAAGTTGTGCAGTGTTTGCTAATGTAAACAGAATTTGATTGATAGCTTTTCGTTAGCTATAGTGTCCTGGGAACATAGTTTAAGTACTTTGTCTGGAGATGGAGTTATTATACCCCACCCGAATTTAGTGCAGACCTGGGAGGACGACGTGACCCAACGTAACGTACAGCAAGATTTGTGTGTATTTCGTGGACTCCATTGCAATAGGCGGGAAAGTTATGGGCTATCCGAAAGCCTCCGAGGTGTATCAGTATCTGCATTGTGACAAAGTCGGTTGTGTTATGTCATACAAACACGTTCGTTTTGTGTATCTGAAAGCAAATGTATGTTTGACTAGTGCGTAGCATAATGCTCACATACACACACACACACACACATACACTCAGGGTTTTTCATAATAGATTACACTCTTCTTTTGTCTAAGTGAGGCAGATGAGGAGGATGACAGAGGAGCGATGCCCCTGGTGTGTCTGTGCTGGAGGCAAAGCAGCACGCGACACCGCCCCGTTGCAGCCTGCACGCGCACACACCCTCCATCCGGGTCCTGGATGTGGATGTGGCAGCAGGTCTGCGGCCCATCACACATGTCCTCCTCAGAAAGAACCTCAGCTCTTGACACACCTTGTTTACTTGACAGCGCATCATCAGTGGAGCGGCATGCAGGACAATACACGGCGCATGTGTCATTCATTCACTCTCACCATTTGGACCTAGACAGGCACACTTCACAAACGCTATCACACCAACATGAATCCGTGCCAACTCCGCGTCTCGTGCCTGCTTACCTGTCAGTCTGCGACAAAAACGCACCGCATTAAAGTCTCCCCGTGCGTTTGTATGCTCCAACTACAAGAGTCAGCCAAAGTATGGTGTGCTGCTGGGTTTTTAGGCACTCAAATCCATCCTAGAGATTCACCAAAGGTCCCGTTTGGCTTGGTTTCTTGTACACAGCTCGCGGTTGCCATGCGGACGCAGCCGCAAACCACCAATCACATGTGGCGATACACCCTGTGGCCCCGCCCACTTCACGGCATAAACAAGAAGTGAAGGAGAAGATAAATTAACAATAGACTGGATTTAACAAAATCATATTTATTTTTATTTTATTGTATTTACTGGGAAATAGACAAATACATAATAATAATAAGGTCCTGTATATTTTTTTGTATTATTCTGTGATTATTGACTCTGACCTGAAATTTAACAAACATTTAAAAGCCATTACCAAATCTGCCTATTACCACCTAAAGAACATTGCTAAAATCAAGGGTCTTCTGTCCAAACCAGACACAGAAAAACTAATTCATTCATTCATTTTCAGTAAGTTAGATTACTGCAATAATGTCTTCACTGGTCTAAACAAAAAATCAATCAGGCAGCTACAGCTGATCCAAAACGCTGCTGCCAGAGTCCTGACCAGTACCAGGAAACTGGACCACATCACACCCGTCCTCAAATCCTTACATTGGCTTCCTGTGGGTCAAAGGATAGAATTCAAAATCTTACTCCTGGTCTATAAAGCACTAAACGGCCTTGGACCCAAATACATCCTAGACCTACTGGTTCCCTATGAAGCATCCAGAGCCCTGAGGTCATAGGTCATCAGGAACAGGTTTACTGTGTGTTCCAAAGATACGAATGAAACAAAGTGAGGCATCATTCAGTTACTCTGCTCCTCAACTGTGGAACAAACTACCTGGATACCTGAGGTCTGCTAAAACTGTCAGTTCATTTAAATCAAGCCTGAAAACATTATTGTTCACTGGAGCTTTTACTTAGATTATTATTTGCTTTAAAATGTTTTTATGTCTTGATCTTAGTTGTCTTTTAATGCATCTTTATCATTTTTAAAATTTTCTTCTGTTTCTGTTTTTGTGTAAAGCATCTTGAGTTGTCCTGTACATGACATGTGCTATACAAATAAATTTGCCTTGCCTTGCCTTGTGAAAAAAAAAAGAATTCTGACAATAATCTCAGAATTGTGACTTTTTCAGCAGAATTCTGACTGTTTTAAATATTTTTTATGTTATTATCCTAAAATAAAAGACAGAGATGTGGGGGGAGGGTCTGAGATTTGACTCCTTTCAATCAGAATTTTAATCTCAGTATTCCGATTTTAATTTCAGAACTTGTTCCTCATAATTGTGATTTAAATTTCAGAATTCTGACTTCAATCTCATAATTTTGACTTTTATTAAGAATATATATATATATATATATATATATATATATATATATATATATATATATATATATATATATATATATATATATATATATATATATATATATATTCTGTTACGTAGACATATGATGCCAATAAAGAAGATTAGTCCCATTTTCAGTAGGTTAATAAATTAATCTTAAATGAAAGACTTCTCACACACACATTTTCTAAAACTTTTAAAGTATATATATATATATATATATATATAAATGCACTGTCTTTAGTAGTTATTAAACACAAAACCTTTTTTGTTTTTGTTCTGGTAGTAGGCTAACAGCAGCTAATTTTATTTAGCACATGTGGTTAACCATAAAAGGATCGCTACTTTTTTTCACACTCATGAAGTTTTTTCATTATTTTATTGAATTGTATATCATTATATTTTACATGGTTAAAGTAAAGGTCAGTTTATGCTAATGCCTGCATCTCCAAAGTCCGCATTTATTAATTTATTTTTATTTATTAAATTTACATCTTTAAATGACACACAAAATATGTTGCATACATATTGAGCCACCCAGAACAATCCAATAAATAAAGTCCACATTTATGAGATGATGAACCTGCCTAGTTATGGATTATGCATGGTAGGGAGAAAATTACCATTAGCTAAAAGATGATGAGAATTTCATCAACACTCTAAACTGTTATCAAAAATTCAATTTACATACAGCATTTATGAACCAACCATAACAATATATGCTGCTGTGAAAAGGACAAATGCCATGACAATTATGATCATGAAAACAAGACAATTCAACTGAAATATGCTTATTTTAATGTTCAATTCATTCCTGTTTCAGCAGTTTAATTTAAATTTATTATTTTTATTCAATTATTTCTTCTGTCAATGTCTTACTTTGTTCATGTTAGATATTATTTTGTTAGTTTATTATTTATTTTTGTTTATTTTACTGATCACTTTGGCTGTTTTTGTTCATTTTGTTGCTTATTTGATCTTTTTTTTTTTTTTTTTACTGCGGAATTGCTTAAATCTCAGGAGTTAAAGGGTTAAAGCTAAGAGTAAAAATGAGGGTTAATAAATCAAAAATGGAAAAAAATGGAAGAAAAAGTGACTTTTTCAGCAAGGATATCATTAACTGAACATAAAAACAAGCATTTTCATTCAATGTTATTGATCCAACTCCATTGGTTTTAACTGGTGAATTATTGTTGTAGAAGATGACACAGTTTCCATGGTAACTATGGAGTCTCTGAATGTCCAAATAAGTCATATCTGCTAATCACGAAAAGCTGACAAACTGTATTTTACGCCAATTATTTGCATGCATTGATATGATTAGTGGATCAACAGGTAGAGTATTAAATATGATAGAAGATCATTTTGGTAACCAGTGGTTATTTGGGTCTTTATGGGTTAAACCATTTCTAGCTGGTGTAATTGTACTACTACAGTGATGATTGATTTTGTTTGCAGTCCTTTGAGTTTTTCCTGGTATATTTTTATTTCAATTATGGACAACTGACATTGTTAAAAACACTTAATAAGATACTCCTTTGACTCAGCAAAGAAAATCACTTTCACTCAATAAAATAGTCCATTCACTCACATTGCTTTTCTTGTTTTCGTTTGTCATTTAAATTTCCTTTGCTGACATACAATATCCTTCCACTTTCTTTATTTGTTTTTCAATCAAAACCACATGAATGCTGAGGCCATGCTTCATTTTATTTAATGTGAAAAAGAAAAATGGAGAGGAAAAAATCAAAAAAGAAAGTACATATTCAGCAATATGATGAATGACAGCACAGCGTCTGGCAAACAAAACAGTCATCATAGTGAATAAGTATGGGCTCACATGAACACACTGTACAATATCATTACAGCTAAAATGATCATTTCCCTTGGCCTTAAACAGCCAAAAGCACAGACAGACAGAGCTCCTGTGGTCAGACCTTTTAATCAACAGAGACACTCTGTCATACAAGATGACATTTTCCAAAGACATGTACATGCTTCCTTTTGGTCTTAAATAACCCCCCAGTTAAGAACAAAGCACTAAATTGCAGATTTATTCTGTTGGAAATCGTACCTGCATATGGTGTTAATATAACATTCGGTGGTAAAAGGAACATGATACTGACACCGAGAATACCTGTGACAGTCTTTACCCGTATGCAACTATTCTGCCTTTCATTATTAATGAAATCCACTGTAATAATAGTAGAAATATCAGAGAAGTTGAACAAAAATATTTTGCATTATAGGCAATGGCCAAATGTGTAGCTAAACCAAAGAATATGCCATTTCTTTCAGATCATAGACTCTATAATTTAGTTATGAATATATTTGTGTTGACCTTAATGAGATATTTTATCAGCAAAAAAACTGCACGGACTGTATAAGTAGAAAAGGACCCACTTATATTTGTGTGGCTGTTTAAATGCATTATGCAGTAAAATCACTATGATGCAGCAATTTAAGATGTCTTTGAAATTTGTTAATACTTCATCGATTGAGTAATGGATTTTCTTTATTTCCTAGTCAGTATTCTAAATATGCACTATGTTTATTAAAGTTGATGTCTCAAAGATGGTTTTACTGTAAGTGTCTCACACTGCCATGGGTGTTGATGTTGTTAAAACATGTACATAGTGTGAAATTAATACTGTCAACAAAGTATTAGTACATAGATAATTTTCAAATTGTAATTATATGAGAGGAAATACTCTTGGAATTCAGCATTATTCCATACATATATTCCAGTGGCTTTTATTGTGATTGTACTTAACTTTAAAAAGAAACAAAAACACAAACATAATATACGGTGCAGTTGGCAGCATTTCAAAATCAAACAAAAATAATACATAGTTGTGTTATTGTTCACAAACCTGCTGTGAACCAGCAGCAAAGTGATGTACAACACTGGCTCTCAACCTTCTTTGTAACACATCATATTGCTAAAGCCCTACAGCACAGGTGTCAATCATGCGGCCCGGGGGCCAAAAAGCAGCCCGCAAAAGGGTCTAGTCCGGCCCCTGGGATAAATTTATAAAATGCAAAAATTGCACAGAAAATATTAACAAACAAATATGTTCAAACCAATTCAGTGGACCAGACCAGGAAAAAATACTATCATAAAAAGCTATAAATAATATCAAAAGAAAATGTTTCTCTTTGTTGTAGTGTAAAAGAAGGGGAAATTCCAACAAAAAAATGGGAAAACCTGAACAAATATGAACAACCTGAAATGTCACAAGAGAAATATGTGGAATTTTATTAATAATGTGTGTATTTGTAGATCCACTGTAATATGTAAGTTGTAATGCACGTGTAAAAATGATCAAATAAAGTGTAATTTTGTTAAAATTACATTTATTTTTCTTAAGTTAGTTATTATAGTTCATTGATTAAAACATTTTCCTTATGGAATTTGACTTATTTCTTACTCAAAAACAGAGAAAATTTGACATCATTTATACATTTTCATCCTATTATTTATATTATTTTACTGGTCCGACCCACTTTAGATCATATTGGGTTGTATGTGGCCCCTGGACGAAAATGAGTTTGACACCCCTGCCCTACAGTAATGATAACACTGAACATGGAGGAATGATTTTTAATTTAGTTGAGAGGCAGTTTTATATCATTATTGGAAAAAAAGACATTGAAACAGGATTCATCACAGCAATTAAAAACACTGATTTTGATTTTATAAACACATTTTTTCACCGATTACATATTATAATTTGTTGTTCTACGGGTGTCCTTCAGGTTGAGAACCAGTGATCTTGAGTAACGTCCTGCATTTTTAGAATCACTTTCTCAAAAAAGGGTTCTGAAAAAGCTGAAACCGCTTGACTTTGTTGAGCAGAACACACATATTTTGTGTGGCTAACACTAGCTGTATGTAATTAGTTTTTTGGCCCTTTGTAGTTTTACGTACCTTAATATACAAACTGTTTAACCGACAGAGATGAAGAAACATTATTTCTTCCAAATACAAAAAAAAAACCCTTGTATATGTTGCTTTTACAATCGCTTCCATACGCTCACACACTGAAACAAAACACACACATAAGGCCTCACATCGACAGGAAAATGCAAACAAAACTCAATCTGTACATGACTTAAAAACATTCAGTGCTTCAGTGTACTGAGGAAATTATCCCTGCATTCATACTGTCTCTTTTTTTTTTTTTGACGTTTGGCACATAGGAAACGAAGAAAACAACACTCACACCCTTTGTAAACTGGCCCAAACATGGCAATCTCTAAAAACACATAAGTGGTAAAAGCATTTACATCATTCTTCAGCAGTGGCATACATTCCAGTTGTTCATGAGTCATGTCATGTCCAGTACAGAATACAGATTGGACAGGTTTGCAGTGAGAGGAAAACCAAACGAACGTAAAACAAACACGTATGCATTCATCTAATGGGCATTGCAGGTGTTTGAATCTTCATGGATATGTACAGTGAAGTGCAAATTCAAATGCGTATGCTCCATTGAGTGAGGAATGGTGATGTTCGTGGTACCAAGTTCCATTAGCTCTGGGCAGGCACTACTTTTTTAGGGGTGGCTGGCTTCTTGGTTTGCCAGAGGTGGCTATGGATGGTCACGGCGTCGACGCTGGCCGACATGGTCTTAGCTGGTATCTGACTGAACTGCTTCTTGTCTGAGTTGTACTTGAAGAGGCCGTCGATCATCTTGCGCGTGATGCTTTTCGGACCGATGCCTGCCAGTTTGTTGATCTCCTCCGTCTCAGGGCAGTATGTGTAAAGAGAGCGGAACTGGCAGCCGGCGTCACGAAACAGAACCAAGAAGTTGTTGGCCTCGGATTTTTCCATTTCCTGAAGCGAGGAAAAGCTCATTAGATACTGAATTTTTCGACTCATACTACAGCAGTAATGCATTTTTTGTCTTTGAATTTGATATTTTACACTCATATTTGAGGACGGACATGGCTCAGTTGGGAGAGTGGGTCGTCCATTGACCAAAGGGTTGGCGGTTTGATTCCTGCTCTGTCCTAGTCAGTCCGTTGTGTCCTTGGGCAAGACATTTTACCCTCCTTGCCTCCAGTGTCACTCACACTGGTGTATGAATGCGTATGAATGTTGGGTGGTGCTCAGAGGGGCCGTAGGTGCGAAATGGCAGCCACGCTTCTGTCAGTCTGCCCCAGGGCAACTGTGACTACATATGTAGTTTACCACCACCAGAGGGAGCATGTGAGAGTGAATGAATAATGGATCAATAATGTAAAGTGCTTTGGGTGCCTTGAAAAGCACTACAGAAATCTAATTTATTATTATTATTATTATTATTATTATTATTATTATTATTATTATTATTATTATTATTATTATTATTGTATATCAGGGGGGTCAAACTCATTTTAGTTTAGGGGCCACATTCAGCCTAATATGGTATGAAGTGGGTCAGACCAGTAAAATAATAGAAGTAATAGGATAATAAAAGTATATAACTAATGTCAAAGCCTATGTTTTCTCTATCTTTTTGAGCAAAATTTGTAAAATTCCATAATGAAAATGTTTACATCCTCAAACTGTACTTGAACATAAAATTAACAAATATTAACAACCTGAAAATTCTTAAGAAAAATAAGTGTAACAGTAAATTTACAAATACACATTCAGAATATTGGTAAAAGTCCACATATATTTCAGGTTATACACATATTTGGTAACAGGCTACTCTTTTTTTTTAATTTATTTCCTTTTTTTGTACACTAAAACAAAGAAAAAAAATTGTGTTTTTCATAATCTATTGTTTATTCTGATTATGGTCTGATCCATTTTAGATTGAATAATGTCAAATGATTTAATTTTTGCATTTCATTTATTCAACCCAGGGGCCAGATTGGACCCATTGGCGAGCCGATTTTGGCCCCCGGGCCGCATGTTTGACACCTCTGATATATATAGTTCTGAATTTCACACAGTCATGCTTTGTTTTGTTCTATTTTTAGCTTTTGCACATTCAACGTCATAGTTTAGTAAATCTCATTATTTAACATTATGTTCATTTTTCTGATGTGTAATTCTTGTTTCTGTTACTACCGCTGGGGTTCCATATATACATCTTCAATGGGTGTCAGTAAAAGATGGACACAAGGGTGCAGTCGCGATAAGAAGGAGGCAGTGAGGTTGTACCAAAGTACCGCTACAAAGAGGGGGATTTGGGATGAATTAGTTTAGATTTACATTTGATGTTTTGCAATTTTATGTTGTAGTTACCTCCACCAAGGAGGTATTAAATTTGGGTCCCTTTGTCTGTCTGTCAGCAGGATTATGCAAAAAAGGTTTTTTGATTAAACTTTCAGGAATGATAGACAATGGGTCAAGGAAGAACCCATTAGATTTTGAACAATGAAGGTCAAAGGTCAAGGTCACACTAAAGGTCAAGAACTAAAACACAGACAAACAAACAAACTGGCAAAAACATAACCTCGTTGGTGGAGATAAATATATGCACAGGTCCCATGTCAGACCTCAGGTACCTTACAATAAATGTTACCATAAATACATTACACATATTTCATTAAAAGTGAATTGCTGGTACCTCTAAGATCTTGTTCTTTTGGCCCTCGTTGACTTTGCCTGCCAGGCAGCAGTGGGCCAGGGCGTTCTGGATGATGTGCTTGTTAGATTTGGCACTGGGTTCCTTGTATAGCTTCGGTCCTGGATGAGCATAGAGGAGAAAACACCAGGATGAGACCGTTGTCATAGCAACTACTCTAGTTACGTCTAAGAAAAGAACCATCCTATTTTTGCTCTTTTGCTTGATAAATCATGTACGAGGATGGAGGCACATTCGTGTGTTTTGGTCACGTGGAGAGGGAAACCCAGCCGAGGAGAGGCCGGAGAAAAAAGAGAATTCAATTTTGGATTAAAATGAACGTAGTTACAATACGCAAAACATTAAAAGTCAAACTGTGTTACAGTATAAACTGGGAAGTGAAGTTACTGAGATGCACTAAATATTTCTGTTTAAATGATTAAATATAAATATGATGCTATCCAGTAACACACATTTAACATCTATTTTTATGTTGAAATATGAATTGTACTACTGCTTACCAGTATACTCTGTATTGGATGTAACAGAAGAGGTTGTGGATCCATTTTCCCAGTCCTTCTCTCCATTCCTGCTGCTGGATCGACTTGGTGACAGGAAGCCATCTGCAGAATCTGGCCTAAACACACACACACACACACACACACACATTAAGCATTAGATCATGGTTTTGTCAGGATACCCCTTTATCTTCTACATCATATTTGTTCAGATTTATATTTGTACGAGGAATCTGTGCACGCAATATTGTCATCAGCACAAACACTGGCAGTTTGTGCTCAAAGACAGCATTCACCTTGGTGTCTCTTTACAGTGTCCTGACAGTAAAGCAGCAAAGCTTGCAAGCACAGCCAGTGAATGCAGTGGTGTGAAGCAGCTTAAGGTCAATAAAAGAGGTCGATCAATTTTAGTGCAGCACTCAGCATTTATTTTGCTTTTCAGGACCAGTACAGCAATATGTCTTGTCATTATTTACTTGTAATGTTGTATACAAGTAAAATCCAACATACTATATAAAATAGATACGGTCTATTTCACAGATATTCTCAAGCAATTTATAAAATAATCTCTATATGTCATGTAAAAATTAACAGGGAGTGCAAATATAACAAATTTAGATCACATTCTCTACTGCATTATATGAATAGTACGAAAAGAAATGTACCTGTGGAAACAAATCTCTTTTTTTTCCCTTTTTTTTTTTTTTTTTAGAAAAAGACTCCAATCTGGTGGTAGTAAATTAAATTTAGGCACAATGTACTTTCATATTTCAAGATCAAATGATATCTACTTACTACTTTTAACATGATACATACATATGTGCAGGTGGTTTAACACTGCTTTTAGTATGCTGAGTAAAATGACATTACGATGAATGTTTTGAGCGTCACATAATAAAAAAAAAAAAATCTTTGACATTTCATCAGGTGTGACAAAGTCAAAGCAGGAGTGAAACATGGTGAGGAAGGCACAGCGGAGGTTAGTGGAAAAATAAAAGTGGTGTTGCTGCCAGTGTTTAAAAGAAGAAATAATGATTTTTATTTTTTTTAAAAGACACTTAAAGTATGTTTCTTCTTCTCTAAGTGCTCAATCAGCGAATAAAAGCCCAGTGTGAGGTCAGGGAGTTAGTGCAAGGGGAACATGCAGTGCCTTAAAGTTAATCTAAGCACAAACTAACCTTCTCCTTCTCAGTTTAGGAGACCTTAGAAAGTAGAAGAGACTGCCAGAGGCTAAACTAGCACTTCTGACATGTATGAAACAGACAAAAAGAAAGTAGTAGAATGTAGAATACAGAATACAGGGGAAGTGTTAGGAATGAGGAAAAGATTTGAAGAAGAGACAGTTCAAAGACAAAGTCTGATGTACTGATATATGTCTAATATACAGTAATATAATAATGTATTCAAGAAGATGCTTCATTACCCGGAAAAGAAAACACTTGTGCTCATAATCACATAAGTGTGGCCAGATATTCAACAAATTTGGGGAAATTTATTTATTATTTATTTATTTAACTGTTTATTTAATGTGGACATAGGAATTACATTGGACAAACCAGATGCATTGTTTAAGTGTTTTAGTACTTAACCCTTTAACTCCTGAGATTTAAGTAAAAAATAAAATAAAATGAAATAAGTGACAAAATGAACAAAAACTTGCAAAGTGATCAGTAAAACTAACAAAAATTAATATTAAACTAACAAAATAATATATAACATGAACAAAGTAAGACACTAATAGAACACAATTGAAGTAAAATAATAAAAGAAAAAAGTAAACGTAGAAAAAAAAACTAAAATCAGGAATGACATCAACGGAAACTAATAAATATTCACAAAATAATACATAACACAAAGAAACAAAACAAAATGAAGTTAAAAAAAAAAGGAATAAATGACTAGTGTTGTAATTTGGTTCCAGTAGTCTTAGTTAGGGTTTTTTCTTTTTCTAAATCAGTTGCTTTTCGACACCTGTACATCAGTTACCATGAACAAAATTATCAGTAAAATTACACAAAAAAAACCCTTGAATTATTCTGAATTTTTAAAGGAAACCATCCATTCAGAACACGTCTGCCCTGACGCATCAGGGGTTAAAGGGTTAAATCATGATGGATAATGTTCTGCTCTGCATTACTATTTATTTGTATGCCTTTTTACTGTAACTCTGAAACTCATAAAGTAAACAAATGTATTCAGGAGCTATGAATAAAGTCTATGATCCTCAATACTTTGTGGGGTTTTTTGGGGGACTACCATCCTACATATATGAGTAAACAATAAACTTTTGATTCATAGAGAAAAAATACTAAACTAAACATATCACTTAGATATGTCAATTCCAACATCAAAACTCATCTTTCCTGTTTTATAAGAACATTACAGTTTCATAGTATCTCACCTTGGTGCTCTCTTGTCAGAGTGAACACTGTCGCTGTCTCCCAGATTAAGGGAAGCCAGGGACAAGCTGGAGACTGAAAAGACACGTTGGCGTGAACCTGGATGTAAAATGAGATGTAGCACAGCACGAAAACAGTTACACGGACACCACAAATGACAACAGTACCAGGCTGTCCACTGAGGTTTGTGCCAACCATGTCAGGGTGGGATGCCATTACTGCTGTGACTAAAATATATTCAGACATTCAGTAACCACACATATTGTACATACACATAACTGTAAATGCTCTAACACACACACACACACGCACACACAAATATATATTTAAACATTCTGTCCATAATTACAATATTAACAAACAAAATAATCGTGCATTGCTCCATCAGTAGATTATTTTCAAAAGCATGTTACTACTAGTTACAGAAGAAATGCTGCAGTTGATCCAGTTAACCAAATTAACCTACTGAGACCCATCAATGCATCTCTGTCCTCTGCAGGGGGGGACGTGTTTAAAAAATCCTGTTCATTGCATTGGACATTCTGCAAAAAAATACAAGTAAAATTGAAATTGTATCTGAAAAATTGTTGCATTATGCGTTTCTTCCCAATCAAGACAATTATCTAATATTGAAAAAAGCCACAAAAATGACTTTCCAGGGTCTCAGGAGGTTTAACAATACATTTAATAATTTCATTTTTTAATACTAGCTGTTTTTAATAGAAAATACTTAGAATTGCATGTATTTTCTGAGGTGGCACAAAGCAAAGTGAGAGCAGGACACAGATTTGACAGATGTGGGTGATCTTGACCTCTCTGAATGGGGGTCGTTTCCATGGTTACCTGTGGCGGCTCTGACAGGTGTTTTGGGGGAGTCCATGCTATCACGATGGATAGACTTGGGCCGGCCCCGCCTCTGCTTGGAGCCGCCGGCTGGTCGAGGTTTAATGACGGTGTCCATGTCCTCCATGAGCTTGAGCTGCTTCCTCCTCAGGTACTCCTGCTTGATGAACTCCCTCCTGGCCTTGTCCTCCTCCTTCCTGATGCGCTCCTCCTCTGCTTTAAGACTGAATACAATAGGGGCATGAACACAATGAGAGTCAGAAAAATATAGAATTATTGTTAAATTATTATGGTACGGTTTTTTTTTTCAATAGTACGTGAAAACCCCAGCTGTATTTATTTTATTCAGTGAAGTGGACTTATTTTTGAATATGTACAGTAATCCATGTTGCTATATTGATGAATGGTGAAACACTGAGCACTTAGTCTCATCTCGTCATCTGAGATTTATCCTCACTAGGGTCACGGGGGTCACTGGGGTCACTGGGGGCCAAATCCAGCCAAATCCAGCTCCAAATCCAAATCCAGCTACAATGGGTGAAGGTGGGGTACACCCTGTATGAGTCTCCAGTTCATCTCAGGGCTGAACATATATAGACAAACAATCACTCTCACATTCACACCTATGGGCAATTTAGATTAACCAATTAACCTATCAGTGCATGTGTTTGGATGGTGGGAGGAAACTGGAGTACCTGGAGACACGCAGACACGAGGAGAACATGCAAACTCCACACAGAAAGGTCTGGTGTGGGATTCGAACCAGGATCCTCTGAGCACTTAGTATATATTTTAATTATGCAATATTATACATTTTGTCCTTTGACAAGGTATTTTCCTGCATATAGTGCATTTGATTTGTTTGTGGTCTGTTGGGACTTTTTGGAAGAAGACCCTTTTTAATATATTTGTATCCAGGGGTCTGCAACCCTGGTCTTAGAGAGCTGCTATCCTGCATGTTTTAGATGTTTCCCTCTTCCAACACACTTCATTCAGATGATCAGCCTATCATCAAGCTGTGTGGAAGACTGATAATGTCTGTCAGGTGTGCTGGAAGAGGGAAACATCTAAAACATGCAGGATAACGGCTCTCTAGGACCAGGGTTGCAGACCCCTGTTTGTATCCAAGCCATATGGTTGCATTTCTCACATAATAATTCAATTCAAACACACTCCCCCTGAATAAATAGTTGAAAACCTGAGGTTCATACACCTCTGTTGAGTGAAACTTTCCCATGGGCTCCCATACCGTGCTTCCTCTTTCTTCTGCTCCAGCTCAGCCTCCAGCTGCATCTTCCTCTGTTGACTTTCCTTCTCCCTCCTCATCCTTTTCTCCAGCAGAGCCGCTCTCTTCTGGGCCATGTTCCCCTCAGCCTTTCCATCCTCCTACACCAGATGAGACACCGAACAGTCACATCATTACCCTAAGCACCTAGAATTTCATGATTTCCTGCTTCCAATTGTTATAAAACCAAAATGATCATTGAATGGCTATGCTGATGTCTACATTTTTATCCTTTTACTCCAAATGACGTACATGAATCTGTGGACAGTCAAATTCTTGAATCCAATATTTGTGTTATATGACTTTATTCTTATTTTTTTCTAGGGTACACAAAGCATGTCTCCCTGTAGTAATGAAAAGCTACATGACCTGTGATTGGAGAGACTGTATAAGAGATTACATATTGAATATATATGAGTGTTACACACATACTTATCTGTTTTTACAAAGTATACTGTAACTACCGATCATTCATTTACCACATTACTCCAATAACAAGTTACAACAAAATTCTGTCTGACCCAAATGCTTCTCATTTCCTGTAAACATCTCCTGCTCATCCTTTAACAGTGGTGCATCACAGTCCTTTCATTGCCTTTACAAGCCAACAATTTCCACAGCTGTGTCTGAATTATTCACAAGAGCCCCAGTTTCCTGACCTACATCGGCGCCCAGGCTGCAGCGACCAAGCAGTCTTAACATAATGTGGAGAAGACGCTGTGCTCAGCCAGTGAGCTTCCTGAACCATTTATCATCGCATGTCAGGAATAAGAGTGTTTCCTTATAAAAGGAAACATGGTTACTCTAGAATGAAATGCATGGTTTTTATTTTATTATTTTTTAACTGAAATGCAATGCTAGATTTCAAAGCTTTTGGTAACACTGTTTAGTTTAAAGCCCAGTCCAGCCTCAGCTTGGAATGTTTATGCTGCTGGTTGATGAATATTTATGTTTCTTTAGGTGGTGTTTTGAATTGTTAGTAACGGATTTTCTATGATGATCTAGGATACTTATGTAAGTGTGGGAGAAATGCTCTGAAACAACACTTTACCTTGAAGAAAAAACCGCGACACAACTTCTGTTCATCATCCAGGTCTTCCCCTGTTCCATGCTGCGTATCCAGACCATCATCCAGTACCAGATCCTCCAGTGGCTTCACCACTGACAGAGGCACCTCGATCAAGTTGCTCTTGACTTGGCTTGAGGCTTCTGGCTTGAGGGGAATTTCTGTGGGTGATACAATGACGGTTTCTACCACAGGGTGGGACAGAACTTCAGGGAAGGATGACTCTAGTGTTAGTTTAAGATCCACAACTGACTTCTGAACGTTGTCTGTTTCGATGTCAGAGGCCTGACGTTCGCTGTGAGCCTCTACTTCCTGGGTTTTGGCAGTTAAATCTACTTCTATTTGTTCTTTTTTGCTCTGTTTGTTGGGGGATGTTGAGGGTGAATGAGCTGCATATATACTGGCAAGCTCCTTCTCTGGGGAAAGGAGTGCATCTGTCTCCTTATTTTTTACTGTCTCTCGATGGACAGATTCCTTCTTCTCTCCCATATAAACAAAAGCACTTGCCAAGGGCTGGCAGGGAGAAAATCGACGTAATCTCGGGATGCTATCAACAGATTGAGGGGCAGTTAAGACTCGATTGTAGGGGGCTAACTTAAGCTCACTGGGACGTGCGGTGCGGGGATTACGTGAGTGGAAAGAGGCAGATTTGCGTTTGATGCTGGTTGGAGAGCGATGGGTGGAACGAGGAGAGTCTGCCGGAGAAGAAGGACCTGAGGATCTAGTAACAGCTCCGGCTCGGCTGTGTTTTTGTGGCGAAGGGTTTGTGTGAGGAGGAGGTATTACCCACGCCTGCTGATGCTGCTGCTCCCTCATAGCCATGATCACTTCCTGTTGCTGAGCCAATCGCTGCATCTCAGTCTGAAGGAAAGCTAATGAATGGTTGAGTTTCTCAATGGAACGTGTATACTCAGTGAGATCCACTTCTGTCGGCTGAGCATGACCTTGGCCGCCTTCCTCACCTGCGCCAGGTGACTTTGCCCAACAGGAGCTTGTGCTGCTTTGCTCTGCCCCATCAGGTGTGTCTGCTTTGCTCCTCCCAAATTTGAAAGTGGGACTTGTGCTTACTACTTTACCTCCTTCATCCATTTTCCCTCTTTCGTCTTCTGCTCCGCTTGCAGCCCCATCGCCTTTTCTCTTTACAACGTTGAGAAATGCTGAATGACCCATCCTTTGTCGATGCCGTGTGAAAGCAGCTTCCACTTTCTTCTTCTGTGCTTCAATGGCTTTCCGTTTTTCCTCCAGCCGCATTCTTAGCTGTACCATCTCTGTAGCCATGACCTGGGCAGGGTCATTAGGTGGAAGTTGGACAGGTGCGGGAGATGCATGAACAGTAAGTGGTGGAGGGGTTTGCTGATGGATGGGGCTATGCTCAGGGGTTGGAGCCCAGGAGACAGATAATGGGAGGCCAAACTCAGAGCCTTCAGGAGTTGTCTTAAGGGAACTGCTGCTGCCCCTCCCTGAATCTGGTGCTGATGGATTAATCTTCTTCAGTTTTTGTTCTGCAAAGCTGGTCATCTTCACTGCTGAGGGAGATTTGCTCTGATTGCTTGGGCTAGGGCTTGGTGTGTCCATATCCAGATCTATGTTCATAGAGCAATCTTTCAGAGAAGAATCCTCATCCAGCATATCTTCTGTTCGTATGTGAATGCCAGTGTCCACCTCTGTAGTATCCGTGGTGCTCAGAGGCCCTTTGGAGTCTAACTCTGACACAGGTTCCAAGCTACCACCAGCCCCATGGTGCTGACTGTGCAGGAAGAATCCATTGTTGTTGCCCTCGACTGGTGGTCTGCTAGGGCTGTGGATTATCTGGAGAGCCTCTTCCATTGAGGGAGCTGTTACCATCATGCTCCCATGTCCATTGGGATAGGCCCGCCTGCTAGGCTCCACACCAGCGAGGCTATCTGGACACCCTTCCTCCTCGATACCGACACTTTGACCATTAACTGGCTGGAACGACAGGTTGCGCTTCATTCCACGAGGAAGGTGGTGGACTTTAAAACCTGAGCCATCGTCAGTGCTGACAGATCTGACCATACCTCGTGTTGAGGAAAAAGAAGCAGGAGCAGGGTTCTCCTTGTCAAAAGGGATGTCAAAGGACACTCCATAAGGCCCAGACCTGAGAAGACAAATGAGAAATTATATTAAATCAATACAGCTTGAACTGCAATAGAATTTCTTTGAAACTGGTTTTATGAGCTAACTAAGACTGACATGAAAGTACTATGTTGAATAATATTGTGTAATTAATGTAGATAATATTGGAGTGCTAACATGCTACATGATACACCACTACATGAAACAACAGCAACAGTCTCTAAGCCAGGCATGGGCAAACTATTCCACAAAGGACCGGTGTGGCTGCAGGTTTTTGTTCCACTAACCAAGAGTTTACAGTTTGACCAATCAACTCTCTGAAGACTGAGATCAGTTGATTAATTGAATCAAGTCTGGTGTGCTGCTGCTTGGTTGGAACCAAAAACCTGCAGCCACACCGGCCCTTTGGGAATGGTTTGCCCATGCCTGCTCTAAGCTCTAATACACAAACATAAAATGTCATCTTTAGATTTTTTGAGCAATAACATAGGTCTGATAAGAGGCTTTTCTCGCAATGACAAAATGAAAAACTAAAATGGTCATCAGATGCTCCTGTATTACTAACCTTTTCTCTTTGGGCCAAGTACCGAGGTTACCATCAACAAAGGACATTGAGGTTGACCTCTTCATCTCTCCTGGAAAAGACAAGTTAATAACATAAGAGTCGAAGAACCCTCAAACATTTTTCTGAAGTTAAATATTCCTACTTTTCTATGTGTATACAGGTTTTAGTATACTGAAGAGTAAATACCTACTTTTTAGAAGAACAAATCAAATAAGTAAAATAATAAGTAAAAAAAAAAAAATCACCTGAGTTCCGAGGCTGGGGTCGAAGGGGTAAACTAGAGGGATGAAAAGAAATGAAAGACATGTTAAAAATCCAAATATATGTTCCTTCCTTCCTTCAGGGGCGGCTGTGGTTCAGTTGGTATAGCGAGTTGTCCAATGATTGAGGGGTTGGTGGTTCACGTCCCACCTCTGGGTGTCCACATGTCAAAATGTCCTTGGGCAAGACACTTAACCCTAAGTTTCTCCCAGTAGGGTCAGACAGCACCAGTGTATTGGCAGCAGCCGTCTACTGGTGTATGAGTGGGTGGGTGAATGTGAGGAATTGTAAAGCGCTTTGGACACCCACTGACATATAAAGTTTACGATATAAGTACAGTCCATTTGCCTTCTTCAACCTCTACTCATCGAGACAAGGGTTGTTATTGGCCAGTGCAATCACGTTTCCTTTGACTACAGTATAAATGATAAGATTTCACATTGAATGAAATAATATGCACATTGATGTGACACACCTGGGTCTTTCTGGACTTGGAGGTCTTTCCGTGAAGCTCCGTTTGGTTACCTTGGAGATGGGGACAGCTGGGATACTCTTCAACAATGTTGAGGGATCTGTGTTCAAAGGTAAAATCAGTTTTTGCTTCTCAAGACATTATTACAGTTACCCATATTTGTCTTATTTTAGATTTCCAAATATAGCACTATTAATTAAACATTGAACACAATGTTAACATTAGAAATGTCCAAATTTACCTGGGCCGTCACTGTCCAGAGTCCTTGGTTTCACAAAAGACGGCTTCACCACCTCAAACCACCAAAACAGCTCTGCCATGAACACCAGGTAATTATTCTGTGAAAAAATAAAAACAAATCAAAATAAATCCCCCCACTGATACCTTACTTTAAGGATCAAGCACTGCTTTATGTGGTTACATCCACACTATGACCTGTTAATTCTACCATTTCACCAGCAGGTGTCTCTGTTAAACCTGACAGTTAACTTAAGTCCATCAGTATTACTTCTACTGTCCTCAATAATTGATCAATTGTACTCCATTTCAGAAATTCTTAACTTAGGTAATTGATAAAGAAATTCATGATTATCCATATTCTTCCAGTTCAAGCTGAGTGAAAACAACATTTTGCTATTGTTATTATTAAAATTATTGTCTTAGATATCTTAATGTAACCTGCATCTCAACATCATGAATTGTCCCAACTTAGATAAGCTAATTTTTAATTACGTAACACTGCCAATAGTACCTACAGTAGTAGAAGGGTGATTAGGGCATTAACCTCATTTAGAAAATAGAGGTCAGCTATTTATTTCTGTTCTCAATAACCAGGATGTAACAGACAAGCCAACTTACAAATTAGATTGGCTGGGTTTTGCACCAGCCAGATAATTTCTACATGAGAATCAGGTCAAAGAAAAGTATGCAGACTCTGAAAGGACATTCCCTTTGTTTTCAAACAAGAGAAATGTAAAGCTATAAATAAATGGATAAAAAAGTATGAAAAAACAGCCTTGATTTGACATTGTATTGAAACCCCACATGAATGGAACTGGCACGGATGACAGATTTTCTATTGTTCTTCATTTTGCTACTCTAAAAAACGTCTTTAAGTGTAAAAATGTAGATTTTTAAAAATGAAATTAGACTCTATGTTAAGTTCACTGTCTTTACTGAAACAAGGCAAACAAACTCCAATAAAACACAAATTAAATCTGTACAGAACTCCAGGAAATTATACCCATTTTTTCATGTTTCTGACATAATTTTGCTGATCCAAAATTAGAGTTTTTGCATCAAACAGCCTTCTCATCCACTCAAGTGTTAGCATGCATGCATAAAAAAGTATATATAGATGCAAAATGAGTGCACTGAAGCAGGAACGACCTTGAGGAAACACGCCCCTTCCCTGCCTACAGCCCCTGGTTTCCAGACAAAGACAGTGCTGCATGGCTCAGCTTTAAAGACACCTGATTCACTTCATCAGCAACATTTCGTCCTACACGGCACACCCCATCACACACACACACACACACACAGTACATCCCTGCACCTTCTCCAACTCCATCCCAAAGCTCACTGGGAGGGGCAGAAGCAATTAACACCACTTTCAGCAGTTTCCTTTGGGTGTTACTGCAGTATTTATGAGGTTTTTATCTTACATGCTAGTGTGGCAAACCTCACAAATCTTAAAAGCGCGACTGTCTGACACAAACTGGATGTGAGACACTGTAACGCACGTGGTTAAGAAGGTAGTTAACAGAATGCACAACCATTATCATGTTTCATTAAGACTGGACAGCTACATCCTCCAGCTTTTAATGTTATTCATCTCTTCACCAAGTACTAAAGCTGAAGACATTTACCCTTATTATTATTCTGAAAAGAAGTACCACTCCCCAATGTAAAATTACTATGCACTTATATTTCTACAAGTCAGCTTGTAAAGTTGCAACAACAACAAAAAAAAAAGGAAGAATGAAAAATCATAAAAAGACTAACCTCTTATTGTGTATCCAACCAAGGCAGGTGGCAAAAATCTAGCCAGCCTCTGTTTCTCTGTGTCCTCTGACCACTACTGACACACCAGGTGTCGTGCAATAAAACCAAGCAGCAGTGACACAGACACAAATCCCCAGCAGGCTCCTGCCACCATCACACCACACCACACTATGACTGCACCGGCACTGACTGGCATCACCACCCCATGGGCTATCAGCTCTGCAGCGTTGCCAGATCTGGGTGTTTGAAGATTCGAAGGATGAAAACAGGAACCTGATTGGTGATTAATGGAACAGAGCTCGGGGTTGAGTGGATTGAGTGGGGTGGGGGGGTGCTAATCCACTCTGGAGAGATGGGCACAAATAGCCCCCCTCCTTCCTGAGGACAGAGCATGTGTGGTGCACATGCACACACTAAGCTGTAACATCATTTAAATGCATGAGAGAATATATGCATGAACATGAATACAACAGGTCATAAACATAAATTCACTGCAAATGACTGAGAATTCATCCAGCTCAGGTAGATGCAAGACATAGATGCTCACTCTTGAGTATTTACAGGGCATTAACGTCAACAATCACTCAGCCATGGGGTTGATTAAGGGATCTAAGTCCACCAGACAGGCAGACTCACTCCAATCTGGAACAACCTTCTCTAATGTCTTACTGCCAAGTATTTAAGGCTGTCCAGAGAGGCGTGTTGACAACATGGTAGTAGTATTTCTTAACAGAAGAATGGACTTCCAAGCTGAAATGTCTACGAGTGTTGACATAGTGTAGACAAACTCTAAAAACACCAATCCTAACATGAACCACAAAGCCACAACCGCAGAAAAAAGTGCAAATTTTTGGAATTATTTTATAATGTATTCTGTGTCCCAAGGTTTGCCAACTCATACCTCACACTGAGACAAACTGCTGACATCAAATATTCAGTTTGTAGACAAATGATTAACTAACTGAGAGCCATGTTGAAGAAGAGGTACTATATACAATTAAGAGCGCGAATTTCCCTCCTTGGGGCAACGTCAGCACATAAAACTCCTGGAAGCAGAAAATGCTGGTAAAAAAAAAAAAAACAGAAAACAGTACTAGTGAATTTCATCTTCTTCTCTTGGAACCACAGATGGTAATTTAGATGTGGGGTGAATTA
The DNA here is from genome assembly GCA_020466265.1 of Siphamia tubifer. NCBI lineage: Eukaryota > Metazoa > Chordata > Actinopteri > Kurtiformes > Apogonidae > Siphamia > Siphamia tubifer. The sequence continues at coordinate 19,165,079 of CM035786.1, forward strand.
ATTAAATGAAGAGACAGTAAATGGGAGTGCAGTGACATGATTTACAAGCTGTGTATCCATTAAGAAAGAATGGCTGTAGGTAATGTATGGATTTGGGGGTTGGGGTCTAGTTTAGTCGACTTCATAATAACACTCTGCTAGATTGTTTTTTCTTTCTCTTTTAGACTTGATGCTTATAAACTTTACTTCAAAATATGCTTATGTGAAGGGAATTTTTAAATGCAATGAGTCCTTACTGGTTAAAACCAATAACTGACTAAGCTTTTTTTTTTAAGCTTACCCATATGGTGGGTAAGACAAGAAATGGGAATTCCCTGCATATGCCTATTTCATTTCTTTTATTTATGTGCACATTATAAACAGCAAGAGAAAAAAAGTCAAACAACAAGTAACACAACTGCACAGGAAAGGATGGAAGTCAAAAAAAGGCTTGTACATCACACATTTGTGTGACTATATGCTTTAGCAGCTAGCACGTCTAAACATAGCCCTGAGTTCCCCAAAGATGCTTTCCTTTTTTTTTTCTCACTTAACCTTTTTCATCTCATCTTTAATTGTTTTGCTTTCTCTGCTAGTGGAGTCTCATTGCTGCTCCTTGTCTCTTTTATCCCTTTTCCACTTGATTTCACATCAACACCCCCCACTCTCTCTCTCTTCCATGCTCATGTCTCAGTGCAATCTCCGTAAAAAGGTCTCTATTAGTATGTTGAGGCCACAGCATACAGCTACTCAGGGCGTGACCGCCTGAAAAAGTGGGTCAAGGTTACTGAATGTTAAGTGGTTCTGTATTCAGTCCTGGCTGTGGCTGCTGCTTTCACCTCTGAGGCAATAACTGCACTGCTGGGATTTCTACCCCTCATGAAATCAGTGTCAGCAAAATACCAATACAAGATTTATTTAGTATTTTTATGCAGTGGGTTAGTCAATGTTGGCTAACTTTAAGCTTTAACGCCAAAAATATCATGTATTAAAATGCTTCTTAAAGCTATTATATTATAATATTTCTGCTGCTGTTACTTCCATTTTTCTTCTGTTTAGTGGGTACATTCATTGACTGTAGTTTTTCTTGTGTTGCACATGAGAAGATGTGCCTTATTACCTTTTTCTTTTTCTAAATCAGTTGCTTTTCGACACCTGTACATCAGTTCCATGAACAAAATTCTTTAAAAAAACTTACATTTTTCAGAATTTTTTAACTAAACCATCCATTCAGAACGTGTCAGTACTGACGTATCAGATGTTAAAGGGTTAACGTTTATGATTTTTTTACATATCACACAAAAGAATGAAGAAATCTACCGACTTATTTCATCTTATTCAACTTATTTGTTTCATAAAATGCTCTCAGCAGCAAAGGGTACGTCGTCAACAAACTGAAACTGACAACTACAAGCAAATACAGACATTTCAGGTGGTGTTAATGTCAGTACTGCGTCTCTGTTTACGTGCGCTGAGGACAACTGTCCTGTTTTGTCGAGGTGGCAGACAATCAGTCAAACTCACTCAGACATGTCTACTTTTTTTGTTGTTTTTTTCTGACATATGCAGCTTTCGAACACAATGAGATGCATCCTCCAGGGATAACCACAAGCACACAGTCGGGAGACATAATTACAAGGCACCAAGCAAATACTGGTGTATTTTGTTGTGTTTAATAGAATAAAGCGACGGGCTGTTTTGGGATTTTGTGGGAACTGTGGACTCGAATAACCATGATGGAGTCTTAATTTGAAAGGTTTTTCCTTGCCATACATTTATGAACATGAAACAACTAACCAAGAAAAGAGAACTAAAAATCTAGCTTTTATAGTCAGCATGTTTTTTATAGAGATGGTGAAATAATGAGAGTGCACATAAATACATACAAGTTCCATGCATATATAGATATTTGTGCACATTTATTTTACATGACTCTCAGTACATGGTTACATGCTGTGTTTCATTAAAAACAAAAGCTGCGGGAGGAACAATGTGGGTTTCATAGAGGTAAAATGTGCATATTTGCATCATGTCTATATATTTTGATCACCATTCACATCACACAACAGTAAACGTACACACAGCATGACATGGATACTTGAAGAGAAGAGTGGAAATGACCAGAGGATAGTAGAAAATGTAATCTGAAAAAGGGTGAGTCACTTACAGGCATGGATAAAGACAATAAATGACTAGAATGAGTCAGAAAATGGAAAGTCAGAGTATATGAGAAAAACTATAACAAAAAAAAAAGACAACAAAAAAAGGCAGGGACCATTAAGTATGTATTTCAACGATTGAAATTATAGAGGTAAGTAAGGACAGGAAGAAAAAACTATGCTGAGAATTAAAAGACAGTATAAGAATAGAAAAACAGGCAGACATGTTAGAAGAACAGGGTAAGTGAAACTCTCTGGGCTTGCGGTGGGTGAAGACAGATAGTTTGGATTGAATGATTTTTCCACAGCATGACTCACCGCACTGGCCTACAGAGCTGCCCAATTCTCCAGTTTCATTTACCACACCATCTGCTTTTCTAATTTGTTTTGTCCGATCACTCATGAATGAATTCTGGCTGAAATAACAGGATTTGCGCATTTTCTTCATACAAATTTTAGACTAAATATTCTGATTTGTGCAAAGCTGAGCCTTATAGACTTAGAAGAGTGATTACTTCTTCTTCTTCTTTTTTTTTTTTTCCTGTTGACAAATCCACTCGGGGCACAGTCTTAACAAGTTCAGCAATTGAAATTTTGACAGATATTGCTCCAAGACTATAACAACTTCAATGTGCTGCAAAAGCAATTTCATGGCAGAGAATTGGTTTCTACAGAGAAGCTCAACAACACTGAGTTTCCATTAGGATTCCAGTTTTTATAAGCTTTACTCATTCAATGTCTCTAAACATAGGGTTTTCTAGCCTGCACAAATACATATTTTCACTTAAGACTAGGATTTCCAAGTATCACTACTGATATCCTGCAGCTTTTAGGGCAAAGGTGTGAAACATAAGGACCGTCATAGGATTCAATTTGGCCGCTGGGATGAATTTGTGAAATGCAAAAATTACACAGAACATATTAATAATTAAGAAATTATTTGACATCAATTGGATCTAAAATTTATCAGACCATAGTCATAATAAACAAATTATGAAAACTGCAAATGTTTTTCTTTTAGTGTAAAAAAGGGAATAAATAAATAAAGTACTAGCCTGTTGCAAAAAATGTGAATATCCTGAAATGTGATAGAAATATGTAGAATTTTAGCAATATTCTGAATGTTGTGTGCATTTGTAAATCCACTGTTTTCTTTAAGTTGTGATGCACATGTATAAATGATAAACTTATGTATTATATTGCATTATAGTATTATATTGAAAAATTTTCAGGTTGTTAATATTTTTGTTGTGATGTTATGTTCAAGTACAGTTCGTACATGTAAACATTTTGTGGAATATGCTTTTTTTTTTTTTTTTGCTCAAAAACAGAAACATTTGGAATTGACATTATTTATATGTTTTTCTCCTATTATTTATATTATTTCACTGGTCAGGCCCATTTTATATCATACTAAGCTGAATGTGGCCCCTGAACTAAAATTAATTTGACACCCCTGATTTAGGGTCAAACGGCAAACATCTTACTTTAGAAAAAAAAACCTTAACAATTTCAAGCAAAATGCAGATGAGTTGAGCTGTACCTTCATGGTGGAGGAGGCGTAGAGCATGTCTTCTAGTGTGAAGTGGCAGCAGTTGTTCAGGTTGTCTTTGCAGAAGTCCTGAATGAGCTGCAGATTATACAGCCGATCAGCCAGCGTCATATTGTCCTTCAGACAGACATCTAAAAAGGCAGAGGGAGCCATTGGGCATCAGTGTAGTGTGAGGATAAATGACCGTTAGTTTCTGGTTGTATCTCCCACATCAGTGGTTTTTACTGTACTGAGGGTATGTCGCTAATGTCAGACAAGGGAAAGTGTCTCCTTTTAAAAAGCGAATGGTCTATGAATGAACGACCAATCAGGACAGTGAACTGAATGAGATAAAGCCATTAGTGGGAGTGTTACTGTGTGCTAAACAGCCTGCACACACTAAACACTGTGGACTGATTGTCCTTTTCAGTGTTGTATTTATTTTAACTCAGTGCTTTTGTGTGCATGTGTCAGTCTTCTTATCAACACACTTCATCAATGATGTGATGTTATTATGGTCATCTGCTTGTGAATGGCCTTTTTATGCTGATCAGACCATTTAAACATTAGAGCCTCACACACTCTACCTAAAGAGTTAATGACTTTCTAACATCTATGTGCCTTTGTATTTATCACAGCTCTGATTAGTACTCTTTGAAGGTCTTTTCACCTCATTATGTAATAACGCTACAATAACATGCCACATTTTGTAATAAACTACCACATTTTGTAATAATTTATTACATACTGGTGGTGTCAAAATGTGGAATTGAAATGAAAGAGAAGAACTGTAGGAATATTTTTTTTCCGTTTAAGAGGATGTATAAGGAGAGAGTGGAGACATTATAGAAAAATATGTAATGAAGTGGTTTTGCTTATGATTTTGGATTTATTTGTTAATTGGCTGTTATGTAAACTGTAATGTAATAGCTGTCTGATGTAGTGAATGTTGTACGAAAGGGGCAGGTATTAGATGTTTTCTTCATCCTGCTCATTTCCAATCATGGAGATTGAATGAATAAATAAATCAAATGAAGAATGTGGGTATATAACTCTAAATGTAACTCAGAAATGTAATAATTTGGTGCATTATGTAATAAACCATTAGAATATATGCCTTAACTGGAAAAATGATGACACCAGCTAAACAACATACTGTAGTGTTCCAGCTTAATTGGAAGTCATTAAAATATATATATATATATATATATATATATATATATATATATATCAAATTTAACTGTATTCATTGCAAAGTAGAATGTGTTTACAAGCTAGAGACAAAAGCTGCACTAATTAATCATTATTGACAAGAAAATTATTGGTGCACTGAAATTGGGAAGACATAATATGGAATAAGTTATTATAAAATGTGGAAAAGTTGATAGCAAAATGTGTTTGAGAATTTTACTACAAAAGATTTTGTCCCATATCTCAAAGTCAAAGTCAGATTTATTGTCAATTCTTCACATGTGCTTGACATACAAAGGTATTGAAATTATGTTTCTCCTCTCCTATGCATTTACATAAAGTGTAGATACGCAACAGACAAAAATCCTAGCTAAGTTGGTGAAAAAAACAAACAAATAAATAAATATAGTACAGTGGCTTAAGGATACTTTCCTAGTGCTGCTAAACTAACCAGGTATAACAAAACAGGACATTATGTACAAAAGCGTATCTCAAAAGAGTTGTAATACACAAAACAAAGATTTCCAAAAAATATTTCTACAACCAAATGTGTTTCATTCAACAGAGCTCTTAATCTTTTATAAATTATGTTCACCTCTGATGTAGTGGGTTCCCGAAAATACAAATATCCCCCTCAAAAATGAGATGTGACATCTCAAGGGGTTTATCCTTTCAATAAAAGGATAATAAATCAAATGTTTACACTTTCATTCATTCATTCCTTTTTTTTTTTTTTTTTTAACTAGAGCTCCCACCCACTCACAATCACCCCCTTTACTTACCATCTAGTGACAGCAGCTGAGGGCAGTAGAAGTGTATCAGTGCTCCCACAGCAGAGCCATCAGTGCTGTCTTTCAGCAAATTGTCCACTGGAGGGATCCATGGAACTGGCTGAGTCGAGGCCTGCTCCTTCCTATATCGAGCCTGCATAATATAAAATTAACATGAAATACAAGCTTACCACTACACTGACCAGACTTGTAGATATTTTCTACAGTAAATATGGTGATAAAATTGGCCTTGTACAGTATAACATCACAGCTGCCTCAGCAAATGTTAGTCTTTAACAGCTGCAAACACTTAAACCAAGGCTTCATTAGATTCACATGAATGGAAGTGAACTGTTCTGGAGTATGACAGTAAACTATTTACTATAGGAAAGAAACCACTGAGAGTGAACCCAATAAGAAGGAACAACACTATTTTAATCATTATTTTTCTAAACATTATTATTATTATTATTATTATTATTATTATTATAAAAAGCCTATTGTCATTAATACACAAATAAACACTAAAAATATATTGTATTGCCATTAAAACGCGCTGATTTTTCTTTTACACTTTAATCTGGGAACTGGCAGAAAGATGCTGAACCATTTTATGCCAAGAGTTTGCAAACAGACTCTTTGAATTTAACTTTTAATAAATATGAATCATGTTTTCGTTTTGGTTAATCATCTGGGACCCCTCCAGTGATTCCCTTGAGCTGGCTCATTTCACTGTGGTCTTACAAAATACCACATACAAAATAACATTTTGGAAATTCAAGTATTAAATACATTAGACCGTGCATTTAATAAAAACTTGATCTCATATGCCAGTTTAGAGAGACCGCAGAGAATGATAATGTAGAAGTGATGGGAAAAAAATCATGTGTTCTATTGCTTCATAGGGCTGGCACATAATTACAGTTCTCATTAACACAGAATGAATCATACCATTAAAAAGTTAAATCTGTTTAGTGACAATTTCAGTCATAAATTAATGCACATGGGTCGTAAACAGATGGCAATGAAGACAAAGAGACAAGAGGTGGATAAGACAGCCACTATGGATACACAGATGAAAGCAGAAGCATTTATTAGTTGACTTACAGGCACAAGCTTCATGTACCACTTGGTTGGAGACTGCGACATAACAGCAAAAGAAAAGCAGACAACAAAGAAATAACATTTTTATTAAGAATTAGTAATGAGATTTGTGGAACAATACAAGACAGAACAGTTTGAAAACAAAGGAAAAGCATTTGCATTGTTATTAAGAGCTCGGAAAAAGCAGCCTACGCAAATCCTGTCACCAAGAAACTGTGATTTTAGTCCAAATATCTGCTAGTTTCTAGTTCAAAAGCAAAATTAAATAATTTAATTCAGTAGTTCCTAACCTTTTTAGGCTCATGGCCAACATTTTAACATCACAAATTTCTGGCGACCTCAGACATTTAAAAGGAGACTTACTTTTTTGCTGAAATTGATTTGTTTTTGATCATTGAATAGTTTGCTATACTATGTTGCAAGCAAATGTTAATTATAGATAATATTTAGGCTATAAAATGTATATTATTATGGACAGAGGCAGAAAAGCCAGGTGTAGATTATTGATGCACAAAGTGATAATTTTATTTCCTTGGTTAAGATATGTACAGTCAGTCCAGCTTTTATGTACAAGGCTGACAATTAATACTGAACAAACAATAACTAAAACTATGAATTATCAAAGAACTGCAGCATCTGAAACTGACCACAATGAACATTTGACAGATAAACAGTGCTTCAGTTTCAGACTTGTCTGTTATGTCTAATGTATTGTGATTGTCTGCCTGAACTTTTTATTATTAGTACGTTTTAATTTGAATTTTCCCCAAGGTTGAAAAACACTGACTTTTCCCATTCATGATTCATCTCACCCAACATTGTTTGGGAGAGATTATTGTAATCATTGTGTGTCTGTCTGTCTGTCTGTCCGCAGAGACATATCATGCTACAACTTACTAATAATTGAGATATCGCCATGAAATTACATGGGCATATACATCAAGCTAATGAGTATCAGGTGCAATGATTAATTTGAGTAAAGGTCAAAGGTCAAAGTTGCATTTAGCAGAAAGGTCAAAATCACATTATTGGGCCTAATTCAGGGACGTGTTGTCATAGCAACTTGAGATTGGCACAAAATAGGGGTGAGATTAGGGATTCTCTGAATACTTATCATGTACAGTAGTTACACTTTGGCAGAGAGAGCATCTTTACTGAGCCAATTTCTAAGTATTTTCAAGACCTAAATCCATAAACAACAATAAAATTGACAACAGTGATTTTTTTTTATATCACTAATCCATATTCTGTTTGTATAGTTCAAACATTTAATACAGTTTTGGTTCATATTCCTGACCTGTCCATCAATAACCATGTACCCATGTCTTTACGTTTTTTTCAATGCTCATAAACCCTCTAAATTTTCACTTTTCATGTGTTGAAACAATCACACTAGCTGACTGTCAGCTTGCACTGACTATGTAAGCTGATTCTAAAAAAGGAGAATCTCGTCTCAGTTAATATAGTTCATTCCCAAAGCATCAAAGAATAAAGTGCAAGTGGCACACAAAGTGCCATGGCAAGTATTTGACTTCAAAGAAAATCTATGACTTTGAGAAAATACAGTCACTCTGTACTAAAACCCCTAAAATAAATAATTAAAGTAGAGGATAAAACAACCAATCACAGTTTACTTGGTTTAGTAAGAATTACAGTAGTATCACAGCTCTATAAATGGTACATTTGTCAGTAGAAAAGTCTGAAGCTACCAGAAGAACATATTTTTTTAATTTAAAAAGTGACTGAATTGTATAACCTTGACTCAAAAAGAGCAACACTAGAGCATACTACTACATTATATGGAAGGAATCTAAGTGGTTTAATGAAATTATTTATCTTTACCTTCTATAGGAAATTAGCCTACATGCCACTTAACTGTATTAACTTGGGAAAAAAGGGCAATATGCAAACAATACAAACAATATTAATTGGCAGAAAGTCAAATAGAGGACAGTGTGCTTTCATGTCCCCTCTCTAGGCTGAGTGGAAACAAAGCTGTGATGACCTTGTAAAGTCAATGCTGACAGTGGACACGGCTGGCAGAAGGAGAATATGACAGGAGAGACAGAACAGAGGGTAATGATAGTGTTTGGTTGGCAAAAATATCACCGCAAATAAGAGTACAGATATATCTCAGAATGTTGCATATCTGTAAGTTAATCAAATGAATCTCCAGCTTGTTTTTTTCAGTGAGTAAGATGGGAAATTGAGTGTTTTTGTAGAAAAATAAAAAAAAAGTCTTAACTTGTACATGTCTTGATTGGTTCTTGAGCCAAAATTATGTGAAGTCAAATTTCTAATAATTTCCACTATTACTATAACCTTGCTTTTAATGCAAACCTACTGTTAGGAGTCAAATGAAAATCCCTTCAAATGACATGTCAAATTTGTAACACTTTCAATCTCATAAGTACCAAAAATCCTGCTGCCCCATTTCAGATTGAATACTGTTATCAGTGGAAGGGATGGTTTAAGACTTTGGGCTAAGTAGGGTCAAATGGCCATAGTCTTAAATCTGTTAAGACCATCAATCCAACCCCTGGGGAGAGGTAGGCCTTCACATACAGTATGAGCATGTGTAAACACACACACACACACACACACACACACACACACACACACACACACACTTGTTTCCATGTCTTGTGAGAACCAAGTTTGAAAATCAAGTAGACATTGTGTAGTGAATAAAGAAAATAAAATAAAAATTTTAATTAAAAATAAATAAATAAAAATGAATGAATAAAAAAATTATCATTTCAAAAGTAAAATGAATAAATTACATATATATATATATATATATACATACACAAAAAATACCTAAAATAAATACATTTTTTTTTTAAAAAAAGGAAAGTTTGTATGTGTTTCCCTCATGCTTTATGGGGATTTCTAGAAAAAAAACAATTAAATGTACTTATAGGGCCACATAATTTCTATTTTACTAGTGGGGACGTTTATATTTAACCCTCGTGGAAACCTACATTTTGGTCCCCATAGCATCAGAGGTCCCCATAGTGTAACTGCGTAAACACATCAATGTCCCCATAATGATGGGAATACAAGCATACGCACACACACACACATTATATCCATGTCTATGAACACACATGTACTCAGCCAATCACTACTTCAATCATCCCGTGTGTTTCCTCTTTTCCATCAACGTTTCATCCTTCAAAGCCAGACATGACTGATCAAACTGCAGCTCAGCTTTTGCCACATAAAAAGGATTAGTCCTCTGCTCTCTGTCCTGATGTTGCCTCCCCCTCAGCCCCCCCCCCCTTACAGCTTTTTACCCACTATCACCCCTGAGTACAGGACTGTTAAAATAGAAAACTGTATCTTAGGTGAGTGTTTAAGAGATGCCCTGTGAGGGTATGAGTTTGTTGTGTCTGACTGAGACAGAGGCAGCCTGTGTGACTCACACTGCAGTCAAACTGCAAAGACAGAATGGGGGGGGGTTTAGGCAGGAAGGTGGGGGTCTTGATAGAACAATGGTAGAGAAAGATAGATGGAGCTTCTCGACATCAGCATAAACAGCAGTATACTGTTTTTCTGCATGTTATTGCAGATTGTGTGACTTTGTTTCCCTCTGTAAGTAATTTGTCACTTGGTTAATTTGGGTAACTGTAGACTCTTACTGAACTAACTGGGATTGAGCTAATTAATTGTGTATAAAGACAGGTACTGAAAAGTGCCATTATAATTATAAATGACATTATAATGAATTTTGGCATTAGTCTGAGTAAAATGAAAGTGATATCCCAGTATGTAACAGTGATACATACTGGCTATGAAATGAAGTACGTTTTAAACCTCTGTCAGTGGGGGGAAAAATATGTATTTTGGTTTAACTGCAGGAAAGTAGAGAATGGATGTTTTACTCACAATGTAGATATGAACCTCCTGACTGCAGAATTAACACACATCAGCTGAAAAACCTTAAAACATGCAGCCTATGATTCATCAAAGAATATATATAAACTAAAACACTGAAGGTGGTGAAGCAAAAGATAAACATAAAGTGAAGAAATGATTGCAGTACATTCATTGGACTGAGATGCTCAGTGTTTGCCTTAAAATAAAGCAAGCAACTGTTATGCAACTTCCCCTGTACGAGACAGCTGGACCTTGAAATTTGACAAATATGGTTGAAAAAATTACTTAACAAAATGTCCAGTAGCTTATAAAATGGCCCCACACAATTCATTACTTTATTCTACGGTCTTCTAGAACGTTTCGACAGCTCCCGTTACCTTTGAACGGACGTTCCCAGCCCTCCCAGCATTCCTGGATTTTTTCGATAACCGTCCGCTGCGCCGTTAACGCCCGCTGCCAATAGGGAGCCTAAGTGACGCGATTCTATTTCCGGTTGATTTCCGGGCAATGGGACCTCAGTGCCATAGGAGGGATAAAATTAATTTTCTGGTCCCGTTTGAAATGTAGTACGGTTTTCACATATGATGTCTGTGAATTTTAAAGTTATATTTTCACATTGAGAAAGCACTCACTTTGGACAGGCATCCAAAGTTACGTTAGGTTTTATATGAGAGTAAGTAATGGACTACAACGTTCGTCTCACAAATATTACGTCACCACCAAGCTTCACCATCAAACTCTTTGAAAATGGCTGTTACTTTGGCGAGCCTCACCTCCTTCTTTCAGGACGAAGGCAAGACCATCAAACGTGGAGAAAACCACTTTAAATCAGGGCATGTGGAAAGTGGCAGCTACTCCGGGGGAGAGATAGTTTGTCGAGTGAGAGCCAGCATGCGGGACAAGCTCTCGTCAGCCGGGAAGCGGTAGAGGAAACATGTGGAAATGGTGTTGTGATTACACCGGGGCACAAAGCACACAGGCATTTTCAAATTAAAAATAGAAAAGGTGGTATACGGTTTTGAAAAGTTTGCAGGGAAAGATTCTGCTGTTAAGTCAGCAATGCGACGTCTGATATGTCGTCCAAACAGAGTCCAAATAATTATATATTTTACACGCTAATAAATCACAAAACACGTATCAAAGAAACTCCAAACGCACATCATTGGTTATGATTTTAATTGAAGTACAGCAAATGTGTGTTTCAGGGCATGAAGTAAAGTGGACCAGAAAATAATTATTTACTCCTCATCCAATCTCATGTTAAATTTTTCCGACCTTAGGCCCAGTGGGCCGACCGGAAAGGGCGGAGACTTAGGCTCCCTATGGCAACGGGGTTTGTCACTTCAGATTCACTGTACCATATCACTCCGCAGGTAGTCCGGCCACTTTTAAATATTTACACTGTCACTATGCAGAAAAGAAAATATCCTTTAAAAAATCATTTTATTTCGAATATGTCAGGCACAAAAACATGTAATCTTTCAAAAGCCAATAATTGATAAAATAACAAGACAAAAACAATATTGCCTAAATAAAAAAAACTAAAAAGCCAAGTAACATATTTGAAAGGGAGTGGGAAGAAGTATTGTACCAAACAATAATATAAATACCAAAAAACATATATAAATCTATTCCAGTCTATTCCAGTCAGATTCACTGTACCATATCACTCCGCAGGTAGTCCGGCCACTTTTAAAGTGAATATTCGCTACGTTGTAACGGCTATTTATCCAATCTGTTAGAGTAGTAGCAGTAATAAACTGTAATAACCCGTAGAATAAGTGGGATAATGTTTTGACTATCGAAAAATATTTCCGAACGGGGTAGAACAACACCCCGATGCCGAATGCGGAGCGGTGTTGTTCGGCCTCGTCGGGAAATAGTTTTTCTGATACATTATCTCTTGCTTAATTGGTTATGAATATATATATATATCAATTCTGTGTGAAATGTTCCATTTTATACTAAGAGCTGAAAGAAACTGACATCTAAAAGTTGTGACTTTTGCCACAGTTGAGGTCGGAGCAATGTCAACCACAAGCAAAAGAGGCAGACAATCACCATGAGTACACACACACGCACACACACACGCACACACCCACACACACACGCACGCACACACTTCCATGTCTCACGAGGAGCAAGTTTGTAATCATTAATTGTAGGTAAAGTAACCTTTGGGTAGTGAGGTAGTAATAATAAGAATTAGAAAATTAAATAAAAATAAATAAATTACTAAAAATGAATGAATAAAATAATTACATAAAAAACTGAATAATAATAATAAATAAAAAATGAAAAAAAATCTAATATTAAAAAAATGCTTTTTTATATCTAAGTAAACACATCTTCAAACCTTTGAAAAATACATGTTTTGATTTGCACCTGTTTCCCCCATGCTTTATAGGGACATTTGGAAGAACAAATTCATGTATAATAGGGCCACATCATTTCTATTTTACTAGTGGGGAGCTTCATTTATATTTAACCCTTGTGGGGACCTGAATTTTGGTCCCCATAGTATCAGAGGTTCCCATGTCTTAACTCTATAAACACATCAATGTCCCCATCAAGATAGAAAAATAGATACACACACACACAAATTCATGTGAGCCACCCTGAGGTCAGGGGTGATGTTTCTGATGGGCCAACACTCAGGCTTGGGAGCCAAACACACACCATGAGCAAATGTGGCTGCACATGTGTACGCCAGGTTGGCTTCACTGGAAAGAGTTGAAACGCAGACATTTTGTTTAAAAATGTAATATCTGCAGATTAAAGGATGCAATGTCAGATAGTTTTGATGCAACTTGAATGGTTTATACAGAGTGTGTGTGTCACCCCATGTGAGCGACAGCTGAAGCATGCAGTGCTGCGTCTGCACACTGACTGGTCAGATCAGCATCAAACCCAGTGGAAGTCTGCACAGTGCACAACCACACTGCAGTGCTCCATTTCAACTCACTGTAGGATAAACCGCATGGGACATTGTTGTTGTGGTATTTTTCCCTGAGTGAAGTTTGCGACTGATTAAACATTTCCCTTAAGAAGTGTCACAGACAATACGTCAGAGTTTCTTACCTGACAAATGCTGTGACTGAAAGAAAGTAGAGTCTAGTACAGACCAATGCTAGGACATGTTCCAATATGAGAAACAAAAAAGAGCAGAGTCCTAACTGCTAACATTTGTGTTTTAAGGGTCTATACAGTAGACCCTTAAATCACAAAAAAATGTGAGGTGAGAAACAGTGAAGGATGCTGTGTAACTGCAAAAATGTAAATCTTACCGAGTGTATTTTACTAATTTCTAATCATTGCACTTATAAAAAGACTTAATAACTTAAAGAGTAACTTTTCAGTGAGATATAAAGAACATATATTGAATCTAGAAAATCTTCTTTCAAGAAATTTTACCAAGATAATTTTCATGTGCTTTACTAGCTAATTTTTATTTGAATTAAGCCCCCCCCTACCAAAAAAAAAATCTTGAATTAAGCAAAAAAAATAAAAAATAAAAACAGAACAAATGAAAACCATCTTGGGAAGATTTCTTGAAATAATATTTTCAGGATCTATTCTCTACAAAGCAGTTCTTATATCTCATTAAAAATGTACTGTTTATTTGTATTATTTGTTAGTGTGATGACAAATTTTCAATAGAAATGAGAAAAATACTCTTGGTAAGATTTAGATGTTTTTCCAGTGTAAGGAGATATGAAAACATTGCTCCTTGTTCTCTCCTATCTGATTATTAATCTGCTGTGGGTAATAGATTATGGTTTCCACAGTGACTCTGAACATAATATCAAATGAAGTTTGACCTGCGTCTCACAACAGAGCCATAAAAACAGAACACTTATTAGATTCTGGAAACAAAATGGTTAGGGTGCTACTAAATGTAACATTATAATTTGTTTCTTGGTAGTATTGCTTCGTCTTTTCCTGTCTGTATTTACACTGTCACTATGCAGAAAAGAAAATATCCTTTAAAAAATCATTTTATTTCGAATATGTCAGGCACAAAAACGTGTAATCTTTCAAAAGCCAATAATTGATAAAATAACAAGACAAAAACAATATTGCCTAAATAAAAAAAACTAAAAAGCCAAGTAACATATTTGAAAGGGAGTGGGAAGAAGTATTGTACCAAACAATAATATAAATACCAAAAAACATATATAAATCTATTCCAGTTGGTTTATCAAAATGATACAAAAATATCTCACATATTTAACTTACATTTTAAAATCATTTTATGTCCATAAGAGAGGAAATGCATTATTAAGGGCTTGTGCGAATGATTAATCACAGAGTACTCCAGTTGCTCATATACATAATGCAGGGTTACACATAAACACCAAGGCCACAGCAGCCTGTCCTACGGCATTAGGAAACTACAGATGACATTGTAGATAGTTATATAACAGAAGTGGACTGCAGGCTGAACCCTGAACGTGAATGACCCTGCATGAAACAGCTGCTGGTTTAATTAGACTGTAGAGCGGTGATATCCCGGGTTAACACACAGACAAGAGGAATGAATCTTGTAAAGTCGTCAGGGTAGATAGAAAAAAGTTTTGATCTTAATTTGTTATGCTTTTGAGGATGAGGCTTGGTTTGCTCCATTTATCTCACTCAACAAGTAAAGATTATTTTTCAGCTTGGCCTCAAACAAATAAGAGAGGGATTTCCTTTCAGTGATAGATGGGTTTAACTGGCTTAAAAACCTGTTCACGAAAGAAGCCCCACATTTGATAATGACACGGGACAAACAACTGTCAGTCAAAGAGAGAATTCTGTGATAAATCCTTTGAGTGGAGCTGAGGATTTCACTTAGCTTACTTGGAACTGTCAAATCCACAGCATCTGTATGGAAGTGAAGAGCATCTGTTGTCAGAAGGCCTCGTCCACACAGTAACATTTTTGAGTGAATCCGATAAAGTTTGTTATCGCATTGGCTTCGCGTCTACGTGGTAACGGCGTTTTGGGTACCCTAAAATGATATCTGTCGACTAAGGTTGTCCTGATCCAATCACATGATCAGAAATTGGCACTGATCACATGACTGTGGACTCCATCCAGACTGGAACGTTAATAATATAATAATAATACATATATATTTATTATTACTATTTATTAAGAAGTGATTAAAAATAAACAAGACCTAAAGAGTATTTTTTTAAACTACCAATGTTCACAATCTGGTTTTGTGGCTGCACAGACCACGTACACACAACATTTTCATTAATGTTGTACTATTCCTTATGTGAAGATCATTTTATTCTATTTCTGTTGTTCTGACTTGAGAGTGTAATTCAACCTACCTCGTAGAAGTTGGTGGAAAAAAAATAGGGGACATCTTAGATCTTATTCTTTGCTCTTAGTTAATTTCATAATGTTTTATAGAAGTATCGGATCGGGACTTGGTATCAACAGGTACTCAAAATCAAATGACTTGGCAAAAAAAACGTGATCGGGACATCCCTACTTTTGACAACGGGTTCCAGAGTGGAAAGATCTGGCTGTTGTGTTGCTATCTAGACGAGTAAAACGGATTTGTTGATACCTAGCATCTACGTCACAACCACATGACCAGAAAAAATCGCAGCTTCGTGCGCAACATTCATTCATAAACAAGACAGCGACCATCATGGCCGACACCAGAGTAGTGGTAATAGCAGAGCTGCAGTTACTGCTAAGTTTACTGGTGTTATTGAAGGAAAATCTACTGATGTTAAACCAACAAGACGAGCAGCAAAGACATCTACACACGCCTTGTTGTTGTTTATTTCGCACTGGTGTAAGCTGGTATGCGCATGTGCTTTACTTCTATTGTTCTGGTGTATCCGTTGGGACCAGTGTTGTCAGACGTACGATAATTATTGTATTTGTACGATAGTTTTGTATGATGTAAGATCAATTATGGGAAAAAAAAATCTCAAACACGCATCACTCTCTGACTTCAAGAATCATTTTGCATGCGTTGCACTCTGGCGGCATAAAAGACATACAGCACACACAGGGCTGCTGCCATGACAACCAACAACTGCACAAGTGGCTGTAGCATCAGGTGACGATAGGAACTTCAAGGTTGAATTTGAGTCTTTCTAATCGGGTAATTAACACATGTTTGTGTCTCATCACTGAAAAAAACCTTTCTTGTCTGGTAGTAGCATTGTGCATTTGTGCCATAGTTAGTCCAGTAGCTACAACAGGGATATTGTGAACTACTGTTTAAAAATTTGACATGAAATACTTTTCAAATTAAAATACTGCTAAAATGGCTTTTTTTTTTTGTATGATAATTTCTCCCAAAATACAATAATTTTGAGGTTTTTGGTATGATAGTTGCACATTTCCTACCTGGCAACACTGGGTGGGACTGTCTCACAGGGCACCTAAAGGTGTGGAATCATTTTCAGCATGCGTTTTGTTGCCATGTTTACACGATATTTTACTGACCTGTTCCCAGTGTGGACACAATATTTAACCCTTGTGCGGTCCTTCGGGTCACAGAGACCCGGTGGCTCACAAATGTACCTTTTTATACGTACTGTAGGATGCCATTGCTTACTACTGAAAACAGTAATATATCCTTGGGGGGTGGGGTGATGAGTCTATGGAACTGAACTTTGGAATCTGGGTTTTTAAGACCCGATTGTAGGACACAGCCAGTGTGCCTTTTACGAAGGACCGCACAAGGGTTAAAATAAAAAAAAAACCTCATTGCATTGCTGTGTAGACATAGGACAGGACTTTCACCCACCCGAGGACTCCCAGCAGGCTCCATGCTCTGAATCTCCTTCTTCTTTTGCTCCTGAGTCACAATGTCTTTCAGATACTCATTTACCTACAAAAGGAAAGAGAAAGAGATTTGCTTACCCAGAATCAGCTGCAAACTTGTAGACACATCAATGGTTAACATTAAAAGAGACTGAAGGCAAATAATATAAAGGAGCAGAATGATGATGTTGTATGAAGTCCACATTTAATTTGTTTTGTTAGGGGGCTTGATTAATTTTAAGTGTTAACTAATAAGGACCCAAATATGTACTGGCATCTACAAGTAAAACCTCATCTAAAATGTTTAATAATTTCTGAATAACTAACCTGTTAATACATGTAAACAACTGGTGTAAAATATAGTTTATCATCCTTTCATGGTCATCAGATATGATTCATTTGGACGTTTAGAGGCTCTGTATTGAACATGGAAACTGTCACAGTTCTGTCTTTATGTTTTCTTCTTAATCCATTTCTAGTTCAGGCCTTGACCTTTGCCCTAGTTTCATTTGCTACTCACCTGCTCTCCATTCCCTGCTCTACACACCTGCTCTCCATTCCCCACTAACCAGGGGAAGGGCTTATAAGCTGCTGGAGCCCACTCAGTCTTGTTAGATTGTCAAACAGTCAACACTGACACTCTGGCTCCTGTCTGTTCATTCAAAGCAAGCAGATGTACAAGCTGATTGTGAAGCCTGATTATCTCTGATGAGATCTGAGTGTTTTGGTTCTGTTTAATTCTAAATAAGTTTGTTTTGGCCATTTTCCCAGTGATTTTGTCCTGTTATTTTCAATTGGATTTGGGTTAGGGGGTCTGTATCAAGAAGTATCAAAGCATTTTAGTTCCATCCTTCTTTTGTGTTGCTACCGAGTCCTATTCCACCCGCCCATGATAGAAACACTGTCATCTTCAACATTGATTCACCAGTAAAATACATAGTTTGATCAGTGACACAGCATGGACACATGTTTATGTTCATTTAGTTTTCTTTGTTTTTATGTGATAGCCCTCAACTTTAATCTGAGACATGTGCATGATCAGTATATTAAATGTAGGAAAGCACATGCTTTTCATTAAAAAAAGCAAAATACAGAAGAAAACATTGTGATAAATGGGGATAAGTGTCTTAAAGATAGATTAGAAAGGAAAAAGGTGGCTGAGTGGTTAGCACTCTTTACCCGGGTTTGAACCCTGGACCGTGCAGGCCTTTCTGTTTCTATCTGTTTGCATGTTTCTCTCCTTGTGTCTGGATGGGTTTCCTCTGGTTTCCCCCATCACCCAAAAACATGTTTGTTAGGGTCAAATCCTCCAGCCAGGTGGTTCTGACCATTAGCCTGGCTCTACAGTGGGAGATGGCTGCCCACTGCTCCCTACAGGTTACTCCAATGGCATCAAGGATGGGTTACAGTAAATGCAAAGGACACATTTTGTTTTACAGTGTATAATAAATGAAGTACTTTACCTTACCTTCAAAATAATTTAGGAACTGCTACAAAAATAATACTAGGTCTTCATGGGTTAATATCGTGGTTCCTTCGGTTATTCTCTGTGATTAACACCAATGAAAGTTCAAGACATTTTACTCTATGTACAATCCTTGATTTGATTTGATTTGATTTGAATGATTTATTTCGAACATGTGCAAAGTGCAACAATAATCAATACAGCAATAATAATAATAACAATGACATGTCCGAAAAGGAGTAGGATGAAGCATAAGCTTATTTAATCCTACCCCTTCTTCACTTCCTCAACAACCTAAATACATCTTGTAGTAATATAGTGCATAGTACCAAAAAGATGATAAATAAAATAATAACAATAACAATGATAACAATACCAATAATCAATAACTGAAGTACTAAACATAGACATATATACAAAAAAAACCCAAAAACAAGTAAAACAAATGAGCAGATAGGAAAGTAGGTAACAAATAGAGTTTTTTTGTTGTTTATTGTTTTCTTTTTTCCTCCCTCCTTTCTTGAGGTTAATGCAACCAGATGTAATCTAACTAAATCCTGCATTTCGGACAATTTAACATGACCTCTCAGTTTCATATAGATCAAGTTAAAGACAGCATTCGTTGTTAAAGCTGATGAATTCTAGACATTTGGAAGGTAAGAGGGCCCCAAGAGTGAGCCATATGTCCAAGCAGCAGGACTCCATGACCACACCTCTTTAAACTATTATTACACCGTCTATGTGTGTGTGTGTGTGTGCCCTTGTTTTCTTATCTAAATGTAAAAAACCTGTTTCCACAGTCACATTGTCGAGAGATAATTACACTGTGGAGGCATAAAGCTAAGCTGCACAATATAAATTCCTCTCAAAGGTTAAGGCTTGTCTGTTTTTAAGGGTTATGCTTATTGCAGTTATAGTTAATATTAGGGTATTTCTTCACAAACTGAATATAACAAAGGAAAGAACCTTTCAACATTGAAGCCTGATGTGTCTGTTAAGCTCCAACTTAGCTGCAGTTCTTACCAGAAGAATGTAAACAAACTGGGTGTTCTAGCACTGTATGGAACAACCATTTAGAGCCATCTGCACATCCTGCATTCAGCTGTATGCTTGCAGTTTACTACTACATACAGCACATTCAGGTTCATAGGACATTAAGCTGCATTTTCTGAAATATTTGTAGTGTAAAGATACTGCATGGAATGTGTTAGATGTTGGAGGTTTTTCCGGTTAGCTACGGCCACTCACCTTATCAGGACTAGACAGGCACACACTAGACTAGAACCACACAACCCAAACTAACTCGCCCTTTCATTGACTTGCACGTCAAAGATTTCTTGTAGAAAATATTTGTGTTGTGCTGTCGTACTCTGGCTGTAACATATTTCATGATTGCACTTAGAGCCATAATTTTTAAGCCACAAAGGGCCAGTGTGGAATAGTTTGGACATGCCTGTCTTAAGTGGTATATATATATATATATATATATATATATATATATATATATATATATATATATATATGTCAAGATGGAAATTATAAGGCATGAGGACACTTTCATTTGACTTCATCATGTTCTCAAGATTCCTGTTTTCTCATATAACAATGCAAGACACCATATGTACAAGACACACATAACACAGAGCATGGTATTAATAACACACTGTTCTTGTGCTGTGAGCATGGGCGTAAAATTGCGTATGGACGCTATGGATATGTCCATACCAATATTTGGATGTTTCTAAAATGTCCATAGCAATTTTGAATAGGAAATTACACGACATTCGGGGAAAAAAAGTTATTTTTGTCCCCTTCTCAGTTCTGTCTGTCAAAGACAGCATGTCATTGGTGGCGACAGCCTTGCTATTTGTAGTGCTGCTTTCCTCAATGAAAATTTGGACTAAATATTGTCGTCAACAAACCTTTATCATGCGACAAAAACGAGATGAAACTAGACATAAATGTTGTTCTTGTGACGAAAACTATAATTAAATATATAACGCAATGTAGGTGATGATTAAAAGAGATGAAATGTGGCTCAAGAAATAAAAACGTTGCTAAAATGTCTCTTAATGTTTGTTGATCAAAACAAAATTAGACATTATCTCATCTCTTTTGGGCACATTCTTATTTATTTATTTATTTTTGCTGTCTCTCGCGAGAAAGTTGTCAAATTATGTCCCCACCAATGTCAACATCATTATTACGCCCTTGGCTGTGAGTGTACATGTCATACAAACATAACACTGTGAATGTGCAACAGCTTTATTGGTATTTTGTGACAGAAATTTCTTGAAAATATTTTTAATACATAAGTTTTGCAGGGACTATATGACTACCTTCTGCTAACATAGATGGTGAAATAATTACAGTTTCATTGTACAGAAAAGTCCCAAAATGTGGTAAAGTTTATCATTACTCATACACAGTAATACACTCACATATGTTACATACCTTATTTATCCAGGTAGTGACTGTGTCCTCTGTATCATATGGTGTTTCATCTTCAAGATTACCAAATGAATACTGGCGAATACAAGACATCACTTTTTCTGCACTCACTGTCTCCACGGTGTATGCCATCATTAGAGTGTCAATCATGGCCAGATGGGCACTCTGGAAAACAAACAACAAAGACGTACATTTTAGGAGAAAAATTGTTGTTTATTTATTTTGGATATTGCATTAAAATCGAACAACAATAAAATACAAGAATGACAATAAAAGAAAGTCAAACAGTTGATAAGGAGTGGGATGATGTTTAACCCTTTAACCCCTGATGCGTCAGCGATGACACGTTCTGAAAAGATGGTTTAGTTTCAATATTCGGAAAAAAAATGACTGTTTTTACTGTGATTTTACTGAGTTTTGTTCTTGGATCTGATGTATGGAAATAAATAGATGTCAAAAAGCAACTGATTTAGAAAAAAATAAAAATCCAAAATTAAAACTACTGGAACCAAATTACAATATGACCTTTTCATAGCAGTAATAGTGTCACGTCTTCTCCTATCTTGTCTTGTGACTTCCTGTTTTATTGTGAAACCTAACTCTCCTCTCATTTCAGATCACTTGCCACTTCCCCTTGTGTGTTTCCCACCTGTCTGATTGTCACCTTTGCTCTAATTGTGTCCACCTGTTCCCCATTAACTCTTGTATAAATAGTTTCCCATTGTTCCTCATTTAGAGTAATTTAAGTAAGTTTTTTTTTTAATATCACTTAGTTAAATATATTATATTTTATAGTTCTTTGGTTCTTCCTCCTGGTGAGTGTTTTTGTGTTTTGCTTTGTTACTTTACCCAATTAATATCAAGTTTTATTCCTGTAGGTTTCCTCTTTAAGAGTGATTTGTTCTTTATTTAACTTTCTTAGCATTTAGAGTTTCTTCCTCAAAATGTCCTCCCTTTTTGGAGTGATTTTTCCCTTTAATGTTTCATAGTCTAGATGAGTTATTGTTTTTCTCCTTTTTGGAGTGATTTCGCGTTGCCCTGTTTTATATCTTGTTTGTGGTTTGAGGGGAACCTGTGAATTAAATTTATTGTACACCCTGCATCTGAGTCCACATTTCTGACTGCAGGCCTGACAAATAGTACATATATCAAAAACTGACATAAACGCTGAAGGTGGAAAAGCACTATGTAAGTGGGCTGCATTTACTCTGTCCATCCACACTAAAACAGAAAAAAAAAGTCCTTTTCATGGCAATCATACACATATCACAAACATAACACTATTCACTTCTTAACCATGAGTAGGTAAACCTTTGTGCCATCTTCTGAGACACAAACCTCAATGACAGTGTTTCCATTTTTGTCACAAATAAGATAACTGATGTGGTAAAACATTTATTTGCATCATTGTATCTTCAAAGACAAACCAGTCAGGAAGATGAATAGAGAAGAAATCAACATCAACCCTAATAAGGTGGATAAGGTTACATTAATCACGTTCACTTTCCCAAATCTTAAAACCTATTGTTTCAGGCCATTATACCAAAACGTGTTCCACTTGTATAACTGGAATGATGTGTTAGAAATGAAGCTGTGTGAATTGTATGTGTTTCCAGCAAATGCAGACAAAGGTCATTTGGGTATTAAGTTTTTTGGTTTGTCAACAATTTTACACAAAAACTCCTAGATCAATTGTTGTAACATTTTCAGGAAAGGTGTGAAATGGTCCAGAATAAATCCTGTTAAATTTTGGTGAATGTAGGTCAATGGTCATAGTCACCAAAAATGTCTTTTCACAATAAGAGATAGGGCAAATAGGTAAAATATTTGTGAGGGGGCGGGGCCTGGCATGATTTGCATTTAAGTAATGACAACTGCAATAAAAGAAACGGGGTCAGAAACACGCACACCATGTAAGATTGGGTTGGGTTTGGATACAACTCCAAATCCTCAACTGTATATCTTAAACTCTGTTTTTAGTGCCTGTTACCATGGAAACAAATGCATCCATTCCTGGGGCAATATAGTTTTGTCCATAGCAACTAGTTGAGTTCAAGAAGATGGGATAAGAAATGTTCTTAATAAGACTCTAGCACTTAAATGATGATGTTTTACATACAAACTAGGATTAAAAAAAAGAAAGAAAACACTTTTAATACCATGTTTCAGAGTTTTTTTTTTGTTTACAGTTTTAAGGTGCAATATGTAAATATGTTTACAACATTATTTCCAGTACATAGTATACCAAGTTCATGCTGTTTGAATGACTGAAGCTGCATCTTTGAGTGGTGTATGTTTTAGGATGATAAATAAATACACAAGGTATTGTAGTAAAGTTATAGTAGTTGCATTATTATTCACAGTATCGAATTCTTTTAAAGGCACAAGGTGATGTGCGATGACGGACAAGCCTGGATCTCTCAAAAGCTTTTTTATGACCAGAGTAAAAAAAACATAAGGGTAAAAAGTGACATAATCTTCTTTTTTTTTTTAGTTCTTTGCATCTACGCACCACACACTACTTACTCATCTAAATATTTATACTTGTGCTTGAGCTTTTCCATGAGCTAACCCATTTAATAAACCATTAAGTTGAAGTGGCCCTTCAAAGATCCACAATAATGCAGAGTATTACTTTCAAACAAAAGAAACACCACAGAAAAAAATGCACTTGAAGATTAAATGGTGACAATTAAGATTAATATTTGCTAGATTTGCAATTTTATGTAAATATGAGACAGAATAAGACAATAGACATAGGATTATTTGCTTTCTATAACATCCTCTAAAATAAAGCATGTATATTCCATTATGAAATTATTATTTTTTTTTTAATATATGCATCAGTTGGAAAATTTCAATCCAGAGGTGAACATTTTTTTTTTTACAAGTGCATTATTCCCTTTCCTGGATTTGCAATGTGACATTGCTATTAGTAGAGAGCTTAATTTCCACTGTCTCTCTAATCTGGCAATTTGGGAGCAAACCAACCCCATTTAATAATACACTGCCAAGATGTTTTCTATTTCCCTTCATTTAGGCTGTCTAAACAATAGAAAACAGTATACAGTAGTAGAAAAACAACTAATGCAATGAAGACAACCAGGCTATTTTCACCATGAAATTGTCAACTCAAGGCAAGATCAATGTAAAAAGGCTGTGGGGCCAGCATCATCCCTCAAAGGCCTCTTTTTCCTCTTCCGCCTCCTGTGTCCTGCTGAGCGATTTGCGGATATTGATTTGGATCTGCTGTGGTCTGATGAGATAAAATGACAACATGGAGAATTAATCTTGTTTACCCAGACACAGACCTGCAGCCTCTAATTGTAATGTTGTGTGACATTACCTCATTCTTAAATACTGTTTTAAATGCACCCTCGAAAGTAAGATATGCCAGAACAGTGGTGCTAACAATGAGTTTGTCATTTTCCCCAAAAAACAATCAGACCGAAAGGCAAACACAATGATAACTACTACTATTGTTAACTAGCACAATTTGACGAATAATGATGATGATGCTGCTGACATTTTTGCATGATTATTTTCTGCCTGAAAACTGCACATGCTACTTGACATTTAGTCTATTCATCAATCAGCCAAGGGTTTTATTGCAAATTAAAGATCCTCAAGTGTATAATGTCAAACCCAATGCATAAAATAGATACAAAACAGTGACATTTAATTAAATTCCCTGTATACTCACTGTATAATCATGCATATAGATATATGCTGTCTAGAGCAGATAGCGTGTTATAAGTGAACTGGCAAACTTAAAGATGCTACAGTACACTGCATGATGCTCGCACAGCTGGACAGTGAATGTAGGATCAGCTGACTGTGTAAATGTCACAGAAAAGCTGTAGGGAAAAAGAAAGGCCTCATCAATTGGGTTGATGCAGAGTAGTGGCTGTAGAGAAGGAAATAAACAGTGACACGGTGTAGATACTTGATTGCCCAGAGAAAGAGTTGGCCTTTCTCTTTAGAGCACGGCAGCCTGTCGTTTGTGGTAAAGCTGTATTTTCTGTGATCTCCTTACATCACGTTTTTTAACCTTTAGATTTGTTGAGAACACATGCTTCCATTCAACATTGTTTTGTTTCATACTCGTATAGATGCATGTAGCTATACTAAGGAGCTGCCCAGAGCAACCTCTGTTTTCCTCTGCTGACCGCTGAGCTGCTCCACTGGAACATTCAGAGATCTGAATTCTTGCTCATGGTTGCAAGAAGGAAAATAATGTTGCTGATTCTGTTTAATGACTTCCTTGTAGGTTTCAAATTTACAACTTTCTTATTGGTGGAGTTATGTTTCCACTGGTGTGTGTGTGTTGGTTTGCAACATTACTCAAAAGGTTAGACAGATTTGGCTGAGGGTGGCATTGTAGCGCAGTGGTTAGCACTCCTTCCTCACAGCACAAAGGACCCTGGTTCGATTCCCACACCAGACCTTTCTGTGTGGAGTTAGCATGTTCTCACCGTGTCTGTGTGGGTTTTCTCCAGGTACTCCAGTTTCCTCCCACCATCCAAACACATGCACTAATAGGTGAATTGGTTCATATTAATTGTCCAATAGGTGTGAATGTGAGAGTGATTGTTTGTCTATATATGTTCAGCCCTGAGATGAACTGGAGACTCATACAGGGTGTACCCCGCCTTCACCCATTGTAGCTGGATTAGGCCCCCAGTGACCCCCGCGACCCTAGTGAGGATAAAGTGGGTTCAGATGACGAGGCGAAATTTGGCTGAAGTTTCCATGAAATGTTGATGCTGGTACAAGGAATAACTGATTACATTTTGGTGGTGATCGGTGGAGGTATGTGGGGGGGGTTCGTAGCAAGATAACTCAAATAGTTATGGGGGGGGGTTGATCTGCCTTAGTGGAGTCTGCACTCTGAATGCTTTTCTAGCTATATAACTGCTTCTATAACATTTAGTTCTTTCTAAAATGAAGGTATAACTGCATTAGACATCATTTAACTCTACAAACTGTGAATTATTTATTTGATCTTTATTTAATACCTTGATTAAACACTATTGTATGAAGTCCAGTCATTCTACAGTTACACAGACACGAGCACCCACGCACAAACACACTTATGCCTCCTCATCTAAGCTGATTGTGCTCACAAATCTCATATTGATTCCTAAGATGCTCCTTCACGGTCAATATCCTGTTTTTACTGTGCTGCTACATTGCTTTTGCTCTGTGTTTCCACCTGCAGAAACAGGCAAACATTCATCAGTAATACGGCTTTGTGGTAACAGAAAGCAAAGATACAAATCCACCGTAGAAGCTAGGTTTAACATAGTACAAAGGGAATGTAAATAAGAACCACAGACACCAACAAAAGAGTGCGTGTGATACATTCCACCTTATCATTATTGTGCTATAATCTCTGTTGTCACAGCTCTGAGCTGCTTGTTGTGACCTGACTGACACTGATAGAATTCTCACTGTAAAAACAGATTAGCTGAAGGAATAGTTTCTATTACTTACAATAAAACAATTCAGAGACTTAGGGGGTTAAACCTAAGGATCATTTGGTAGTGTGTTCATGTCTGCTTTATACATAAACAAGCTTCTATCATAATGAAATAGGAGTAAGAGACACTGCATATAAAATGTACAGGTCTACATGATTGAGCCTGTGCTTTATGGTCCTGTGGACCTCTTCAGAACTCAGGAAACAACAGTGACTCAACTTTGGCTCAAGAGTGGTGTAATATTGAAAAGCAATCTGCATTTAGACCAGTCCCAGAGGCTCCATACTGGAGGAGAGGTCTAAAAATTGAATCTGTCTTGCTTCAGGTAAATTCATGCCAACACAGCTAGACATGGGAATGCACTCAACTGTACCTCTCTGTGGTCCCTTTGAAGGTCATAAGTCCTGCACAGTAATGGAAAAAGCAGAAAGAAGTTCTTTTTGTAACCATATATTTTTGGTTCATTTCTTAACATATTTTCATACTTAATGTATGAGACACTGTGAAAGGATAGCAACAAAGGTAAAGAGAACTTTTATACACAGAGTGGTACAGTATGCGATTTAGTGTGTGTCATTGGGGAGCATGACCTGAAGAGCAGAACCTTGCCTGAAAATAAAGAACAATATATGCGCCACAACAATAAGCATTTACAGTTAATGACTTGATCTTTTATTTATTTATTTATTTTATTCATTTCGGCATACTAAAGCATACAATCACAGAAGTCATAAAAATAATCCCACAGTGCATCTCTGCACTGAAGAGGCAAGAAACCATCAACAGGCTTATACGAGGCCTCCACCTACAACAACAACTTAAACAAAAGTAAAACTATTTGACTAAAGTAATTTGGTTTTAATTGAAACAGACATGCACCTTTTCACAACTACAATGAGATTATTTTAGTTCATTAGTCTCCAATGTACTTATTTCATTACATTTGGACAAATAATTCCACAGTCATCAGAAATCGCTTGGAAATATACTGGAGAGATGCATTATTTCCTTGGAAGTCTGGTCATTTAAGAAAATAACTCAAGCACACAGATGCCCATATACACTTCTGGATGTACCAAATACTGACTGTGAGGTCTGGCATCAGTTATGGGAGTTGAGCTTTTAAGCAGCATACCTTCCTTGTTCGAATGCTCCAAACCCAAGCTAGCAATTACATAGAAACCTCAAAGCTAACCTTAGAACACTATCAGGGTACTGGATCATGGCTAGCAGCCACTGTTGACCTCCGCCTACACTCCATCAAATCTGTCTATGTTGTAAAAAAAAAAAAAAAAAAAAAAAGCCCCAGGGTGGCTGGATCTTGTGTAGATACTGACAAAAGAGTATTTGATTGAAACGTTAATTAATATCCATTAGGTAATGTGTATTTACCTGCTGCACATTCACACAACATCTATTGTAAGGGATGTAGTTAACATTTACACTATGTTTGTGCAATTAAAGACAATTTCATGTAAGGCATAAATTAGATTGGTGTGTAAGAATATAATCTAAGTCCAGACAAGTCAACTAGGTTTTCTCGTTATGTCATAGATTCTATTTTGCTGCTATATGTGACCTCATTATTGAGACTCTAAAATACAAACTAGGTCTGCAAAAAAGAAAAGATTTTAAAAAGAGCAGACTGTTGCAGATTATCTGCAGAGTATTGCCAGATTTTTAACAGACATTAGCTCAGGATCTGTATTCTGTCTGCAAACTGATTTTGCTCAAGGGTCTACATCAGCGAAAAGAAGGACTAATGCGTGCACATATACTAATCACTAATGGAACTGACAAACTCATTGATCTATGAGTTTAATGTACCTTAAAGAAAACTGAAAACTGTCATTAACTTAAAGCCAATGTATTAAGTAAATATATTGATTAAAAAAATTATGAAAATCCATTGAACTAAATATTTGTGACCCTCCAGCACAAAACCTCTCAGCAGTATTTCTTTAGCCTCAAATACGTTATATGGGTCAAAATTATCGAATTTGAAGTTTATGCTTAAAATTAAAGTAAAATGTCTCCTGAACACTTCTAATTATGAGTTTTTGTGAAATTCCTACCGTAAGTGCTTCAAATCATGCCTTTTAGGAAGGACAACAACTGACTCTAACAGTAATTAAGTTTAAAACAAAGAAAAATCAGCTCAAAACGCAGCTTTCCTTCGCACTCGTTTTAGGTATTTCCTCGTCATGTTTGGTACCGTTGGAAAGATTGGGATTCCCTCTAGACAACCCTTAAATAGTAATTTATGTAATTATATATTTGAACCAATGGGAGGCCTCAGAATAAAGCCTTCTCGAGTAAACAAAATCCCCTGTTGCTAAGATGATGTTGAAAAACTGCTTCTGATTGGTTGAATTAGTGTCACACAAACATTTTTAAAGATAAATATAAAATCTGAATTTCTGAAATTTGACCCAAGTGACTGGTTTTGTGCTGGAAGGTCACATTTAATTGTCAAATATTGGTTTTTACATTCCTTCTTTTACTGGATGTGATGATATTAAGTAGAACATTCCAAAATGTTGTTTAACAAGGAACCAGTCAGTAAATCATTAGTGATATGAAAATATGCTGTATAAGAGCATAACAGTAATATAAACCAGTTAAATGTAATCTCATTAAACAGGATCCCTGTAAAGCTCTGCACATAGCAAGATAAATTCATTGTGGATTAAGTGCTTTTACACCCTCACTATTCTTTACAGTTGCATGATCAGTAATATGGAGGATAAGGTGAATGGAATAATTTTAGAATGAGGATGATATGACACAAAATCCCTGGGTCTAATTTTTTCTAAGAAAACATCAGATTTTCATTATTCTTTTAATAACCCCTCTGAGCTCTTACAACAGATCAGATGTGCCATTTAATACTTCCTTAATTTATTTACCAGTAATTCTTTTTTTTATATATGATACATAATGATGAATAAATACATTTACATTACATTAGATTTTAAATTAAAATATTAAATATTTTCCATGTGAAAATATATAAATACTAAAGACTGTCATTTAAAGGCCTGGTGTTTAACAGAGAATGGCTCTGTGTGAAAATGTCCATTTTAACTAGGAATCAATCCCAAAAACTTTTAATTCTGACAATTCTAACAAATACGTACACATCAATTGTAATCAAAATCATAGTCTCAAATGACAATTTTGACGACAAAAATCCTAATATGTTTTGTGCTATCAAACTATCAAATCTAGCCTATACACTAATAACAATAATATGCAAAAAGTCTAAAACTGTATCCAGTGCAGAAACATGCTCAGGATGCAGGGTATCATATAATGTGCCTTCTGCCTTCTGCCTACCCATCCATACTGCTCTGCCTGGGAGTTGCCTCTGGCAGCATGCACAACATACTGGCTGTGGCTTCACTGAGGCTGACAGGGACAGAAAGTACTTGGACGGGCTTCCCTTCTTCCCTGCTGCTTCAGTTCGGCTTTGTTCGCTAGATCAAGCGCTTAAGAAAAGAATAACGACAGAGGAAGCCAGTTTGATGTTGAGAAGCATCCTTTTTTTTTTTTGCCTGTGACTCAGGTAGCTTTCTGTGCTTTACCTAGTGTTTGTGTGTGTACAGCACATAATGTGTGTGCGATATTCCAGTGTGCTTGTATGAATCCAGCCTTTCAGTATTCTCTCTCTCAGAGCTTGGCAGTAGCTACTCATCACCATTACAACCCCCACTCCACATGCACACCATGCACACACAGACACAGCACATAGTTGCACATATGACATATGCAGCACAAGCACCCCCACTCTCATCCACCTACTCACATGCGCACGCACAACACCCTTCCTACTGAAGGGTAACCATGGAAACGAAGCGCCTGCCCAATAGGGGTTGGCAGAGAGGCAGCAGAAGATGCAGAGTAACAGGATGAAGCGTGTTCACCTCTATTCAGCCATGTCACATGAAATGGTTTGTCAGACAGTAGCACATTATTATTGCTATTCATCAATACAGAATGTTAGATGTGTATATTTGTGATTATTTTGGAACAATCATCACCTTTAAATAACAAAGGGACAGATAGCAGATCACAGGCACCTGACATCACGGAATGTACTGTATCTCGTCTCGCCATCTGAATTCGCTTCATCCTCACTAGGGTCGCTGGGGTCTGTGGGGGGTCTAAGCCAGCTACAATGAGTGAAGGTGGGGTACACCAGTGCCAGTTCATCTCAGGGCTGAACATATATAGACAAACAATCACTCTCACATTCACACCTATGGACAATTTAGATTAACCAATTAACCTATCAGTGCATGTGTTTGGATGGTGGGAGGAAAACCCACGCAGACATGGGAAGAACATGCAAACTCCACACAGAAAGGTCTGGTGTGGGAATCGAACCAGGGTCCTTCTTGCTCTGAAACATGATTGCTAATTACTGCCACCCCGGAATGAACTGCATATTTATTTTATTAATCTCGCCCAACATTATTTGGGAAAGATTATTGGAATCACCGTGTCTGTCTGTGTGTCTGTAGAGACATATCATGCTATAACTCAATGATTACTTGAGATATCACCATGAAATTACATGGACATATACATTTGAGTCAAGGTCACAATTAACTAAAAGATCAAAATCACATTATTGGTTATAACTCAAGAACGGATGGTCACAGAACTTTCAGATTGGTACCAAACGATGCGGAATGAAGATTTCTACAATTTTCATACCTGCTGTTAAAACCTACAACCAATAATTTTTGAGATCTCTGGAGGTCAAAGGTAACATGTTGCAAAATTATCTTCTGAAACACTGTTTATATGTTTTAAGCATAGACATATCACGCTATAACTTAATCAATACTAGATATATTATCATAATATTACACACACTGACTTATCAATATTGCAAAAGGTCAAAGTCACATTTAGCAGAAAGGTCAAAATCCTATTATTGGCTCTAATTCAACAATTCACATAGGAACTTGAGATTGGCACAAAATAGGGGCGAGATTAGGCATTCTCTGAATACTTGTTTGATTGACAGTGTGTATTGGCATTAGTTGCAAAGAACAAGATGCATGCACCAGATTTAGTAGAGAAGCCAATATACATCTGTTGTCCTGGACAACAACCAACAAAATCAAACATCACATAGATTACAAAGAACTAATGCAACATTTTTATCTCATGAAGCTTTTTGAGCTATATAAAGTTAAACTGTGGCGTCACTGCTGGTTTCTACTCGAGTGCTCCTTTTAAATGGTTTCTCATGAACATTTTCAACCTTTGATGAACGCTGGCTCATAATTTATTAGGCTTTAACAATAAATTCAAACTTCATCAGCTACATTAGGGCACTGTGTTTAACAGTTGGTCTGATACATTTGTACTGTAACACGTCGTAGTCCATTATTTCAATGTATTTTGACATGGCCCACACCAAGCTAATAACCCCAAATGAAGCAGTAAAAGATTGAGAATTTAGAGTATAAAGTTAGTGTCTGTACCATATCCACACTCAAATAATAGAGACAAGACACAGAGCCCAGCTTTATATTTGAAGCAGACATGTCATCATAGGAGGATTTGTAAGCATTCGTTAACATAAGGATGACTATAAATCTGGCGTTTATAACATTACAGTCAATAAAACAACTTAGAAACATACAAGCTTAATGTTTCCTATAGTTTGCGTCTAGTGCAGCTCACAGCACAGCAGTAATTGGGTCTGATTTGTACAGTATGTAAAAAGTCCCATTTATTACAGATTTATAAAATATTAAAACTTTGACATTCAGGTTCAGCAGCTCTGAAACACATTGATCTGCACTATGACAAGATCAAAATGCAGAGTTTAAAGATAAATCTAATATAGGCCTATAAAAATACCTAACACATATGAGGTCAATCTTTTTAGGAGGCATTCAACTAAATAATGTATTGTAACAAAACTAGTTTAATGGCCTACTCTGTTAGATAGTGTTGTGACAAAACCTGCTTTGGTATCCTGAGAAACACCCTGTTGTACTTAAATTATGCATCAACACCCATTTAATGGAGAGCAGTACAATACAACAATCAGAGGCCCAGACTGACAAGACAACATGCAACCAAGCATGCAGACACAGATAGTTTTAATTTTCATTCAACTCTCATTCCACTTTGTATGAAATTTCCATAGCAACGGGAATAAACTTCACATCAGGAGGGATCAGTATGTCTCTCTAATCTGACTATCATTTTGTGATGTTTGACTTTTTTTCCTGACCACAGCCGTTTGGAATCTGAACAAACACCCATTCAATGAATTTTCACTTTTTACACTTTGTTCCTTGTCTTTCTTTTTTGTTACAATTTAATCTCATCTCCATTACTCCTGATTTTTTTTACATTCATGAATGAAACTGATCACTCGGCACAAGAACAAAACTATCATTTTCAAACCAAGGAATTAACGCCTGTTATAGTTATGATCATTTTCTCAGTTGTGCTCTAATGCTAGAACAATATTTTCAGATTCTCAGCCCACCTCCGCATCTCTCTCCGTCAATTTCGGCAAGCATCACAGGTGGAGGAGAGTGTCAACGATACAGAATGTGTGTAGGCGACAGAGTGGGAGGGAACGACACATTAGATCCTGTTTTTTTTAACATGTGGGATTCTGTCACATGGCTCAAGTCTGAAGGATGAGTGGGCACAGTAGTGACACTGTGAGACAGGGGGAAAACACTGCAAGCAAAGACATTTGGGATAGTGTGTATAAAAATGTGCTGAATTATATCATATTGTATGCCGTGACACACAAAATCAACCTGACAAGTCATCAGTAGTATCTCATTGATTTACTTAAGCCTCAACAGTCCCTGAAGTTGCTTGAAAGTTCTTACAATTTATACAAACTGATGAGTTAAAAAATGCTGATCTTAAAATCCCAGGAAGCTGCATTTAATCTCATTGCTGGCATTTTAATTCAGATCATCTTATGGAGAATTCTGCAGGAAGGTGCTCAGTCTCTTTGCCTTTCAGATTTAAGAGTAAAACCAAAGACGCTTTCCTTTTAGGACAGACTTTCAAGCCATTTAACCATGCGGTTGTACGTCTTCAATAAAAACTGCCTTTGTTCTCGCTTTTGCTCTTTATGCTGCACACTCCTGCAGAGCTCAGCCTTCTAGTCACCTTCTCAACCCTCGGTTTGAAGATGAGAACACTTAAATAATAGATAATCCCCCACTAGAGCTGTCACTCCATTATGCAGCAGGTATTCGCATATTATGGAATGGCCCGAAAACAAACAGTGATTTAAAGTACTAATACAGTTGAAGTTAACACATCCAAAATATTAAAGATAACTGAAATTAGTCTAATATGAATTACTGTATGACCCCCAGGGTAATTCACTCTACCTTCAGTATTTGTCACATCAAGATTTGGCCTGGAAATTTGATATTACACACATGTCATGTGCAATATCTTTATCAAAGCTCAGATGAATGTTCAATTCTGACATAACAGAGGAGGAATGTTTAAAGTCATTCCAAAACAGAGGCAGAAAAGGGAAGGGAAAAGACAAAAAAATTGAAGGAAATAAAGAGGAATGAGGAAAAATTGTAGGGATGATAATGAATAAATGTAGAAAAGAGGTCTGCAACCCTGGTCCTAGAGAGCCGCTGTCCTGCATCTCTTCCAACACACCTGATTCAAATGATCAGCCCATCATCAAGCTCTGCAGAAGACTGATAACTAACAACCGTCAGGTGTGTTGGAAGTAGATATATCTAAAAGCTGCAGGATAGTAGCTCTCTTGGACCAGGTTTGTAGATCCCTGGTGTAGAAATAATAAAAGGTATTAGGGCATAAACATAAAGGTAAGCTATGAGGATTAGACATAAAAAATAAAAAAAAGATATGATGAAAATGAATAATGGGTGGAGTGAAGTGAAGGACACCATGTTTAAGATACAATTCAGGTTTCACACTTCCTCTGCAGAAACCTGCTCAGTCATGCACACAAACACAAACACTGTGGCTTTCTAGCAAACCCTTGTCTCTTAAATGATGCTGGGTTAAGACTCAATGTAAATCTTCTACTTAGATATTGACTAGAGGATGACAAAAAATCTAAACATAGATGAAAGCTGAGTACTATTACATCAGAATCCCTCACGTTTTTATGGCAGGTGCTCATGTGAACAAACACACCCTGATCAACTTCCACTTAACTACATGGTATTTGATTCACTGAAGTACACACTGTCTTCACAAAACAAAATACTTAGAATGTAAATCTGAACAAACTTAAATACATTTTGAATTAGCATAGAAGACAAATTAAAGCCAGCAAGACTCTATAAACAGACTGCAGGCATACTGTGTGCTAATCGTGTTTCAATTGCGATTCAGTGAAGCAATAACGCCTCCTATTGTGACTTTGCCCCCAAATAATGAGGATCCCTCACTCTAACTCAATTGACTGCCACCAAAGGGATCTCCAGCAGCCAGACTGTGCTGTATAGAGCGCTGATGTAAAAAAATATATAAAAATACTGAGACCAGCCATAAAGACAGTCTCACAAAATCTGTGTGACATAGCTAAATAACAAACAATACTGTACCATGTCAGTGATTAAAACCACTGAAGCCACACCAACACGATCTACTTGCTTTTTCCTTACACTTGTGTGTACATAACCTTTCTTTTTTTCCACCTGCAGTGCCCATAATAATGTTGTGTGGTTAGGTAGGTTTAAAAGGACATGCTGTGTGCAGTAGTGGAATGAGGAAAGCGAGCATGAAATATGCTGCAGGGAGAAAAGGGAAAATGCACTAGTAGAGTAAGCTAAGAGACTGTAGCCAAGTTGTATAAGAAAAAAGACAGAAGCAAACCCAGTATAGATGTCGATAACAATGCGCAAGCTATATTTGAAGTAACTGTAAAAAAAAAAAAAAAATTACTGTTATTATTTGGTTCCCTTACCATTTGCAGAGGCCTCTTTCGCAGGTCCCTCTCAGTGACCAGTCTCTCCTGGTCAGTGACATAGAGTCCACGCTGAGCCAGTGCCTGGATCACAGCATCATGGCCGAGCAGAGGCTTAGTGGCTTCGCTCTTCAGAATGAGGCTACCGGCCCTGCAGTAGAGGTCAGCGGACAGCAGGAGGCTGGCCACAGGAGGCTTCAGGTGCTCCTGCTCATACTGATCTGTGTAGAATGGATCCTTCAGGTCTGCAGGGATGCTGTCTGTGTGGTAAAATGGAAAAAAGAGGAGCTTGAAACTATACTTGACTTTTTGTGTGTATGCATTAGTTGCAGCTGACCATCTGTGTAACAGGAGAGATAAAAGAGAAATAAGTGCTTAGTCAGTCAG
The DNA here is from genome assembly GCA_020466265.1 of Siphamia tubifer. Classification (NCBI taxonomy): domain Eukaryota; kingdom Metazoa; phylum Chordata; class Actinopteri; order Kurtiformes; family Apogonidae; genus Siphamia; species Siphamia tubifer. The sequence continues at coordinate 19,201,232 of CM035786.1, forward strand.
TCCAGTCATTATCTCCACTAAAGAGGTTATGTTTTTGCCAACATTGGTTTATTTGTTTCCTGGTTTGTTTGTGTATAACATAACTCAAAAATGTCTGGATGGATTTTGATTAAATTTTTAGGGTATGAAGGAGATCTGCGCCCTCAGAGTGCTTTTCTAGTTGAAGATACTTTTATTGGAGAGCCTCTTCAGTTTTGGCATTTAAATTACCTTGAACTGTCTTATTCTTATTCTTAGATCTGAAGTGTGAGTTTGAACACAGGGTACAAAATATGAAGGACGTATTTTCAGTGCATGCATAAAAACAAGCAGTCACACATTCCTTGAGTTACTTGCAAAGAAGCTAGGCAATATCTAAGATGTTCACCTATGTTGTAGAATTCCTGCTGTTACTTTACAGCAGCAAGTTCATTTTATTTCACTTTTCACTGCTGAACTTTGACGGCATCTTGACGTGAATATGTGTAGATAGACATCAGTGTTGCTATAGCAACTGCAGTAGAAGTAGAACCCAATCGATTCAACTGGTCTGTATCTCTGCAGCTTCTAGTTCCCTGGGAACACCCCTCTCACTGCCTGGATCATCAAAGAAAGCTCCTGTGTGTGTGTATCACCTCAAGCAAGTCTGTTGCAAGAGGATGGTCCACAAACAATTCAGAAATAAAGCTTCTTTATTGCTTTGTCTTGCTCCCTTCCTTACTAGTATTAATGTAATAAACCTGTGCTTGAAAGACAAAGCATTTTCTGCCTGCATCTCTAAACCCAAGCAAAAACAAGACCTCAAACAAAGCCTTGATTAATTGGTTTCAAATGAGATGCTGTACCGGTCTGACAACTATAAAATATGTGCACACACACAACAGATGTAGCCCTGAATATTTGTGGCAGCAGGAGACTGGATGTTAATTGTAATAACTGTGTATCTGTGCATGTGAATGCTGTGAGCAACACTGACAGCTTTTCACTCCTTTGTATTGCTGCCCATCCTCCTGCACACATAACAAATACTCAATGAATCACCTATGACTGAGTGTTATCAACAAGGGCATCTGTGGAAACAGAAATGCAGACAGCAGCAGTAACTGCTATCTAGGTTATATGTTTTCCAGCACATACTGTATATCTTCATGCCATTGATCTTTGTAATGAATTTCATCTTTTCTCCTGCCCTCCCATTATAGGAAAGTCAGAGGTCAGACTGAGCTAACAGCAAACCCCTTAAAAAAACACCCTGATGCTTACAGAAATGTTTCATCTGGATAATCATTGCATAATTAATATATAATCACACCTCTTATATTTCACCTGGTGTTAAAATAGGTCTCCTTGTGGTCAAAGCAAATCTTATCTGCACAGAACATTAAATAGTCATATCAGAGTGGTGTTTTATTTCCTTCTTGTTATGCTGGCTAAATCTTGCATCTACTCTGCTGCGTAGTGTCGATGTACTCCTGCAATGCTGCAATAAAGCAAATGCATTTGAAGTATTCAGAGCAGCGTAGGTTGAGATCTGGAGATGAGCCTACACTTTCTCTTTCTTGAGCACTCCCTCCCTTCCTTCCTCACACACTCACCCTCTCTCTGGAGGGCTATATTTTTGGAATCAGCTCATTTCATTCAGTCCTGATGAAAATATACAGAAGGTCTGCAAGAGATGTCATGTTTGCAGGGCTGTTACACCACTGTGGCAAAGAATAATGTGCAGAAAGCCATTTTGTCTGCACTGATGAGCCAAAATGATGAGTATTGGACATCTTGAGATTTTAGGTATATAACATTGTGTATGTTAGAGAGCTACATAATAAGTGAAAGGTTCCTCTAAAAGTGAACAAAATAATATAAAGGCAAAAAAGTAATAAAATAAATATTGCATATTTTGTCATTTCAGCTCTTACTGCGTTAATCAATAAAGGCATTCAGAGTAATACTGAGTAATTACCTTAAGGCCTCCTTCACAGATGTTACCAACAAACAAAAGCCTTCTGTTGTTTATTATAAGAAACGTAAACACTAAAGTTTTGATGGATTTCCTTACTAAAAAGCACATTTTACTTTGTAATAATAATGAATTGTTTTGGTAATAGAGAAAATAACTCCCTTTATCAGGCCATATCTTGGAAATAATGACTCAAATGATGAATGTTGTTCATCACAACGTCCAACAATTGTATTATATTGTAAGTACCTATTTTTAAAGGCCAAATTCCTTATTGCTATATCCTAATTGGGTGGCTTATTACACCTTAGTTACTGTCATGACAACAGTGAAATGAGTTCATATATTGTACAATGGATAATGAGCCTCAGGATCTGATATGAATCACATGGGAAATAATGAGATAAATTAGGGCATTTGAGCTGCAGTGTGAATAACATTTTTAATACATTACTTCATATTAATGTTAACAAGTGCAGCCTTTGTCAGCTACAGTGCTTACCCTGCCGACAGTGTTTACAAGGTCCTACATGTGATACATCTCTTTCAAAATATGACTTATGATGCAGTACCTTGAAGGTGACATCATTTGGGACACCTTCATGTGCCCTCATATCACTTGTTTGCTATTAAGCACTGCTTTTCTGTCAAGTAGGGCAGCATAGACCCACTAGAATAAATTGGTTTAATCTTTCCTCTGGGGAAAAATCTATTGTTTTTCCAACAAGATATTCATTTAGATGCACAACACAGAGCACAGCAACAAAACAGTTTTGTTGTAAAAGAAATAATCTTACATTAATGGAAATCTCTTTATGGAATGGTCAGACATACTGCCCCTTCTAATCACTGACATCAGGACCATTACACACCCACAATGCCAATGATGGATTTTGTATGTTTTTTTAAGCACTTTATTTACTTTATAATAATCTCTTCAATTTCACACAATAGTTTTTCCTATATATTGTATGCCATCGTATTTATCGTTAATGTATGTGCATTGTAACAAAACAAACAATAAAAAGTACATATAATCTGTATCCATGCAGTATGCAGGTAACAGGAGACAGTAATGGACCTACCTGTCCCGTATGCTTTGGACACAAGCCATGTGAGATTGCAACAGATTTTGGCTCTGGAAAAGTCGTAATGCTCAAATGATTTTATTGCTGGAGCAACGAAGGTCTTCTTGACACCCCTGACGTCCTGGACTTCACCCATGTTTCTCCCTGAATGGTATACTTAAAACCTAAGAAACACTGCTAAAGCATCCCACTGCTGGCGTTAACTGGAAAACAATAAAATAACGAGATGCTCTGTCTTTCCGCAGGGCTGTTTAGAGGTTGAATGTTTGCTTGGCTGTGGTTATTTATCCTGCTCTGTTCTGTTAACACAATGAGTCGCTAGTCTTGGTATTTTTCATCCATTCTGCTCTCTACCAGCCCAAATAGGCTCCGTCGGACCAAACTGTAATGGGTTCCTTGGTTTTCAGCGGAAAAACTGTTCTTCTCTTGGACTGAAAACGGCAATATTTCCATTCTTGGGGTTCTGTGGAAGCAGAAGGCTTCTCCCTTTCATGTCCGTGTATTTTGGTGAGGACAGACTATGTGTTTTGCATTCCCTGCTTCATTCAGTCGTACAGTGCCGTGGTGCGGTTTTCCTGCCGCACTGTGGCTCTCGAGCACTGCACCTTTGTTGTAGAATGCGCACGCGCATACGCTGCCTTCACTGTACTCAGGAATAATTAACTTTATTGGGTTACGTTTGGACAATTTTGGACCGTGGATGTGGTCTGAAAGAATTGGAGAGCGATTTTCTGTATGTGAATGAGAACGTGAGGCAATTGGCTAAACAATGATGCAGCGATACTAACAACTAACTGTTGAATTTAATATTTTTCCTCTTTTTTAATCCACGTTGTAATGCTATCCTGCTTTAATAAATTAATCAGTCTATTCTTTAGGATTGTCACAAAACTTCAAAACGTGTAAACCCAATGAATAACTAACTTGTAAATTAAACACATATCTTTATACCGTATAACTGCTGTACGTTTAAGTTAATCTTTTTTTTGTTAGCATTTGAACATAACTTAAAAATAGTAAGAAAACAAAGCTAAATATGTATAATTACAATCCATAAATGTACGTATAAATAGAGTGACCGAGGCGTTGTTATAAATGTGTTTCAATTCCTTACAGCCACACCCTACCCTAAATAATAATAATAAGCAACAAAAACTAAAGTAGGACTGAATTATAGAGTGAAGATAAACAAAAATAGTGGATGTAAAATATAGCTTCCCCAACAAAAATGTAAAATACTGCTCATTTTAGAGTCTGTAGCGGACTATAGTATAAACATGGCCTAGAACAACAATTCCCAATATGCTTAGCGAAAATACGTCATTGATGTGCGTCGGATTGTTTTGAACTGTTGGAAGATTTGACGCGCACGGGTATGTTAGATTTCCACACAAAACACTGAAACGTTTCGGAAGTAACTATCAGAATCGTGTTGTCATAGTAAATAACAATTGCTAAAATGTTTATGCCAAGAGCACTAAAAGTGAAAAGACCAGCCCAAGGATCAAAGCAAGTTTTACAGAAAAAAAGCAGGGCATTTCAGGAAGAATGCAATGAAGATGTTTCAGAGACACATATTAAAGAAGAGGGAGTTGAGGAAGAAAGGAAGACACAGGATGAGACAGTACAGGTAGATGGAAGTTCTGCAGTGTTAAAAGACGGTCCACGATGTGAAGATGGACATGATCGTTTGTCACATGATACGGACGAAGAGGATGAAGAACCTGTCAAATCATTCAAAAAGAGTCAGAGATGGCCAGAGCCAGGGGAGCCTGTTTGTGTGATGTGTGGTCGCTATGGGGAGTACATTTGTGACAGCAGTGACAATGACGTTTGCAGTCTTGAATGCAAAGCAAACCACTTGGCCCAGATGGGGATGGGGACTGGGGCAGATGTATTTAACCGAGACGACACAGATAGCCATGAAAGGACCTCCCAATCTCAACAGCAACTAGCTGACACTGGTGGTATGGTTAAACATGAGGTCAACTATTCATACAAGGAAGATAGGTTTATATCAGGCCTTACAGAGGAACAGGTGAAGCGGATACAAGAGGAGCTTGGCATACAAACTGAAGGTAGAGATGTCATGAGACCTGTGGTTGAATTTGAACACTGTGGCTTCCCTGCCACACTGGGCACCAACCTGAAGAAGGCTGGCTATGTGACACCCACCCCAGTCCAGATGCAGATGCTACCTGTGGGTCTCAGTGGCAGAGATGCAATTGCCAGTGCTGATACTGGCTCAGGCAAGACTGTGGCCTTCCTGCTGCCTGTTGTACTGAAGGCACTGCAGGTACAGTAATGAAACTGGCATATTTCTTTACATTATGTAAGCTTAGGTTGTACTTATATTCTATGCTGGGTGCAGAAGGGAGGTATCTCACTATATACTGCAATGATAAGGGTTTGACTGATATCTTTTTTGTTGTTTATTAGTAATCATGAAGGCCTAAACTGTTAAAATAAAAACAAAATATTGTTGAAATGCTTTTAAATATAGGCAAGGCAGATTTATTTGTCTAGCTCAACTCATACACAGGGCAATTCTCAGTGCTTTACAAAATGGAAAACAGGCAAGTTAAAAACACACAATTAAAAAATCAAGAAAACAATCAATTAGAATACAGTAAAACACAAGTGTAAGTGATGTATTTGTCCATTTGATAAAACATGACACATACATACAATTAAGAACTCCATAGAGACATGGGTGAAAATGTGTAGGTTGGAGAAAAGGCTTATTTATGCCTACCCTTTTTACAAGAAAGAAAGTTGCATAAACAAAATAGATAGAACCCTTTCAGTTGTTATATGCACAGTTGATTAGAGCTGTTTTCAGCCTGGACTTAAACACAGTCAGAGTAGAAGCCTGTCTGACATCATCAGGAAGACTGTTCCAGAGTTTAGATGCATGGAACTGAAATGCAGCTTCACCATGTTTAGTCCTGACTATGGGCACCAACAAAAAGCCTGTCCCTGAGATTGTCACAGCTTGAGATATTTCATATGGGACCAACATGTCAGAGATGTACTGACATGTTAGCAAAAAAAATCATATCACATGTGTAGTATAGGGGAAACAGTTTTGGAGTAGAAGCAGCTTTTTAACACTGTTGAGTAATCAATGTGAAAGGATGTGAAATATATGACTATACAGTATTAACTGTATTTTGCCTTCATGTCAAGTTATGTAACTTTCATTTTAGAAACAGACTCATCCTGTGAGCAGTCCTGTAGCTCTCATCATGACTCCTACCAGGGAGCTGGCAATACAGATCGAGAGACAAGCAAAGGAATTGGTGATGGGTCTCCCCAACATGAGAACTGCCCTGCTGGTGGGAGGCATGCCACTCCCTCCACAGCTTCATCGCCTTAAAAGGAGCATAAAAGTATACCCATTATTTCAATACTTATTTTTCTCTAATGGATACGACTCTAATCAAAAACTGACTGTTCAAATTGACACATTTTAATGGTGCTTCTCTTTCCAATTTCAGATTGTCATAGCTACACCAGGGCGGCTACTTGAGATTATGAAACAGAAAGCAGTGGTGCTAGACAGAGTTGAAGTGGTTGTTGTTGATGAGGTAGGAGAATCGCATAGAAATGTACACAAACATACACTGAAAACTGGAATTTTGTACCTAGCCAACATATAAACTTTTAATGTTAGCCATTTGTATGCTGTTTGGTCAGTATGTGATTTGAAAACGAACCAAGTTTTTCAAACCTTTCATATTTATGGTGCACTCTTTAGGTAGACACAATGTTGAAGATGGGTTTCCAGCAGCAGGTGCTGGAGGTTTTGGAAAAAGTCCCTGAGAAGCATCAGACACTGTTGGTCTCAGCCACAATTCCAAAGGGGACAGAGGAGCTGGCTGCTCGGCTGGTTCGTGACCCAGTCCATATCACTGTTGGAGAGAAGAACCAACCTTGTGCCAATGTCAGGCAAATCCTGCTGTGGGTAGAAGAACCGTCGAAAAAGAAGAAGCTGTTTGAGATTCTCAATGTAGGTTTTGAGTGATTTTTACCCTCAGTCACACTAATATATGGTATTGTCATCAGTTGGTTGCAGAGGTGGGAATTTCCAGGTCCATCAAGTCAAAGTCCTGCCATGTATTGGTTCAAACCTGTTCATTGTACCAGCCCATTTTGATGAGCACAATGCCTCATCCAGGTAAATGGGATAATTAGTGGAATCACCTGTGTTCAGTGAACAGGTTTGAAGTAATACATGGTAGGACTTTGACTTGATGGACCTGGAAATTCCCACCTCTGGTTGGTTGTTTATCCATCTCTCCAAAAAGGTTGCCATGCACTTCTAAATAAGGTCACTGGGGGTAGTAGCATACTTGATAAGTCAGGCTGAGGAACACATATGTTTACTTATGGCAGGGATGTTTTGTATTGGCCTGTTTCTGTTGATTTATTTCTAATTTATTTTTCAGCAGAATTCTAACAAAAAAAACTGTCAATATTATGGAACATATGACAACTAGTGGAAAAGTAGGGCATGGACCAAGGAGGAAAGTTTACAATTTTGCTGGAGAACATTGACCATTATTTATCTATGCCCAGTAACAAATGACACCCTTCCACATGTTCTCACTTAGTATTTTTTGGGTGGAGTATCACTTTAAGAACACAAACTTTCACTGCTGCAGTAGTCTATAAGTGGTCAGCATTTTTCTTACTTGCACTCTGGAGAATAAAATATGCCTTTAGTCGGAAGTATTTGTAGAACTGTTACTTTAAAGTGGATGTTTCGCCATTGTCTGGATACCCACTAGTACAAGTTTGTTTTATTAACTAGCTGTTTTGACATGGGAATTCCTTAAGTTTCCAAGTGTAGTCCCTCTCCTACACCATATTTAGGCAGCCATTGCTGCAGCCCTGGCCCCTTTCTGGAGGAAATGGGTGGGACCTATGCCATGGCTCCACTCCAGGAATCCCAGCAATGACTCTCACCATATATACAGGGCAGGACAGCAACAGTCTGCTGTACTTAACTCCGTGAATTACTGTTGTTGACCTTTGTAGGAATACTAAGACCTGCTTCATTATGTACAAGGATGTTGGGACATGAAAGGACATTTTTGACCATAATTTATTTAAGAAAGCTGTTGTAATTTAACATTGTGAACGTGCTAGTCCTACAGATTTCTCAGGGACAGATTTTAATAGTGTGCATCTTTACAGCAGAACACATGACCATTAGCTTTAGGAAACAATGCATTTAAGGCAAGCTATGTAATGGTGCTGTGATTTAAGATATCGCTCACATTTCAGTATGACCTCACCTAACCTTATTCCTTTCTGCAGTTTTTTCTAATGAATTTTGCTATTGAAGAAAATCCTAAGCATAAGCAAACAGGAATATTTTCTTTAACCTCTGCTGTCTGTTTTACATCTTTTGTTCCCCAAAAGTAATTGATGCTGGCTGAAGAATCATGACTGCCATCTCCTGGAATTTAATGAAACTGAACATGAAATGTACCTACTGTTTTTAAATCTGCTTAATATCTCTGCCTACATGTTACAAATGACTATTTTATATACATCACTAGATGAATTGGAACAGACGAAATAACTAAAAAAATTACAAATTTTGCTTTGGGGCTTTTCAGGATAGTAAACTGTACCAGCCTCCGGTGGTGGTGTTTGTAGACTGTAAACTGGGGGCGGACCTGCTGTGTGATGCGGTCTCCAAGGTGACAGGACTCAACACTGTGGCAATCCACTCTGACAAGACCCAGTGGGAACGCAACCGCATCCTCCGGGTGAGGCTTGTGGCAGCCAGAGCATGTACACCCATGTAGCAGGCAAATAAGAGCCCTGTATAACATAGATAGTTGTAGTGGAAGAACCCAGTCACATAGAGCTGAACCATTATTTAGTATTAGTTTATTTTTCATTCAACCTTTAACATAGAAACATATATATGTGGATCAAACACAACTATTAGATATAATTATAGGAGAACAAAGCAGTCACTAACTTTAAATCAAATTAATTTAATACTTTACATACCGAGAGGCATAGAAACAAGTTGCAGCCTTTAGTGTTGAACTATGACCAAGTAACATTTGTTTTGTGTCGATCAGGGTCTTCTGGACGGGGACTTTGAAGTGGTAATCAGCACAGGGGTGTTAGGCAGAGGACTGGACTTAGTCAATGTCAGATTGGTGGTGAACTTTGATATGCCAAACACAATGGATGAGTATGTTCATCAGGTAAGGGATATACTGTAAACAGTTTCAGTTTGTAAATTACTACTGTTTACTGGTATGCTGTGTTATCTAAATTGCTCTATTCTAACATTGAGAAATGTTTACTGGTTTTTTTTTATTATTTAGATTTTGGTTTATGTATCGTACTGGTACCAATATTGTTGCATCAAATTCTTATCATGGTGTTCAGGATATCACTAAAGGCAAAGGTACAATACTCCATTTTCCCTGTCATTTCTTATAGATGGGTAGAGCAGGCCGTCTAGGACACAGGGGAACAGCCATCACGTTTCTCAACAACAACAATAAGCGTCTTTTCCTCGGAGTAGTGAACAGAGTCAAACCCACAGGATCCATTTTGCCACCTCAGCTTCTCAACTCACCACACCTTCATGAACAGCAGAGGAGAGAAAGACAGAAAGTCAAAACGGGTTCTGATGTTCTGGTCACGCAAAACAACCTCATTGATATAATACGGAAACATGAGCGCTCCAAGAAATAGTACTCTGATTTTTCGTGTGGATTTTTGACTTATTAAATTAATATTGACCTTGTACATTGCTTTAGTATGAAAACTAACAATATGTAATGTATTTGGAATATTTTTGCAATAAATGTAAAATAATAAAAAAAGAATTCACATGTTTTGCACCTCTTTTTAAATTGTATTTCAGAGACTGAATACTGGTTATGCTATATTCACCCTTCCCTTTAAATGTATAATGGTATTTATCAGAGGTATGCACAGCTTTGCCAAAAGAAGGTCCCACATACTAATATGTTATTGGACCTTCTTTTCCATGGCATCTTTCCAATACATTTCTGCAATGTCACATCTTTTATTTCTGTACTTTTTTTTTAAACATAACAAGAACTAATCAACTGAATTGACCCAAGAACACTTCCCCCTCAGGCTTGTACTGTAGAAACTAAGAATGATTGCTAATCACTTCACCTCTTAATTCATCCTGACATGCCTATTACTCTGGAACAGGGTCAGTCTGGACTCTCTGAACAGTCTCTTCATACTCTCTATCAAACTGATGATAGTTACTTAATGCATTGGTTGGGATTAAAGAACTTGTTGAAGCTGGAACTTATTAATCATGGCAATAATTATCCAATGGAAGGATCTTTGTTTAATCTAAACTGGAAGTTTTTTGGCCACGCTGTTTAGATTATACATACAAAAGATTTTACTACATCATTCCATAAAAAGGCAATCTACAACATACCATCCAACATTTCAGTAACAGAATTTGGGAGATTTTTTGCAGTGGGTGTTGCGTTTTCAGGAGAAATAAGTGAGCAAATGTTGTTTTTATGATGATACATGATGGTAAAGTTGGATGTCATTAGTTTCCAGTGCATGATTAAATACTCTAATACTGTATTTATTGAGAAATATACATTTATTTTTTTCAATGGATGGCACGTATTGTTAAAATCACATTCACTTCATTAATTCATTCTCACTTAAATTGAAGAGTTCATTTGCAAAAACAGATAACTATTTTTAATTTTTTTCACAAAATGGCATTTTTTTACTCTACATTCCAGGTAATGCTCATTGATTTGATATATTTATTTCATTTGGTAAGGTCCACTAAATTGAATTAATACATCAAATCAATGAGTATTACCTGGGATGTGGAGTAAAAAATGCCATTTTGTTGAAAAAACAAAAAAATTGAGTTATCTGTTTTTGCAAATGAACTCTCCAATTACACACACAGAGTGAGAGATATATATCCTCTGGTTGGATTTAACTTGACTGAGAACATTCACTAATGTTTTGTGCTTTCTTACATTAAAACTATTTTTAATACATTACCAAAACATTACGGGAGATTACCGGGAGAAATTACCAAACGGGAGGGGGCGGGAGATGGTTCTGAAATACGGGAGAGTCCCGGGAAAAACGGGAGTGTTGGCAGCAATATGCTTTAATAGCAAACGAAAAACTCAGAACAGTAAATGCATTAGATTACAATTCAACGAAACAGCAGCAAACAAAACTGAGACAAAAACTGTCACAAAAGAAAAATTATACAGGCAAATATAGAATGATAGTGGAAATAAAAAGAAAAAAACAGTACGACCAATATAGGGCATTTATTTGCCGGTATCGTTACTCGGATGGGATTCTAGAACTGGTCAAAAAAGTGTTTTAATATAGCCTATGAATGGAGTAAGAATGACACAATGGCGTTGATACGTTCATATTGAAGTCTGGATTACATCTCCATCTAGCGTTGGGATTTTATATTACGTACATCCTACGTCATTACGTTCCTGTTGCTAAAATTTCAGCCAATCAGCGATGAGTTGTGGAGTCGGTTTGAAATTGAAGCGGGCGAAGGCGGAAGCGATGAGAACATGGAAAACATAAACAAAAGGGGCTGTATTTACCGGGACCCAACGCCTGTTTTTATGTACACTTCCGTTTAGTTTTTTAACAAACCTAAACAGACTTTGCAACAGTGACTTTTGGTATTTATGGCTATCGTACACGTTTTCGTTGTTGTGTAATGGTTAGGTTAGAACTAAAGTGAGTAGGGCTGTCATCGTTAACTGTTAGTCAATCCGTTTGCCGTTATTAAGGTGTTTTTATTTTTTTTTGTAGCAAAAATGTCGTTATTTAGTGTCCAAGCCAGGAAGCACACCGCTTACTATGACCATCTCCTGTCAGCATCAACTTCGAAGACGCCTATTAGAGAACGATCTGCGGATAAAAAAGCATTGGACACAGCCTCCAGCCGCAAAAGTGACAGAACATCTGGAGAGTCAATGCATGAAGACAGCAGGTCGTCGGATAAAAGTAGACAAGTTAACAAGACATACGTAATTTCTGCGTTGTCTAAAAGCGGCAGCGGACAACCGACTCCTTACCGAGGTCGACTTACCCTACAGAGGAGGTCAAGGAGGAAGACCGGTGCTGAAAAGCTGGATGAGAAAACGACACTGGTTGATAGTAATCAGAGCACCACCACAGCTGCACCGAAAAGACTGACCCTGCAGCGGAGAAGTAAGGCTCCTTCCCTGGATAAAGGCATGCACAGGCCGCGTGGGGTCACCGGTATTGAACCACACTCAACCCCGAAAATCCTCATTGAATCCAACGGTAGGACACCAGTTTTATGTCGCTCGATAAGCATGAAGGAAACTGCATCTAAAAGCAAAGGTGCAGTTAATGTTACTCAAGACCAAACCCAGGGGAAGTGGGTTCACAGCAAGGTGGCGTCATCCACTAAACAACTAGAGGATCAGGCCCACCTTTTTAAAACACCCACCAGAAAGACCCCATTTGAGAAAATCGCGGCCAGAAGAGATGTCTTCGAAAAGCTGGCAGCAAAAGAAACCTCTAAAGCAACAGTAGTAGTGGTGAAATCTGCAAATCTGGAGAGGTCCAAATCTCGAGTGCAACAATTGGACAACTCTAAACCTACACCAGCTCCTCGGGTGAGCAGGGCCTTCACAAATGTGGATAAAACCACTCCTGTCACTCGTGTAAGAGGGTCATCTACCTCAATCCAAAAGGCAGAGAAAGCCCCTGTTAAGACCTCCACCCCTGCTCCAGCTCCAACCCCCTCTGAGCAGACCCTGTCCCGACCCAGTGAGGTTGTAAAAGTGCAGGATTCTCTGAAGATGGAAAATAGTGCAGTGACTGTTGCAGTCCGTGTCCGTCCTTTCAGTGCCAGGTTAGTGATATATTGCTTACTTTAATTGCATTGGATAAAATATTGAGGACATAATTGATGTACATGTGCCAGAATTTGAGGAACTGGGACATAAAACCAATAGAGACAATGATCTAATTCAGTGTGGTTCAATAGTGTGAAAGTATTGACATGTGTTTTTATATTTCTCCTTTGTTTTAGGGAAAAAGCAGAAAAGGCATGTCAGGTCATTTTCATGAATGGCCAAGAGACTGTCGTACAGCATCCAGACTCAAAACAAAGCTACTCCTTCACTTATGACTTCTCCTTCTTCTCAGTGGATGATAGTGACTCATTCTTTGCCAGCCAGCAGACAGTATATGAGACACTGGCCAGACCACTGCTTCTGAGGGCCTTAGAAGGATTCAATACCTGTCTTTTTGCATATGGCCAAACAGGCAGTGGCAAGTCATACACGTGAGTCCTTTTTGCTTAAAAAAAAAAAAAAAAAGGCTCTCGTGGGCTCCTTTTTAATGCCATCATTGCCATTTCATATTGCTCTTAAAATGTGCTGCACAGTAAGTTGTTGATTGGGTGAATGTTGTAAACTGCAGGATGACAGGATTTGGAGAAGAAGCAGGCGTAATCCCCCGATTCTGCCATGAGCTTTTTTCTAAACTGGCTTCTATGGAAAATGACAAGGTGAAAAGTCTTTGGTTTGATACACCAGATTCATTTATATATGTATTCTTTTGTTTGTTCTTTTCTTATCTTCTGTCTTGAGAGTGTTAGAAAAACAATCGAGGTTACAGGTTTACCACAAAATATCTCAAATATTAAAGTGAAATTAATGCATTTATATAAAAAAAGATTAATTACTAACAACAAGCCATTTGGTTGTTTCAGGTTAAATGTCATGTGGAGATGAGCTTTTTTGAGGTTTACAATGAGAAGATTCATGATCTGTTGGTTACCAGAGATGATCCTAACCAAAGGAGGATGCCAGTAAGTAGAGCAACATCAACTCCTACTGAGTTTATTAGAGAAAAAAGACAGACTTGTTTGGCAAGTTTTTGTCTTTGGCCTGCTTCTGAATATTCATCCATTAGAACTAACCATAAAACAAGACAAAATCAGAGGGAAGTTCATTACACATAAAAACATAATGAGGTCATGTTGCAACCAAACAAGCGACTTAAATACATTTCCACTAAAAACTACATTACAAGAGGTACACGTTCTAATGAATGGTGAATTATGAGTTCATATTATGGTGATATGTTTGTGCAAAATGCTGTTATTTTTGAGTATGATTATGTTTACCAGTAATGATAAGTTAAAGTGCTATAAATTACTTTAATATTTGCTACATTTTTACACAGCAATCTCCCTGGTTTATGTTCCATAGTGACCTTCTTCTTCTTACCTGTCACAGTAGAGCTGGACTGTGTAAAAACCCTGTCAGTCATGATAAATCCCTTTTGTGTTGTGTTTTCAGCTGAGAGTAAGGGAACATCCAGTACATGGACCCTATGTTGCCGAACTCTCTGCGTAAGCAAAATATTTTTCCTATTGTATGTTGAAGGTCAGTAAAGAACAAGTGCTAACATTGTCATTTCTTTACAGTAATGTGGTGAGCACTTACCAGGACATTCAGGTGGGTTGAACCTACTCACAAGATGTTCTCCACTATGGCCGCACAATATATAGAAACATTTTGTTATTGCAATATTGATAGTGCAAAGACACACAATAATTTTCTTTTCTTTTTTTTTCGCCATTAACTTTCTGATTTACATGCTGGGGAGTACCAAAGTGGTTTTGTCTATCACTGTAACATGCTAGTTTTTCTGGCAAAAAAACTGAACCAATGCTTCCGCTGTTAGTTGAATGCAAATTTACATGTTATTAATGTTGAAAAGATATACATATTTTCAGAGCACAACTTTAAGCAAGGCATGAAAACTTAAAGATTTTATTTTTATATGTAGTACAGTGTTTCCCCCAGTGCCCACCGGGCCTAGCTTGCCCCTCGACCAGGCTAAGTGTCACAATGAATTTTTTTATTTAGGTATTTTTTATTAAATGTATACACATTATACAACTAGTGATACCAACTATAATGTTAACTTGAAAGTTAATAATGTAATGTCAGAGTTTGGCCCGGCTCTGATTATAGGTTTAAATATCTGTATAATAAAGTGTAAATGTACCCTTTACTCTTCGTTAACATGTTTTCTATTAAATAAATCATAGTCAAGCTTCAAAATGACACATCTTTATCCCACTTTGTAGATTCTGTCATTGACATTTATTTATTCATTCATTCATTCATTATTTAAAGCGAATAAGGTGTATTTCAGTGTGCATTTTTGTTAGCAGTTGGTGTGAGTATTGTTAATGTTGTACAATAACAAATAATGGATATAATTATATATGTCTTGTCAACTTTTAATTATTATTATTATTATTATCACTGATGGGCTTCAGTAGCGGCCCTACCACCAGGATTAGCAAGATTTGTGGGGGGAAATCCTGCAGTATTTACCAAACCAGGCAAGCATGGAATAGTTGTTTGTTAAAGCTGTTACATGGTGGTACTTCGGAACTTTTGATATTATGAAATACATCCATGTGATGTACACATTTATAAGTGAATAAAGGGACAAAATATTGAACTATGTTTGTGGCTGAAAGTCTATGGTAATGGCATCATCAGATTCTTGGACAGAATTGTGTAATTAATTGTAGTCATACTGTATTTGGTCTTAAATTATAAATGAGTCAGCATACAAATAATTGGCTCATTTTAACATCGTTAAGGAGCATTTTTCTTACTAGATGAAACTGTTATTTCTTTAGGTGACTGAGAAACATCACAATATTATTGTTATCACAAAGCTGTATGCCAATATCTCACATTGTAAGTTTTGCCAATATCATGTAGCCCTATTTTCCATGTCACATGTGCATTGTTGGGGTAATTTAAAGTTTGAATATAAATCTGGTATTCCAGATAAATAGAAGACTGATAATTAAATGAGGGAATATACCCCAATTCACATAATCCACTGTGTCTTTTAGGGTTGGCTGGAGCTCGGCAACAAACAAAGAGCCACAGCAGCCACTGGAATGAATGACAAGAGCTCCAGATCTCATTCTGTTTTCACTCTGGTTATGACCCAGACCAAGGCAAGACCTCTTAATTTGTGTATTTCCCTAATTCGTGTATTGTCCAGAAATAAAAAAAACAAACAAACACAAAGCACAACTTCTTCTATGTTCTTTTTTTTTTATTGTGTACAGACTGAGTTTGTAGAAGGAGAGGAGCACGACCACAACATCACCAGCAGGATCAACCTGGTGGACCTGGCCGGTAGTGAACGCTGTAACTCAGCCCAGACCAGTGGAGACAGACTGAGGGTAACCACAAATTTAAGCACAAATCAAAGTTAATTCATTAAAAATTCAGTTTCAGGATGGTACAGAGTTTATTTTTTTTTACTGTTGCATTTTACAGAGAAACGTGTGACTAACACTTGGATTTTTAAGATGAAATTGAAATGTTACATTTTCCATATGCTGTAACTTTAATAATGCAGACTCATCATTTTCAGAAAATTGAAGAGACTGAAAAAGAATGATTGCCATGACCTTTCTGTTGAATTATTGTAGGAAGGGGCAAGCATAAACAAATCCTTGTTAACGCTGGGAAAGGTCATCTCCGCCTTGTCAGAACAGGCTCTGAGCAGAAAGAAAGTCTTCATTCCTTACAGAGAGTCAGTCCTCACATGGTAAAAGAGCACAATACCTGAGGAATTTTCTAACGGAAATGGAGGGCTCGGTCAAGTATCATTTCTGATGTTTTTCTTTTCCTGCAGGCTGTTAAAAGAAAGTCTTGGGGGCAATTCAAAGACAGCCATGATTGCCACATTGAGTCCAGCAGGCAGTAATGTAGAAGAAAGCCTGAGCACCCTACGCTATGCCCAGCAGGCCCGTACAATCATTAATGTGGCTAAAGTCAACGAGGACACCAATGCCAAGCTCATCAGAGGTCAGACATAAAATCACAACACTGGATATATTACATTGCCTCACACTCAGTTATGATTAGATCTGGCCAAAGTCAATCCTGTGCTGACTTTGTAACTCTGTAAAGAAGCCGGAATGTTGCCTCAAAATATCTCGGAGCCTTGAAAAAGTTTCTTTGGCGGATTTATTTATTTATTGTATGCATACAGAGGCTGTTGTGCATTCTGTTTTTCTAAAGGTGTTTTTTTTCAGCCTCAACATCTGCCGTGTGACACAAAGACCACGCACCTGTACCTCAAACCTCGAGAGAAAATCAAAGACACTCATTGTCTACAGAAGTCTGCTGTTGATATAGTATTGATCACAGGTGTGAATTGTGTGAGTGCAAGGGCACCACTTCATAAAACCAGAAGGTCACTTCTTAGAGTGTATACTGCTGCCAAAGTAACAAAATCTGCAATCTACCCCAAAAATCTACTATCTTCTTCCTTGGTTCAAATTTCTTAATAATTTGTGGGTTGTGTATAATCTTGTAGCCAATGTAAGAAATGATGACCAAAACTTTACTTGGTGGTGGTAACGTTGATCATCGAGCAATACAGGATTTTTTTTTTTTCCAATTTCCTTCCAAAGCAGAAGTACAGACTAAAACTAAACCGAATCTTTGCTGTTTGCTTATCTGCCTGTTGCTCCTCTTCTTTATTCTCTTATCTTTTCATACTGTCACCTTGTGTCTGTGTGTTTGCATGTTTTTTCTTTGTAAGAGAATGTCTGTCTGTCCGTGTCTTGCTCTTGATCTTCTTCTCTCTGACATACCCTCTCGTCTTACCCATCCATCCATCCATCCATCCATCCATCCATCCATCCATCTATCCATCTATCTATCACTAGCGAATGCACTACCCGCTTCAATTAAGGCTTGGCCCTAACCTTGCCTCCAGGCCATATTTATGCACTGTCAGCTGCACATGGCGGCTAACTGTCATGCAAGTATTATTTTTCATAAGATGATTGTGCTGCTATTTGATGTTTTTAGCACTAAGGGGAGCTCTTGCTGTGGGTTTCTCTCACACCACATGTGAATAGGACTTAGATCAGGTCACTGCTTCACAGAAAAATATCCTCGGTAAGCAGCATTGTTGACAATTTTCGTGATGAATTGTGAATATTTTTGAAGCTGCTTGCAAATTTCTTCTTCTGAAAAAACCTTTAGACTGGCCAATTTTGCACAACTGAACTCGGTTATTGGTTTCATTTTACAGCTCTCTTCAATTTCTCATTTACAGGTACTTGGTGTATTGTATCAGTGTCATGTACAATCTTAGGTGAATGAATTTAAGAAAAATCCTGCATGTGCTTTTAGAGCTGAAGGCAGAGGTGGAGAAGCTGCGAGCTGCCCAGATGAGTTCTCAAGGCATTGAACCTGAGAGGGTGAGATTGTTTCAGCAGGAGATTGTCGCCCTCAGGAACAGACTCTGTCAACAAGAGAGAGAAATGGCTGAGGCCAACAAGTTAGTATGAGTGTTATCATGTATTTATTCTGTTTATCGAATTCAGCTGAACTAAATATGTGTAGTTTCTCCTTTTGTGAAGTTCTTGTATAAAATCTGTCAATTTTACTTTTCATTTAAAAAAAAACAACTTTAACTTTAACATATACATATTCTGTATGTCATTACAGAATATTTTTCAGTAATATTATTGTAAAGTCTTCAGTAAACATATTTACTTCACATTATTCATTCATTCCTTCATTCATTTATTCATTCCAGTTATATATTGTTGCCCATTGTCTATACATACACTGGGTCTATGTATATATGTATGTATGTATATATATATATATATATATATATATATAATTTTTGAAGAAAAAAAATTTATTGTACCACAGCAAATTCATTTTTGATATTCTTAATTGGCAGGGGAAAAAACAAATCACTTATTCACAAAGCTTTTGGTGAAATTAGAACATTTTGTAATGAGTATCAGGCTCATATTTTTATGCATACTTTACTACATTGTTAATTTGTTGATTTATTTTTCAGGGCTTGGAGAAAAAAACTGGAGCAAGCTGAAATTCGCAAATGTGAAGAGACCAAAGAGTTGCAGGTAATTTAACTTAATTTACGTTCATGTTTATTTCCATTTCCGTTTCCATTTCAGTCAGTTTAATCACTCTTTTCTTCTTCTGTGCACAAAAACACAATAATTCTATCATATTACCTTTGATCAAAAAGTATCTTCTGAAACAGATTGTAATTAATGCTGCCGTGTCCCAATACAGATGACATGTACGTGAAAACTACTTAGTGGCTGAACTGCAGAGGCAAATATGTCTTTTTCTGTCTGTATTCAGAAAGCTGGTGTGACATTTAAAGTGGACAACCGTCTTCCCAACCTGGTGAACCTGAATGAGGATCCTCAGCTGTCTGAGATGTTACTATACATGATCAAAGACGGTCAAACAACTGTGGGTAAACTGAAATCTGATTGTATCCATGACATTCAGCTGACAGGAGCACTCATTGCTGATCAACACTGGTAAGAACAATCTGAATGCAGGGTCTTATTCATCTTATGTAGAACTAAGGATACATTTAGAACTACTTATTCACACAATTATGTACTGCATATTCCTTTTTTTTCCCCACTGATGTATAGGTTTCTTGTACAAAAAAGGTCTGTTTTGTGCTTTCTAACAGATAACTTTTTATTTATTTATTTTTTAGTGTTATAACCAACATGCAAGGTACTGTCAGCATCACTCCGATGACAAATGCCAAGACATTTGTCAATGGTAACCTCATCTCTGAATCCATGGTCCTTCACCATGTAAGTTCTCTGGTCCCAACTTTAGTTTACCCAAGATGCCCTCATTTAATCTGTATGACTATTTTTCTTGTAAAATTGAAACAAAATGATTGTCTTAGTTCTAAATGACCTCAGTTATGTTCATTTTAGTAATAATCTTAACTTGTCCTATCCACGTTTGCATGGTTTTTAGGGTGACAGAGTGATTCTAGGTGGAGACCACTACTTTCGCTTCAACCATCCAGCCGAGGTCCAGTCAGGGAAGCGAGTATCATGCTGGACAGGTGCAGGCGAAGGACACAAAGACTTTGAATTTGCCAAAAATGAATTGCTTGCAGCTCAAAGAGCACAGTGAGTACAAAAGAACTATAGAACACTGATATAACATTCGTATTCTGTCTTTTACAGAGTCTGTTACCTTTATATTTGATGTCTGTTATATAGTTAAGCTAACTGTGTCTGTCTTAGGCTGGAGGCAGAAATTGAGGAGGCACAAGTAAAGGCAAAGGAGGAGATGATGCAGGGAATCCAGATGGCCAAAGAGGTAGCCCAGAAGGAACTATCTGACCAGAAGACACGTTATGAGAACAGGATTCGAACCCTGGAACAAGAATTGGTACGTTGCTTTATTTTTCAAAACAAAGAAGACAAATAGTTTTTATTTTTTTATTATTATTATCTTCATAATTTTTCTGTTACCAGTCCCAATCACTGGTCTGCTCCTTAATAAATAATATCAAAAATATTTTTACTTCAGAATGACGAGAATGAACGGAAGCGCCAACAGGAGTTGGACCAGCAGAGAGTGGCTAACCAGATGGCAGAGCTAAAGATGGCCAAGATGGAGCTGGAACAGGAGGTGGACACTCAGAAGAAACGCCTTCGGCTACACATGGAGGCCCAGGTTAGATCAGACATCGGCAACTGGAAGTGTAACATTTTCCTCTGACTGCACAAATTAATATTTGAGGTTACTTACTTCAGTGCTGTAGCTACTGTCGTGAAAAATGACTTCCACTCTTAAAAATGTGTCTTGTTGTTTTTCACTCTTGTTAAAAAGGCAAAACTACTTGAAGGGGTTTTTATTTCTCTTTTATTATTCTCAGAAGTCGTTTAATTAATTACTCAACATTTTTGATGATCAGATGCAAATATACTGATGTACAGGTTTATGTTTGTTTAAACGATCGGCCATTTGGGAGATGTTTTGACTTGTAGTGTACTTGGCTCCACGCATAATGTTTTGACTGCATGTTGTTTTTTAATATATGTCTAATTCAATTCACTTCAGGCAATGGAGGATCATCGTATGTCTCAAGCAAAGATTGTTGAGGCGCTGGAGGCAGAGAAGAGGAAGATCAGCAAAGAGCTCGAAGAGATTCAAAAGAAAAGAGCTTTGAGGGAAAAAGAAAATATCAGAAATGGTGAGTCCTGTCACTTCTGCCTGACTGCTTAAAGCTACACAAAACAATTTATGTGACGCATGTACATTTACAGAGAAGTGGGCATCTTGCTTAACCCTTTGTTCATACTACAAAAATCACAATAATTTTTATTTTTTTGCTTTTTCCACCACACAGGGACTATTATAACATAAGCCATAGGTTTTATTTTAACTAAAGTATAGTTAAATTTAGGGTCAGTAAAAAAACCAAAAAAACAAGTCAAACATTATTCCTTCACCAATCTTACCAACATAATTTGTGACTTGGTTCAAATTAGATGTATTAACTCTTTGAGTTTGTATCATTAGTGTAGTGGTTTTCGAACTTTTTTCATTGATGTACCCACTTAGAAACATATTTTTTGTCCAGTACCCCCTGACATGGGCAAAACATTTTTGGAAGTTTTTAATCACGTGATTTTAACTTTTTTTCCCCATAATTTAAACTTTTTATCTCATAAATTGGACTTTTGTCATAATTTTGACTTTTTATTTCATAATTTCACCACTGACATCACTGAAAAAAGGTTGAGAACCGCTGCCCTAAAAGTTAATAAAATTAAAAAAAAAAAAATCGAACTTACCTGCAATTTTGTGTCCAAAAGAAAAGATCATGGCAGAGGTGTTGTCACGGTTATGATCTTCTTTCTTGGTGGTATACTGTATATGCTAGCATGAACTAGCCTGAATATATCATTGACTCCCCAAGAAGTTTGGTGTCAAAGGACTTAAATTTAGATTAGATATCAGGGTTCAAAGTTACCTCTACCAAACGGTTGAGCTGACCAACAAATTAATAATTAAAACTCGGAAGTAGTCAACCTAAGGGACTAAGAACAAATTAACTAAGAAAAGAAGTGCATGCAATGTGTACTTAACCTAAAAAAAGGCCATTTCTAAATCTTTAATTCTCTTTGACAACATCGCATCTGAAAATTTTCCATGTAAAAAATCAAACTGAAACAAAGACTTTCTGAGCCTTTGTGTTCTCTATGGTTCTGGTGGAGTGATGTTTTATTTCTGTTTTACAGCCTCTTCAAAGTGGGATGCTATGAAGCTGTCCTTGATGATTGAAGAAGCCAATAAAATCAGTGCTAAATTGAAGAAAAACACAGTCTTCAGCAGGTATGAATAGACTTGCCTCACCCTGTTATTTTAATGTGCTGATTTGCTGGACGGTACTAATTAATAGTAGGAAGTTTTCCACTTCCTTTTTAATTAGTAAGAAAAAAAACATTATTATGCATTTATTCTTCTTCAAATCATGTCTTATCAGGATGAACACAATAGGAACCCAAAGTCTGTCTGTCTTTGTTTTCCTTTTTTATGTTTTTGTTAGATTGTAAAAAAAAAAAAAAATAAAAAATAAAAATCCTGTGGAAACCATCTTCATCAGCAGCATTTTAAGTGACATTGTATGCTAAATATTATTTTTGAGATATAAGCATAATTATTTTACTTAACAGTGATGAAAGGGAACAAAACTCATGAGATAATGTATAAAAAATAACAGATATGTGAAAATCTTTTTAGTTTTGCAGTTGAAAATGGCTCAACTTTCCACTTTCTGTTTTAAAAGGTTATTGAGCCTTCGCACCTTCGTGATGTTGAACTTTTAGAACACCTCGACTTCATGAAGTTTCCACAAATAAAAAAAAATCAGTATTAGATTCCATCAAACCTCATTGACATCAAACTGAAGCAACGTTATCGATGAACCACTGGTCACAGCAGCAGTTTTTGCCCATTGATTATTTATTTATTTTTCTGGTTTGTATAAGATAATAAAATCCTTTTCATAATGTATTATAACACCACAGTGACAAAACAACATAGTTTGCTGAATTACTGGTTTTGTTGCCGAGCTTCAAGACACTTTGCACGGTGGAAAGAAAAAGATGAAAGAATGTTATAAATGTTGAGAAAAGTGATTTTTATGTCACATGGATCAAGACCTGCACATTCACACAATGGTTAACACACTCTGGTACCCTGTTTCTGACTTTGTAGCAGTTTCATCCCATGGGTAAAGTTGGATTTAGAACGGGGGGAATACATTATATTTATACTGTAAATAGCATCATTAATTTTTAATTTTTTTATTTTTTCAACTTTAGACATGAAAGCTCTGACAACGATAACCTGGACCAAAGTGGTGTACAACAAGTACGGGTTCAAAACCTGAAACTTGGAATCTCCACATTCTGGAGTTTAGAAAAGTTTCAAAACAACATGGCTGCCATGAGAGAACTCGAGCAGGTTTGTCTGAGTCACATCAGTTCCTTATTTAGAATTGACTTATTAATCCTGACAATAACAAGCGGTTTTGTGTTAAAAGCTTCTATGGTTGTAGAGAACCCACTTGTTCATATAATTTGGTCAGTACTCCAGTAATGTAATATTTATTGCTTGTTGAGCATGAGGCAAGTAAATTGAAGCAGTCAAGCTGTGTGCTGCATATTTTGAGCCTGACATGAGCTCAAGTTCAATTGCCAATTTCCGAGGTGTTTAACCTTATTTACAGCCCAAAATGCATTGTTCTCTACCTAATGGAGAGATGGCGTCCTATTTTGCTGCGCTTTTCTCATTAAGTTGAGTAAATGAGACTGGGCATGTCAGCATTAGTTTACTCTCCGCAGGGGGATTCCACCTCTAAAGATGACGATGTGTTTTATGACCCTGATGATGAGTGGGAGCAAGATATATCGGCCTCCTCTGCTTCCACCTCCTCCTTCTCACGCCGAAGGTAATTATCCAGCTCCTCTTCACTCACCCTATTCATCAGTCCATTCCGGCAGCTCACATTTACATCACCTTTCAGAGACTTAATTGGTACACTTGTTCATTTTATTTAAATTAAGTACACAGATAATAAACCCATTGCCCTTATTATCAACTGAACAGCCTATGGTGCACTTTTTAAGTCAGCTAGTATCGGTCACATGGATGTATAAGGAAAATTTAAAGGTATGTAAATGGAACATGGAAAGTAATTTTTTATTTTTTTTGTTAGACATGTTATTTTACCAACCCATTCTGGTTTCCAGCAAATGTAATTTACAACCTGGGACATATTTCTACATTCATGAGATGTTGACATGAAGTCGGTGACCACGAAATGGTTCCCTTTTCATTCTTTTTCCTCTGTTTATTAAGTTAATTTCCACAGAGACCAGGCCAAAGGATTGAAAGTTCACTGAGGGTCCCTGTGTTTCATACTCTTAAAGACTCGCAGCTTAAGCACGCCCACACACAGAGCACCTGTGGTACATGCAGAACACCCCCCCCCCCCCCAACATTTTCCTCTCACATTGTTGTTATTCTTGTCAGCCATGTTTATGGTGTTTCTGGTGGTGCCTGAACTACCAGCAAAGTCAGCCAAATTAAACATGGCATGTGCTCTGTGGTTCCTCCATCTCTCTGACTTCATCAAACCCATGCCATGACTACAAAACCTCAGTCAGGCCTCAGTTGCTTTTGCCACATGCCCACCTTGAAAAATTGTCCTAAACTTTGCTGTGTTTCTCAGTGTAACATTTGCATAGAACACCACTCTACATGTACTCCTGCAGAATACCTTGACTATTTATGTAGAGAATGTTCCTTATGTGGCTTTGCTTATGACTTGTTTGATTTAAGGAGCAGAAGCTTGTTGAAAAGCAGGAGGATCTCCGGTCGTCTCTATGAGATCAGGGTCCATCCAATTCAAAGCCTGCATAATGGTTCCTCACAGTCTGCTGGTAAGGCACAGATACACCTACATGTGTTATGGGTACTATGACAAACTAAATGTTGATTGTGTCACAATGTTGCTGAAATCATAATATTGTTACACTTTCCATCTTAGGGTTGATGGGTGCAGCCAAACCCCCCTCCACCCACTCAATCTCCTCAGACTCAGCCGTGCCTGGCATCTGCAAGGAGCTGATTGGCCAGTCAGTGGCCCGTTTGCGTGGTTGTAATGGCTCAGAGGAGAGTTTAGCAGACAGGTTGGCCTCTCATCTGCACCTGATATACACTGCAACCCAGACCATTTCTGACTCATATGATGGCTTGGATGATGACAACCAGGACAATGGTGAGATTCGATGTATACATTTCAGTCTGTTTGAAGCAAGAAGAGGGTGATTTCTTTCAACGGTGTGTTTGGAAAAATTAATTTGTCCTATTTCAGTTAAGTTTGTAGGTGTATCATAGATATACATGTATAGAAACAACTTAGAAAATTGTCAGTCAGTTTTTATGTTTATTGTACTACTGTTCTAATGACTATATACGCAGTTAAAAATTAAAATGACCACTGGAGGGACAAATAAACACACGCCCTGTCCAGGCATGTGTGTTACAAAAGAATATGAAATGCTCAATATTTCTGATGTCATTACTATCCAGAACCTAGCTCAACAACCCTCATAAAATAACTGCCTGATCCTGAAAGATCAATGTAATGAAATGGAGCAAGTATTCACCATCTTAGTTTTATCCATTCCTTTTTTAATGTGCAGTTTTTACTGTGGAGCCGCAATTGAGCAAACTTCATTTTGTTGTATTTCCTTCTCCTACAGTGTTTACATGTGACTTGGTGGCCCAGACTCAACTAATCAAGGCCACTGTTGCAATAGAGAGTGCTGTGTTTGTTACCATGCAGTGGTTGGCCAGTGTTAGACCCTCCTCCGGCCTACTCTACACCACTGCAGAGGAACTTAAAAGTCAAGTAAAGAAGATGGGAGGATTCTTTCAATTGCTTATTCAGGTACACACTAAAAATATAGCACTGCATTTAAGGCAATGCACTCAAATTATACTCTGCTTTTTGTGGTACTTACTGTAAACATATTAGTTGAAAAGAGGTGAAAACAGATTTTCAATTGGGTGTACTTTGGACATGGGAATGAATAATCAAAATGCAGAGCATTGATTGACAGGTCTTAGCTTTGAGCTGTTTGAGCTCTGTCTATGGAAATGGCCAAGCGGAGGGAATTCTCAACCTTGAGCCCCAAACAGAACATGAATATATGGAAAATAAATCTAAATTCCTTACCAGCCTCATCACCTAAACACACAATTTTTCTCTCTCATTCTTGATTTTGCACATTCTGTAGCATTTTAATTTATTTACAGGCCCTTCAGACCATGTTGCCTGTTTTGTTGCCTCGTTTGCAACGACTCACTAGCATATAAATTATAATTCAACATGTTTGTCAGTTTGTTTGTCCTGACTCTGTTGACTGAAAATTAAAATTTTCTTCCTGTCTAGGGTTGTGAATCTGAGATCACATCGATGGTGACGGAGGCACGGCGAAAGAGTAGTAAGTGCCTGAATGAGGCGCTGCTTGTTCTTTGCCACCTGGCGGCAGTAACTGGCATGCCACTGAATGTTATGGAGTTAGGCACCCAGGCCACAGGCAAGGTAATACCACCATTAATACCATAGCAGGTTCTATCTTTGCCAAGGCTATGGGGTCTACTGTAATCAAGCCCCTTCTCCACAGTACTGGAGAATAGAATATTAGCTGTGTGGATGTGGGAGCATTAAGATAGTTGGAGGTGGGGATTTGCTGAGCTAACATTCACCTTTAAAAAAACAAAACAAAAAAAACAGTCGATGCAACCACAGGATAATACAATGATTATGGCAGAACAAGATAACTACTGACTGCCAAAAAAAGAAATCCAAATTAAGACTTAAGACTAACAATACCAGAAACATTTTGCTGCAAGTGGGAACGCCACAGATATAACAAAGACACGTATATAACAATAAGTTGACAAAGGTATATTTTATAGAACCACTACGTGTTGTTATGTGTTTCTGTGTATTGTTAATTTGATGTGGTAGCATTTGAAGTGTGGATGAATAGAATTTTTGTTTAGTTTACGATTTATTTTTTTTTTTCAGCCATCCGTTGTCACAGCTCTATTGAAGGGGACATATAAGGGGGCTTGCTCTCTCTTAGAGGAGAGCCTCACCATCACAAGGGAGATGCTGAGAGAGGCTCAGCTGGCTTATCCCAGGAACCCAGTAAGACTTCATAATTATTCATTAAAAATTATGCCATTTGCCTGTGAGTTTGACTCGATGAATTGTCCTTGACCACTGGTCCTTTCAACTGATGGACTCCCCTTCATCCTGTAATTTATTGACTGACTTGAACACAAATCATGATAAAATTTACTTAAAAAATGATCCCAAAAATCCTGTCTATATTTTAAGTCACTGTTGATCACATAGAAACTTGAAATTCACAAACAGGAAAAAAATTATGTACTTTGGCTTCACATTTAGGATGCAGTCACTGTCCATTAAATTGCTTTATAAGTTATAACATTGTCTGCAATATACCTTCAAATAGTAAATCTAATGAAATGTAAATGAAATGCTATGATTTTGTAAATATTGTTTCTGTTTGCAGGTCCTGCAGAGTCTCAAATCAAAGGCACTTGACTTATCTCGAGCTCTGCAGAGCTACATGCATTACCATTTCACGGTGGGTTTCAACAGCATAACCAACAACCCAAACACTATGGTTGTACTGTTGTAAGTCTGTTAGTTTCTTCAAAGGACGTTACTGAATATCTGTTTCAGTGGTTTAGCCAAGCTCTAATGCTTTAATAACAATTGCATAATGTTAAAGCAAAATATTTAATAGCATTGTATAAACGGTATTCTCCATCTTAATTACACACCTGTCACGAAACCTTGGTAGGTAGAAGATACATGCTCAGCAAACATTTCCTAACAACAAAAAAACAATCATCTGTCTCAACACAGGTTTTAAATGTTACAGATTAATATCCACTCCCACAGCAGCCCCGCTAAAGATGCCACTCAGCTTTTATTTGTCCCGTAAAGCTCAATGCTCTGTAGGCTTATCTCTCTGCAGTCGCCCCTTGACGATGGTTTAGGTAATGAATGTGTTGAATAAAGTGCCATCAGTCACAGCTAACGGGCTTGTTTGCCGTTATCTTCGCCACACAAAGTAGCAGTTTTTTTTTTTGTTAAAACCAATCATTGACACATATAGTAGCACCTGCAGTTTGACGCCCACAGTGCTGTTGTAGTCAAACAACCATGAGTTACGAGTCAATGCAGTGACCTGATACTGATGGTGTTGTACAACATATGTTCTACAGAACTGTACCCGTGTATTATGGATATACAGTAAACACGTCTCTGTATATCTATAGGGCATATGGAGCATAGGTCAACATTTACTGAAATACTAATTTGAGCATTTTGGAAAAAGACTGGTGGTTAGTTTTATTAAAAAAGTAAAGCAGCAGAAAAATAGGAATTATATTAGTCACATAACTACTGAAGGGATTTGCTTTTTAGAGTTTTCTGGTGTATCAACTTGAACTGTAACATTTGACAACCTTTGACTCTAAATACAGTCTACTATGCCATAGGGTAGAACTATGGATGCACCAATATAATGGCTGGATATTGGTATCAGTCCTTGCACTGATGGCAGTGTTTGTCGTGTTATTTTAAATTTTTATTTTTTTCATATTTGTATGTTTGTTTTCATATTTGTATGTTTTCATATTTGTATGTTTAGTCATAGATAATGTGATTCCTTAATCACATTATCTACAAAATACTTGAAAACGGTAACCATTTCCACAATTGGGAAGACATTTCCTAATTGTGGGATCAATAAAGTACTTTCATTCTATTCTATTCTATTCCTAATCAAGATTTCATTGTTATGGAGAAAATACAAATAGAAACAGAAAAAAGCGTCAGCTATCGGCCAAAAGGTTGTTTTAAATATATCTACATCAACTAATTTTGCAAGTGGTTTAGAGTAAATGGAACATTCTGACTCTATATTGTGGAATGGCTGTATATAATGAAATCATGTACAACTGTGTTAAGTGCATCTGTATGTGTAAATATATTGATGATTACTCTATACTGATATCTCAGACTGAAAACTGAAAAAGCCCAATTCATAACATAAAGAAATGTGTGAAAAAGGTTCCATAGTATAGATTATTTTAAAGATACAAATGTTTACAATTAATCACTGCCCTGGTTACAATTTAGATGCATTCGAGATTTTACTTAAGATCAATGTAAATCTATGAATTTGTCTTTTCTACTGATTCAGTTTTATTGTGTTTATTCACTCTCTGCTTTTTTGGGTGTGTTCATGTTTTGTAACAGGAGAGAAAGATGGATCCAGAGGAGTTGGAGGAGGGAGAGACAGAGGAGGTTTCAGCTTCCCATCTGCAGAGACTGAGGACAACAGTGACCAAGCTGTTCCAGCTGAACCAGGCCATTGGACAGTTGCATTCCTCCCTGTCCACCACCTTGCGAGGTGACACTTCTGACACATACAGATTGTTATAGCTTTAATTCCATCTGAAATGATTTAACAGTATACAGCCCTTGGTCCTAGCAGTAGAAACAAATAGGAATGCATTATTTAAATATACAGTTGACATATAATTAACTCTGGATCCATTTTTTTTTTACAGTTTAAGTGAGAATGCCTCACCATGCCGTAAACTAAAAACAAAGCTTTGCTGTTTATGAAGTTCTTAAATAGCTGTTGTTATTGCATCATGTGTATAATGAGCTGTTATTCTAACAGGTGTGAGTTTATTGGGTGTTTTATAATAGCCTGGCTTATGATTCTGCCAGTCTAAGCTTAAATTTAATTACATTTCTCTACTCTAAACTATAAAATGTCATCTTATTTTTATGGCTGTATTCGCTATAATTCCTCTCTTTCATACCTCATGTAGAGTTGTGAAAGGCATTTGATACAGTTGTAGGCATTAACAAAACCATTCAATGATGGTTCAGGTTTTCTCCAATCTGATTGTCATTATTACTCTAGGAAAAGACAGAAACTTCAACCTCAGCAGTTGCAGAGACACAATTACTTCTTCTGCCAAGACCGTTGATGAGCTGATTATTGTCCTGTCCAGAGACGGAGCCCTGATGCCATCTGCCTCATCCAATTCTGAGCCTTTCTTGGCTGTACATGAGGCGCTACACTCTGCCCTGCAGTCTTTATACTCTTCCTGGTACGAAGAGGAGGCAGTGGAAACCTGGGCCTCTGCTGCTTCTGATCGGAGCACAGAGGAGGAATGCTTGAAAGATGGTTCTACCACTCATACTGTTTTTACAAATCGAATTGTGAGCAAGATTGTGTATACTCTGCCTCCAGGTGTGACCTCCAGTGGCAGCACACACTGGGTGTAGTTTGTTCTTACCTGAGATGCTGGTTTTTTTTAATATGCTTTGTTACTGTACTTATAAACATCTGATATGAAGAAAATGGTAACTGCTGATAATAATCAAGTCACTGGTGTTTTTTTGGTACACTCCATTATCACTAATATCACATGAAATGCTGGAAACATTGTTTTGTTTATAAAAAACACAGTCAACTGTCAACTACACACTTGCAATGTATGTAAGTTTATCATCATTTAATTGTTATTCTGTTTTGCAGGTACTTTATAATGCTTGGTAAGAAGGTAAAAGTCTGCTTTAAAAATTTTGGATGTGAAATCATCCAAATTTGTGTAGTTTAAACACTATTATAATTTACTATGGCTGGAGTGCATACTTCAGTACCTGCTCTTTTAATTTTGCTATCAGGATTTACTAAATTATTACATATTGTATGATTTATTGATTGTGAAGCAGCTAACTATGCAGCGGGTAAGGTATAACAAAAAGCCCTTTTGCTTTGATGTAAATGTTGTTTTGGATACTCGGAATATTATCACTTTTTTGCATAAAAGCTGACTCTTATGTCTTCTATAACCATGTGCACTGTGAAGAGACCTATATCTTTGTTTCTTATACAAGCCCAAGTCGATGGCATGTAAGACCTTTTATTACATTTGTCAAAATAATAGTTTGTACTGCAATAAATTCATACGACTTCATTGATGTAAGTTATGTTTTTAACCAGTATTCATCCCAGCTTCACTAAGCCTCTACAACCATGTAATGGAAAAGTACTGTCTGCTACTACAGAGGTTGTAAATAAAAATCTGAAACAATGTTTTGTGGGCCCTCTGGAGCACCTTCAAGGACTCCTGAAAGTCCTTGAACCCTACTTTGAGCAGCCCTCCGCTCTTGTTCAGGTTACACCCACTCCTGCAGCTTCCACTGCATCTTCCCCTCGTTCGTTCTAAAGGAGCTTAAAGGGTCCTCTTGTACTTGGCGACCGATCGATAGAAAACTGTGACGAACAAAACTTCCACATAACTGTAGAAATGGATTTAAGGAAAGAAAAAGTGAAAGGAGTGGTCTGAATGCTGCGTTCAACGACAAGACGAAGCAACTTTTATAGGATAAACAATTCAGGTAAGGCAACACAAAAAAACGTGTTTTACACACATGTTGCAGTGAGTTTGTACTTTTCGGGTGTAATCCTAACAAAACATGTTTATTTCTCAGGATGCACTGGTTAATCTTACCTAATATAAGCCTCCTTGTAAGTACAGATTTATTCACTTTTTTTTTTTTTTTTTTTAAAAATACATTTTCCTGTCAAACATAAACATGGTCTAGATAGCCTAGTTTCTGATTTGTTCATTGCAGTGGTTTCTCTCTTTTTTGTATTATTATTATTATTTTTTTTTATCAATGTTTATGTTGCTTTCATTTTCCTTTATGTATTAATTTTTTATGTCATAGTTTGTTCTGACATTATTGGCGCCTTAAACAAATTCTCGATTTTGATTGGCTAGAACATATGTCAATTAAATTGTATTCAGATTATTTGCATCTATGTTGAAGAAACAAAAGTACTTATAGGGTTACACATTTATTTATAAATGACAAAATTAACGACAACGCGAAATGTATAACAGTTGAGGAGGAACAGGGATGATTGACACTGAAAAAGTAATGAAGGCCTTCCTTATGTTTCCAATAACGAAAAGTAACTTGGCTATTCTAAACCTCTTGTGTTACAGATGTGCTTTCACAGTTATATATCGGGTAAGTAACCGTGCATTTTATTCATCTTATTATTATTATTATTATTATTATTATTATTATTATTATTATTATTATTATTATTATTAATAATAATAATAATCTGTGCTCTTACAAAGTATAATTTGATATTTAATCTAAAATGACCTGTAAAATTGTGATAAAATCTAAGTACATATTAGGCTAGTAAGCTAACAACCACTAGCCAAAATAGCATAAAGCTAATGGTGTGTACTACGGAATTCCAGTAATTTTGTTTGTGTAGTCAAAATCCAACAGAAAGGAAATATGTTCCATATTATGGACTATTGTGTGTGCTGCTTATGACGTTTCA
Organism: Siphamia tubifer; assembly: GCA_020466265.1. NCBI lineage: Eukaryota > Metazoa > Chordata > Actinopteri > Kurtiformes > Apogonidae > Siphamia > Siphamia tubifer. Next base: position 19,233,747 of record CM035786.1, read on the forward strand.
AGTAATTGGAGTGAAACCCACCCACCTTCATTGCTTTGACACAGATACGGTATTGTTAAAATTCAGAAGTTAAATTGGCCTTAGTCTACATAAAAGGTGAAAAGTACAAGATTCATGAAAGTTAAACACAAAAAAGTGTAGGATAATACCCGACAGTCATGACTTTCATCCTGGTTCCCCTTGTCAACACCACCTTCTTGTAATAGACTATTTTCCCATGTGTACACACTTGTGTTCCTCTTGTAAAATAGTACTCTATTAAAGAAAGTGTATTGCTGGTAGAAGGCAAGTTGTTTTCTGGGTTCCAATAATCAAATTCAAAATGAGGTTATGTTATAGGACTTTATTAAAGCAAGCCTTACAAACCAGATTATTCTGCCTGGTTTTATTAGGTCTCCAATTATATGAAACAATGTTTACATTATGTGGCAAAGTTGAATATGAAATATTGCAAAATACAATTTTTTATTTGACTTATTAAAGGTTCTCATTGCATACAAGTCTTGATAGGTTTTAGTGGATTGCTAATTATGGTAAACATTTTACTGGGATAATGGAATAATCAGCCTTTTCCTCTCATTTTAATAGCATTTACACTGGAGACCAGAACCCATCATACACATGATGAGTCCTATTATGAATATGTGCCTGATCGCCTGCAGTGGGACATTGCACTGGATCTGTGTAACCAACGCTCTGGGTCTCTAGCAACTGTCTTCAAACAAGCAGAGAACAAAGAGTTAACCAACTTTTTACAATCGTTGAACATTTCTCAGCCTGTGTGGATTGCCAGGAAAGTTATAATACGTCAAAAAAGTAGGTTCACTGTGCCATTGCTGACACATTTTATTACTATATTAGCACCCTTTCATTTTTAAAAGTAGTAATTTTATGTATTCTGTCCAAGATGGCTTTCTGCTTGAAATGGAACTGACAATTCTGGCATGAAATGTTTAGCCACAGTGAATAAATGTTTTCCAAGTGTTTACAGTAGGAATAGGAGGACACAGTGGAATTTTATAATTTGGTTACATCGTTTCCAGGAGCTGTGCCAGGATTTTGCATTATTAGTAATGCACCTTTTTCTCTATGTGTGTATGACTGAATAAAAGGTTAGGGTTGCTCAGACAGGAAGCATGCTCGTCTCCAACACCAGTTCCCCTCCATCGGCTCAGTGACCGTTTGCACCCGTCTTCGCTTCGATCCAAACTGCTTTGGAATTTCCACCATCTTCTCTTATTCCATCCAGTCATATATTAACGAATTCCAGCTCCGTGCAAATCTAGACCAGGGTAAGCCTGTGCAGCTGGCTCTGCTGGTCCATGGCAGTCATGGGCCGTACCATGAGGCCTTCGTCCATGATGACTCCTGGCATTCTGTTTGTGTTTCATGGGAACAGAATGGTGGACGTTGGGTTCTATTCGCATATGGGTTTGTGGTTTCCAGAGGTGATGGCTTACACAGCTCTGGCAGCATTGGCCCTGATGGTCGTTTTATTATTGGCCAAGAGCAAGACACCTTTGGGAATTCATTTAAGAAGGACGAATCATTCTCAGGGAGCATCACAGAACTGCACATTTGGGAGAGAGTACTGGACAGCCATGAAATCTACACCATGGAAAATGAGTGTTCACCCATTTCCTTTGGGCTGGTGTTCAAGTGGAGTGTAGCAGCCATAGAAATAGAGTCCTCAGTCAAAAAACTGTGGAGAGACAACCCATGTCAAGGTATATTAGTCATAATGAAGCTGAAGTTTACCAGAATCAACAAGTCAGAAAATCTTCACATAAAATCCAGCAGAATAAAGTAGTGTAGAAGTTAAGTTTATACTGTAAAAAACAGATAAAAACTCTTATCTCTTTATAAACTCCTTTGTGAAAGTTTAGCATTAAACTTAAATGCTGTTTATAGTATAGTTTCTTTTGTAGAGCTGGGTGGAGTTACTATGTAGAAAAACATGTAGGAAAAACAATCACATAGAGACCATCTGAAAAGCTCTTTGGACTATACTTTTTTTGAGGAACATGCCAAGATCTTTCTTGGCCTGATGTAGTAAAACTCCACCCATTTGACATTCCAACCAGGGCAAAATAAATACAACTGGACACATATCTGTTCTGTGTTCATCTGCACCCCACCCTCGAATTTGTCATATTAGACTGAGTGCTGAAGTAATTAGCAAAATTTGCTTTTGTACATAATCAGTTTTCCTCCAGAGCACTGAGAACCAATGGAATTGTAATGACACTTAGGAAAAGAAAAAAATCTTAGTCTCTGCTTGTCATCTGTGAGTAATAGGAGTCATGGTGACTAAAGCTAAATTGGCAGATTCTGAAACTCCCAAATGGTTGTACATTTTTTGAGAATTATGTCACTCTGAATCCCACCCTTCAAAACAAACTTCTCCTGTTCTGACATCATTGTCCCCAGTGAACAGTAAGTGCCCAAAACCCTAACTCTCCCTCCTTGAGATGAAGATTCAGAGAAGATGGTTTTCAGCTACAGTGAGGCTATTTCTTTTGAAAGAAAACTCTCAACAAAAGTCATGATACTGTATCTGGTGTAGCTCGTCAAGGATCCTTTAGAAAATGTCGTCTGGGATAAATTAATTTAGTCTGCTAGTCAGATCAAACTGTTACAAGACTGAGTTGAATCTTGTAACGGTTATTATTTTACTTGGCACATGTAGTGTAGTGAAAGATCTGGTCTTTTTCGAGAATTTACTACTAGACTTTTAAAATAAGTAATTTTACCTACATTTTGAGGATGTTTTAGTCTGAGTAAACCTTGTTATATTTTATTTAACATTGACATATATTATCAATGATCTTTACCTCTAATTATAGTGTGTCAGTTAATCTTCTAATTATAGGGTAACACATCATGGGACACCTATTTGGGTCATTAAACTATATGAGTAGCTTAATTCTTTGTCTTTCTTTCCTACGACTGTATGTGTCACACAGTCCTAATATCTGTCTTTAATTTCATGGTGCTTAGTATGACTACTGACCCTGGCTATTTCCTTCTCCAGGTAACATCAGTGTGTTACAAAATCCAGTTCGGAGTCCCCTCCTGACTGGTAATACTTTGCAGAATCAAACCTTCACCTTGGAGTTGTTTGGCACCCCTCAGGCTGAAGAAAAATGTGGCATCTTTGACCCAGTTATCGGGAATTGGACCTTTGCCAAGTGTGATTCTACAAGAGGCGCTGTCTGCAAATTTAGGAAAGGTGCCAATAATAATAAGAATGTCAGTTGTATTTTTATGTATTTAAATGACATTTCATGATTTTTGCGGCATTCGACTGTGATGTAGTTATTCAAGTATTGCAATGATGCAAGTCAGTACATCTTGTCTACACTTTGTATTGCATACTTAATTTTTTTTTTAAATTCTCGTTAATATTGTGTACATGCAGAAGGTAACATCATTAGTAAATTATTTAATTTATGAAGCTGACTATATGATTGTCCCTGTCTGTAGCTATAGAAGTGGAGGATATTTTGAGTTTACCGAAGACACCATTCTTCAGCAGATTGGGACTTGATCCTCTGAACAAACCTGTGAGTTGGACCATTTCGTTGTCTGTGTCTTGTGTCAGGGATATTGTTGATCGTTTTAACCAAGGAACAGGAATGCATCTTGGTTACACCCTCAGTGGCAGTTCTATAAGTGAATGGTACTTTGTGATATGGTACAGAAATAAAATCTCTCAGTGTACAACAACACAAATAGCCAGTCTAATGTGCATTTATAACTTTTAAAAGCATCATTACAGAGGAGCAAAGCATACATTTCTTCCATTTCTGTATTTTTAGGCAACTGAGGAGTTTAATGTAAACACCTCCTTAGATGGAGACCTGACCTCGATGGAGCATCTGACCCACGCAGTCCTCCATATGATGGAGGCTGGTGGTCCAAACCTCCTGACCTCCTCTGATGTCCAATATCTGTCTCAAATGATTGAGCTGGACTTGTCTGCTCTCGCTAGTGCACATACCACTGGAGCTGACGCAGCAGAAGTCATGGTGTCCATTGCCACAAACTATGTGAAGGTGGCGAGTTTGATGCTGGAGCCTCACATGGCTGCACAGTGGATGGGCGTGACGGAAGATGGGGTGAGTAGGAGATTCCTATTCATCTAAATATACCACAGTTGTCCCCTAAAACGGCCTGAACAGCTTGATTCTATTAAATTCAGTGGTCGTAAGAAATCCATGACTTACTAGGTCTATAATGTATTTTACAAACTGCTCTAGTTTTCGGTATGGTTACTCATCCTTGTCTTCTTGCTACTGTAACTTGTCCTAAAATGTCCTAACATTATCTGGTTTTTCATGCCCAAGATACCCCCCCCCCCCAAAAAAAAATAAATAAATAAAAAATCCGTCACAGAAGTAAAGCAAATTAGGAAGATCTGCCATTAAATTATTCCTACAGTGATTAATATAATTCATCTAAATGGATTGTACTTATATAGCGCATTTTATACACCAGTAAGTGCCCAAAGCGCTTTACAATTGCTCACATTCAGACCCCAGTAGATGGGTTAGGGTTCAGTGTCTTGCTTGAGAACACTTCGACATGTGGACAGCCAGAGTCGGGACGTGAACTGCCAACCCTTCAGTCATTGGTTGACCCACCCTACCAACTCTGCCACAGCTGCCCCAGTTGACAGTTATTTAACCCTGAGTGATTGAAAATGTTACTGTTTCATTCACCTGCACTCAGTTAAGAAAGGTGGAAAAAGAGATTGTTAAAACAACTATAACTGAATTCAAAGCTCCTCAATACATTATTAAAATCTGGAATGACAGTGGTGAACCATCATCTCTGGTCAGAATAAAACAAATCTTGAATAACATTTGAATGTTGATAACCAATAGTTTGGTGCCATCAAATTGTAAAAATCTAACTTCAGAGCTTACAACTGCATTTAATAGTACGTTTCTGCAGGCCGAGTTTGAAGACAACACAAAGGATTATGGTTAAACAGCAGTGTAGCTTTAAGAAAATAGGGCCAATGGCCCTGTGCTCATCCGGACCTCACAGCTGTGATGTCTTGTTATCAACACAAGGGAGGCATTCAATAGATCATAAAAGCTGTCTGTTTTTATCAACAAATGCCAAAAACAGTGTGAATGGTATAGGAAGTCCACAAAGGTCTTCTGGGGTAGCATCTGACTGAACAGAAGTAGGTCATTGGGTAATGACATATTACTGTGGTTAAAGCTGTTAAATGCTACGCAGGAGGTTGTTGGTGGAAACTAATATTGGGGCAATCACTTTCTAATGAATCAATCAGAATTGAAATCTGAGGGAGGAAATCTGATTTTTCCAGACTGTGAAAAAAAATAAACGAAAGTTGTAAACAAATTGTTTATAATGTGTTATGATCCGGGGTTTCAGTTGGCCAGGTCTAGACAACATGATGAGACCAAAAAACAAGTTCAGTTGACTACCTGAATATAGGGTATGACCAGATTTTTCCAGCTTTTTTTTTTTAATTCCCAGATGGCACATGTATATTCCAATAAAACTTTGCCAGGATTCACTGGGCTCAAATTGTGAAAGAATAGCTCAGGGAGCATGAGACAGGATTTTCACACATGCATCAGACAGCACAGAGTCCAGACTTTAACATCATTGAGAATCTTGGAGATGTGCTAAACATTTTATACAGCACAGACTTTCCCTTCAGCAATACGAGACTGGACACTAAATAGAATTTAATGTTACAATATGGCATAACCCTATCACATGAAAACTATACAAAAGGGTTCTGTAATTTAAGCCGAAGGTAATTCCTCAACATATTAGAATGTGGGATTTCTTTGGGTGGGCAGTGTATATTTAATAGGCAATTCTCCAAAGAAATTATAGACAATGATGAAATAATTATTACCTTCCATGGGTGTAAAGTTTCTTTCATCCATTCTAATCTCCACTGAATTTCTGTTTGACTTTAGTTATTACTGTGATGTGTTCTACAGGTTAATGTGGGGCCATTTACCATTGTTAAGACCATTGACAGTCTAACTGAGGCTCTTGCGGACATGCTGTCTCCAGAGAAAAGAGGCTTCACTCTCTCTACAAAGAACATAGGTAAAAAAAAAAAAAAAACACATTTCAGTTTTTGTGTTGTGTTCAGTTTTTTTCATACACTTCAAAATACACTTTTTGTGTAGATGACATTTGTTAGTATGAAGGAGAAGGGTGGAAAAAAAATACATTTTATAACAGAGTATTTACACACAAAACTGGCAGCGATAGATTTTATTTGGAGAAAAATAGTTGTGTGAAGGTTACACAGATCAGTATTAAAGGTTCTGTCTTTTTGCATTGGTTGCACAAAACGTACATAGATAGATATGTGAGCTTTGGAATGCTGTTTAGAAGACAGCCTGTAGAGGATAAAATACATTCTTTGATTTTTATGTATGCTTTGTGTTGTAATAAACTCCTTTCTTGGCGCGTCCTTGGTGTTTTTACTGCCAGATGTTTACATGAAGTGGCAAAGGCTTTCTGAAGCAAGCTCTACTCAAGTCTTCAAGCCATCTGCGCTCAGTTCTCAGACCGCTGGCAGCAGTGGGCAGGATGATCTACTTATATCTGACTCTGAGCTTCAGAGGATACACGTTCTTGGTAGGAAGCAAGCATGCACACAGTAGGACATTCACTTGTTCTGAAATAATTATAAGAACATACACGCATATGCAGACCATATGTACGCATACACAGATACAGTGTATTCCATCTACCTTCATTGTTTGGTGAGACAATGTATATGACATGACATGCTCAAAAGAACCCTGCCCTACTATTTCCACTTATAGCTAATGTTTATTTCTCCCTGACTGAAATTCACTAAATGAGAATTTGTTATTGTTTTTATTTCTACAATCAAAAAATGCAATACGCATTCTTGTTGGTGCATTGTTCATGACTGATGTACCTTGTTTGTATTTTTACCTTGTATACATCCTTTTTTGTATTCTATAATAATGGATTGGATTTACATAGCGCATTTTTGGTCACTCAGAACGCTTCACATTAGTGACCCATTATTCATTCACTCTCACATGCACCCTCTGGCGGTGGTAAACTACATATGTAGCCACAGCTGCCCTGGGGCAGACTGACAGAAGCGTGGCAGCCATTTTGCGCCTACGGCCCCTCTGACCACCACCAAACATTCATACACCAGTGTGAGTGGCACTGGAGGCAAGGAGGGTGAAGTGTCTTGCCCAAGGACATAATGGACCGACAAGGACAGAGTGGGATTCAAACCACCAACCCTTCAGTTATTGGACGACCCGCTCTACCAACGGAGCCATGACTGCTCCTGCAGCCTTTTATACATTGCATATATTTCTTCTGTATATGGTATAGAATTAGCTTTTTATATATTTTCAATATTTCTTTGTATTTTTATACATTTCCAGTAATTTTCAGTATATATTTTCAATGCCATTTTCATGTAATAATGTATTTATATACAGACATTTTTTGCATTTAAAAAATCTGCTGCTACATTCTTCCTCTTCTGCTTCTTTTATTTTCATCCTGCAACACTGACAATATAGATCTATTCTGTTCTGTTCTCGTCTCATCATCTGATCCCACTTTATCCTCACGAGGGTGCCTGGGGTCACTGGGGGCCTAATGCAGCCACAATGGTTGAAGGCGGGGTACACCGTGTATGAGTCGCCAGTTTATCATATATAGACAAACAATCACTTCCACATTTCCACCTATGGGCAATTTAGATTAACCAATTAACCTATCAGTGCATATGTTTGGATGGTGGGAGGAAACTGGAGTACCTGGAGAAAACCCACACAGACATGAGGAGAACATGCAAACTCCACACAGAAAGGTCTGGTGTGGAAATAGAACCAAGGTCTATTCTATTCTTTTCTATTCTATTCTATTCTATTCTATTCTATTCTATTCTATTCTATTCTATTCTATTCTATTCTATTCTATTGTCACACATTATTGTATTGTTTTCCATAACATTCAATGCAGCATAATCACTTGAACATATTTTTGAATGTGTAAAATTTCTAACAGCAGTATTTGATGCATGCAACTCAGACTAATGCTTCTACTGCCCATTGAAACTGGGTTCCTGGCCTTAGAAAACTGAAATAAAGATGTTGTACTTCTTTTTACTTCTATACTAGGATATGAAGAAGTGATGTTTATTCACACATACTACAGTCATCTGAGTGAGATTCTGGAGCACGGACAGGAGCCTCCGCTAAAAAGGTTAGCTGTTTTACCTGTTTTCTCTCAGACTTCAGACATCGATGTTTATTCAGGAATGGAATTGCGCAAACAAATCATTTATTGCCTCCTTCTGCAGAAATCCCCCACAACACCTGGCCTCTGCTGTCATATCAGCCACTATCCGTGATGCCTCCAAAGCACAAATCATCCCTGTTGCCGTCCAGTACACCCTTACCTCATCACATGTGGTACAGTCAATGGGTGGGGGCAGGGTGTTTGCACAGATTCTTTCCTTATCATCAGTCTGTACCATTAGATCTGTGGGTTTTTTAAATTACACTATTTTGAATAAGCTGAACTAGACAAAATGCCATTTAATTTAGACTGAAAATGCACCTCGTTAAAGTACAGTCCTTTTGACTTTTTCTCACGTCACAAACCTTTATTTCAGACTTGAAATCTGACAGACTCTTCTTTTGTACGCAACTAAAATAGTTTTCTTCTGTTGTTTGTTTCATTCATCAAATATCGTTTGAATATATTATTTATCTCCAACAAGCTGCACAAGACCTTCATCTATGGTACATTTTGCTGGTAGAAAAACAAGAATACTGCCGAAAACAAAAAGAGCAAATGTCTTTGTTCATATTTCTAGGTGGAATATTCGCAGCGAGTTACTCCTGTTTGTGTATTTTGGAATTTCAGCTTGATGTAAGTATGATCAGTGACAGTAAAAACTAAATCAGACTGCTAAATTAAGGTGTACTACATTTAAGTCATGGGAAGACCACTGTCAGTATTGAATGTCATGTTACTGTATATTATGAGCAATTGCTGGAAAGATAATGTTTTATCCATAATGTATTTTTTTTAGAAATGATTTCTCTTGTGTTTCGAGCAAATTGACCTGTGTATCTTTCTGTGCTTGTACCTGTGTGTAATGGGGGTATAGGCTTGCCAATAGCTGGTCCAGTGATGGCTGCAGGGTCGTCTTTACAGAGTCTGGCGTTACTTCATGTCTGTGTAACCACACAACCAACTTTGCAGTCCTGATGAATTACCTGGAGCCAAAGGTAACGTGTGAAATTCAAGAACTAATATTCATACAGTAGATGTTATGTCATTCAGTAAATGCTTTTGTAATTAGGTGTTATTAATCAATCAATAAAATGTGTCTAATACTGTAAGCCTTACAACAACATGCAGGCAGTAAGTTGGAAATTGGAATTGCAGGACCCTTTATTTACCAGCAGGTGTCACTCTAAGTGTGCCTCTGCTGTTATAGAACACACGCTATGCTACTGAAAATGTTGTCTGTAATATTAAAATAATAAAATTCAAATAAGCATAACAGCAGTATTGCATTAACACTCATAGGCTTTAGAATGACTCTAGATGGTCAGTAATGACATGATATCCTGGGTTTTAGCACGGCTGCTCATTAACCACTCGGGCTTTCTGAAAACATTATCTTCTCTCTCTCACTGTTGTGCCTTCTGTCTTAGTGGAGTCATGAGGAGGAGCTCATCTTGACCAAACTGACGTTTATCGGCTCTGGTGCCTCTCTTTGTGCACTAGTGGTGACCTTGATGCTTTTCACTGTGCTAGAGTGAGTGATCTTTCCTTTGTTGCCAACATGGCTGCCTATTTTCAGCTGCTTTTAGGGCCCTGCATGCACATAGTGTGAGTAATTTAAAAAAAAAAAAAAAAAAAAAGGTTATTACATTCTTTACTTTGCTATGTTTTTTCAGTTTCTACAATAGAAGTTGTAGTACAGCACACTATATGTGTTATATTTGCATTATTTATATTTACTTTTTATTTATTACCAATGTAAATACAGTTTGAGATACTTTGAAGTACTTACATTTCATACAGCCCCTGTTAGGTGGCAATAGAATTGGACAGCGTTAAATTTTTTGGTTGTTATGAATGAAGTGTGCAGTATATATATATATATATATATATATATATATATATATATATATATATATATATGTATATATATATATATATATATATATATATATATATATATATATATATACCATCGTGATAATACAAAAGTAAAAACTAATCTAAATTAAATAATCCAAATTTAAAGGTATGCAGCTACCTGTTCTTAATTTTTCCTATATTTCTTTATGTATTTGGGGTGGGAAATACCCAGAAAACTAAAATTAATTTTAATCTCAATAGTGATTTAGAATCAGAATGTGGTCAGTCTAAGACAAAGGTTAAATTTTTTACAAGTAACAGCCTCTTGTATGTGGTTGTACAGTAACTCTTAAAGTCCTCACCAATTTAGTTACACAGACAGAATTTTAATCAGGTTAATTGACTGTTCAAGTCTTTATTAAGTAAGTGCTGCATGTTTCCATGAAAATAATTATGAACTTTATCAATCTGAAGATATATACTATGTATATATTTTATTTAAGAAATATACATTTCCTGATTAAACAAAGCCAGCTGGGATAGTTGTTATTCTGGTGTGACCTGACAGGTTCTTCAAAGACAAAGATAACTTATATGTGCTGTAGTTGCTGGTGTGCTGTTCCTAAGTCAGCTATGAGTATTGACTAGTACTAATCCAGTAATTACCGCTGTCTACATGTAAGTCCACTCTGAAGGTTTATGGCAGCATTTTGCAGCTGTTAATTAACACAAGGGCCACTGAAAGATCCCAATCATTTGGAGAAGAGCTGCTCAGACAATTTATGACCATCCTGGAATCAGAGGGCACTCACGCATTTCACACTCATGCAGGTATATGACGTGCATTCCTTTGTATACCTACCCCATGCACGTAGACAAGGACACTGAGCCACGTGTCTACAGATGCATGTACAATCATGCCATGAAATTATTGTGGTCACAAGCACTGATGCGTATACAAAATGAACCTAAATGGGCAAAACCCATTAGGACCTAATGAGAGACTCTCCAGGCCATTTTCTTTTCTAAACCGGTTGCTGTTATCTGTCATGTAAACACCCAGAAAGGATGTATTTAACTTGTGATACCAGCAAAAGAGTTATAATATATGTGTATTTACAGATTTTATTGAATGAAAATTACCTCCCATGAGTCATTTTTATATATCATACATTTCAACATATAGAATTTTATCATTTCTATGTAGGGCATTTTCAAAAAAACCCAAAGAGATACTTTGGTGAATTACTCACAGAGTATGTTAGAAATAACTGCTAAATTAAATACATGTGTAAATAAAGGTAATGTTCTCATTCTCTCTGTCCTTAGCATCCCCAAATCTGACAGAACGTCCATCCATAAGAACCTTTTTATCGCTCTGATCTGTGCGCAGGTGATTCTGCTGTGTAGTGGCTCAGCCATCCACAACAAGGTATTACCAGAAAACAAATGTGTATGGTTCTGTTGAATGAAATGTAAAGTCTGAAGTGTCACTTACCCAAGATCATAATGATGATATCAGATCTCCAATTGCAGGGCTGTTACATTTAAAAGAGTTTAATCAACATTCTGAAATGGCTTATTCTTAGTATTATTATGTGCCAAAATGTTTAAAGACACTCAATATACTGGCTGTGTGCCATACCTGCTTTACACACGAGGTGACTAATATAACATCCATCAGCCGGAGCACATGGCTCAGTCTGTCAGTGGTCATTCAATGGCCTGTAGTTAGTTTGACCCCTGACCCTTTGACCATAGGTCATGTCAGGGCGGGATTTACCCCTGGAGGCAGATGGTCATTTATTGTGGAGATCATTTTTCTATTTTGTTTTGATAAAGTTAGAAAATACTATATTCAGACCATTTTCTGTTTAAGTATTAATCATATGACCTCAGTTAAAGAGTGGTTTGCTGGAATAGAATATATACTGTAAAGGGTTTTGGGGGAGTGGGGTTGAGCAGACAGTTGTAATAGATTATCTATGGTCTATTTCAACATTTGATATAATGAAATATGAAAAAAAAAATTTCTGGGGGAAGTCAAGATTTAATTAGATTTTTTTTTTACATTATGATTGCACGTAACATAAAGTTCAGTAACTAAGGCATATGTCACCAAGATGGATGATACATCAGTATTTAAAGGACATATTGTGGAATACACATGTACTGATATATCATCCACAATCATGAGCTCACCTATTCATGTCTGAATCCATGTCTGTGTCTGTAGGTGGCCTGTACACTTGTTGCAGCACTGCTTCATCTCTTCTTCATGGCAGCATTTAGCTGGATGCTGGTAGAGGGTCTGCTCCTCTGGAGCAAGGTGGTCGCAGTCAACCTGAGTGAAGAGCGGCACATGAAGTACTACTATCTCATCGGCTGGGGTACAAGGGCTTCACAGATGTCCATCACTTTGTATACATTTAGTCTATTACTGCTTTATATATACGCGTTATGTTTTAATGTGATGCTTTGCTATAGCCATTTTCCCCTTCCTCTTTTTATTTAGAACTTTATGCAGGTATGACTTTTCTTAATTATATCATCTTTAATTTTTTATTTTTTTTACCTTTTTTCTCTGTCTTCCCTGCAGGTCTGCCAGTACTGATAGTCACTATCACACTGGCATCAGCCTCAGGCCAGTACTCAGCTGATGGCTACTGTTGGCTCAGTGTCCAGAACGGTGTTATCTGGGGCTTTGCTGGCCCGGTCATCTTCATCATCATGGTCAGCAGCTTGAAACACAATATATCACTATTCCTTGCCTAGTATTTCTTTTTATGCTTATGTGGCTTTTACCAGAATTTAGAAATTATTAATAGATTATTATAGATATGATGGAGATTATTTAGTCCAGGTACCTCTACTACTTTAACTTCTTCTGTTATCTTCTGCAATTTTTTTCCCATTTCATCCTGTATTTTTCACATCTACTTGTATTTTGCTGTTTCCTTTTTACTTTTTCTTTCACATGCTTTCTCTTACTCTTTCATTTTTTTTGCATATGTTTTTATGCTCACCTCTCACCTTTTTCAATTTTCTAGGTAAATATTATGGTATTAACTCGAGTGGTGGTCATCACCATCTCCACAGCCAAAAGGAGGTCTATTATGCTGGCCATGGGCGCCAGTCCTGCTGAACAAGCCTACGAGCAGATAAGGTACCAGCCACAAGGAGGCGCCATTTGTCTTTTTTTTTAATATATATATATATATATATATATATAATTTCTTATTATTGTTATTATTATTATTTGTCCAGAACATAGGCCTTGTAGCAGACAGGCGTTAGTAACTGGGCATCACATAAAAAAACAGCCGGAAGATTTGTATTGGATATGTCATTTTAAAATAGCAAGCCTCTTTTATCAAGCAAGAAAGGAATACATTCTAAATGGACTGCATTAGTCAAAGAAAAATGGCACTTGTAATGTTTAAAACATGTAGAATGCTGCCTTTAATTCAGAAGTATATTATAAAATTAAATAAATCCATATTTTATTTTAGGATTTTAATTTATCTTGCACAATTGAACTGGATTTATTATTATTAAGATTACTTTGAATAGCAGAACCAGTAGCAGAGTAGGACGGTACTATTTGTAATATTTAGGTTTGGATTTTATATGATTATTCAGGGTTATGGAAAAATTGTGATTATATTTGAGTGGGAAATGATGTACATTTTAGTGCATGAGGATTGGTTAGATAAGTTTTAGTATAAAAACCTGTGAAAGTTGCGGTTCAAAAATGCAGGTATAGGTAATTGTTGTAAATATATTAACTGATATATTTCTGTAATGTCAAAAATGCTTGTTCTGTGCAGGTGTCATGTGCAGTTATTTCAACATTGGATGAAGAAATCCACAACCTCTTTTTTTTATTATTACTAGAGTTTTTTTTTCTAAAGGTCATTTAAAGTCTAAGCAACAGTGAGAAGGAGACTAATTCAGTAATAATTTTGGCTGTTAAAAACCCCAAATCTGTCTTTGTCATTGTTTTTATTCTGTGTTTAACCTTGGAATCGACGTTTGTCAATTCGACTGAAAAACAATGTAAACTGCATCCGAGCAGATTCCCTCAATGCTCTTGTGTAAATCTATCGGTGAAAATCATGTTGAAGTGTATGTTTCCTTTTTACCTTAACCTTCCTAGGCACACAGTAGGTGCTCTATGAGGGTTTTTCAAAGCTGGCCTTGAACCATTTGGCACCCGTGGGTGGCAGCCGTCTCGGAAACTCAAACACATTCCTCCGCTGAACAAACTAGGGCCCACAGCCGGTCCATGTCACATATTCAGGAACACACACACAGCTGGTGCGGTTTGGCGGTCACCTGAGCGGGAAGCTAATTCCACTCTAAACAGAATTAAGGCGGATTTAAGGTGGGAAGTTGTCACCCAATGAGCCTCCCCAGCCGCACAGTGTTGTGTATGGAACAACCAGTTTGCCAAAGCCGCTCAAGTTTGGTCCAAAATGCCATGAAAAACTGAGAAATCCAGATTGGAGCTCAGAATGATGAGGGTGATTTTTTTTTTTGTGTGTGAATAGTTGAAGTTAGTGTATGTTCAGCGTACTCAGCCAATCAAACAGTTTACAGTTCTGGTCCATGTTTATGTGTCCATGCTATATTTTTTCCCACATGCGTGAGTTTTTATATTTGTTTCTATTTTTGTGAGCACAGAGCTGCGGTGAAAGCAGTGTTGGTGTTGCTGCCTATTCTGGGACTGACCTGGCTGTGTGGTGTCTTGGTGCCTTTCTCCATTGTCATGGCATACATCTTCATCCTCCTCAACTCTCTGCAGGTACACACACATACTGTACATTTACACAACAAATGAATCCAGTCTGCACAGTTTTAAGAAGAAGAATAGGTCACAGTTGGATGGCACTGTGCATTTGATTGATTGATTGATTGATTGAATAGGGAAAACAGGAAAAACTAAGGGAACTTACAATATTTACAAGTAAATTTAAAAGTAACACACACACACATATATATATATATACAATGTCTGGCATATGTTCATTCACACCTGTGTAATTCATCAGATTTGTTGTGTGTATTTTATGCCCAAAGAGAAGTGGAGGGAAGTTAAACATATTTACTCCCATCCCATTCCTTAGTCTATTCCTCAGTCGTGCATTAATTTGCCAAAAAATACATACATGATTGTCAAGTTCAAGAAAATTAAGTCCCAATTTTTTATATAAGACTGCAACTCTACTACGACTTTTTATCAGTGGAAAGTGCATGTATTACAAAAATGTGGTAAATATTTGACCCTGTTATTCATATTTAAAATTAAGGATTCTCACACTGCTGACATTTAAAAACACAATATTCTATCATTATTGTTGTAGGTGGTTTTGGTAACACAAACACAACATGTTTTGGTTCCTAAACCTTAATGGGTTGCGGCATCTATTTTAATAAAGAACCAAAATGATGTCGAAACTTCAAAGCAACTTTGAAAACTTCAACAGCTGATGGACTTTTAGCAGTTTTATTCTCGTCAATGAGAAACAGAAAGGTTTTCCATTATGCATTGTAATTCTGCCCTTCTCTCTTGGCGAGGGTACACACACACTGTCAAGGTTTTTATTTGTCAGTGACAAGGCTGTGGCAGAAAGGGGGGAAAAGACTCTTGGTCTGGCTTGTGTTAAACAGGTGCTTCATTTTAACAAAAGGAAGTCGATTTGTACTGTTTGATTGTTTCCTCTTTCTGTATTCAGAGGTTGTTTATGATTTATAAGTGTTTATGCATTTCTTAAATATTTGTTTGTGGGCATTTTTGTTTTTTTGATAAATGATTGTAGAGAAGAGACAGAAAATAAAGGAAGACAGAGGGGGAATGACATGACCGGGCAGTGAACTGGAGGCATTGCAGTTTAGTAGCTACCTTTATTCACTGGACTAAAGAGGGACAAAGATAAGTGCTTTTAATGGTGGTAATTAAAACTTAACAAATATTTCCAGAAGCTGCATATTAACATTACAGCTGTATTTTAAAATAATCACAATATAGAAAAAATATTGCTAATGCCAATACAACTTCCATTTCCTACTGCACTGCAGTGAAGAGAAAGATGGTGAAGATGAATTCATGTAATTCACTGCAGCAAGCAAACAGATCCACATTACCCAGCTTCCCCAGCATGTCTGGATCAACTGCTGCGATTTGTAGTTGTTTTTTAATCAGCTGTATCTTTAACTGAGCTGTATATTTAACAAAAAAAATCAATAGAGGTTTTAGCTGCATTCTGATCATTAAACGAGGCTCCTTGGTTGCCATAAATAGTTTCTGTTTCCCCCTCATATCTAATTATATTTTTCCATGTCGACATTAATTAATACAGAAGGCTTCCTGGCTCTTTATTATACGACTGCCCTTCTTCACATAGTAATACATCAGATGAATTTTCAGTTTCATAGATCTATCCACCTCAGTGTGTTCAGCTGTCCACTTGTCAGTCTTCCGGTTCTCTGTTTGACTCTACCTATTTCTCTTAGACCATGACCTGCCCATCTATATGCCTGCCAATCAATTTGACTTTCTTAACTTCATTATAACCATGCAAATTGCCACAGGACATACTTCAGTTTGTGTGCGTCCTGTGCAGCTCAAAGTAAATCTGTTTTACTTACCTCATGCTTTAATCTCTAATCAGTGTTATTTCATTATTGTTTCCTCTCATCCATTTAGCTAGATTACATGTGTTCTCTCTTTTAATATGTGCCAACTTGAACTAGCATATTAACTGCACTACAAAGTGACACATTTCTATGTAGGCATCATATTCCATTTGTTTCAGGGGGCTATTGCTGACCTTGATGAAAATTAGATTAAAAAAAAGAAACATTTTACATTATTTACAGGTTGGTTGCCTTTATTTTATTTAACTCGTCTGATAAACAAAGTGCCATTCAGCAGTGATTACACTTCTGTTGAAACCTAAAGTGAAGCAAGAGTTTATAGGCTTCATGTGGCATGTTATTGTGAGTACATTTATTTGCGTGTGTGAAAATGTTTCTTGAGAAACTAGCTACGTTACTAATATTTAAATATGTAATGTGTCTTTAAAAAGGCTGTATTGATTGATCTGTTTACACGCCCTGTTGACCCCACTGCTCTGACTCTGCATAGGGTCTGCAGACCTTTTAGAGTGATAATCCTTATACACTTTTCTATGGTTTGGGAGAATTTTGTGTGAGTTTTGAGGATGTCAAGTGTGTTGTGCTTGCGTCCCTGTTTTAGCTAATTTTAGAGCTGTATGGACACTAGTATATATTTCAGCGTTTCTAATATTTTGATGACATATTCTGTTCTCTGTTGATTGTGAAATCTGTCATAAAGCAAACAATACTGTGAAACAGATAATTTTTTCTGGGTCCAGATATTTAATTCTATATCAAACATGCTTGAGACTTCACTGGAGTCAGATCCAATTTTGGTGGTGCTCGGAGTGTCAGATAAGTTTAATTCACTCCCAAAATTCCAACAAAAGTTGTTGTCATACATGTTAATTACAGCTAAGAAACTAATTGTACAATTTTGGAAGAAAATTCGGTTACAGTATGTTTTATCAAACAAACTGGGAAAAATTTGAGAAGATTTGGTATCCCCTTCTCCAGCACATTCATTGACTTTATTAGAATTTTCTTTTTTTGTTGTTGTTAATCCATATTAATATCTGATTGCCGCAACAACTTAATAGATCAGGAAGTCCCAGGATGGGTTGGGGGCTTTGTTATTTGTTTTATGTGTTTGTTCATTTCTTGTTGTTGTTGGTAACTCCTACTTAAAACCAAACTTTGAATGTATATAATGTGGAATATTTCTGAAATACTATTCACAATATAAGATTTGAAAGGACAAAACAGATTATTTTAACTGTCGATGTTGGTTTTTCCAGCAGTTTCTGTAGATAGTGGAATTTTCTTTGCCCTTTTAACCCTTTATCAGGCAAGGGACTACAATTACATACAATGCGGCCAATGATGCCTCAGTGAGGTCCAGAAGAATGTTGTTTTTTTAGAAACACTATACAGTGATTCAGAGAGACTTTATGGACATTTGGAAGCTGTAAATCATGAATATCATTGATTTTTGTCATTTCATGAGCATATAACAGTTATTTTATTGCAAGCGTTTACTTTTTAGCAAGTGCTGCTCAGATGTTTTATGGCAAGAGGAGGTAGATGACAATGTCTAATAATACGCTAAGGCTGAAATTTTGAATTTCAGAGTATTTCAATGAGTGCCCTATAAAGGGTTACGTCATGGAGTTGACAGGGAAGCAAGTGTCTGATTCAAACATTTTGCCCCAAACAAAAAAATCTTTCTGTCAGTCTTGTATATTTTATAGATTTATTTATTTGCTGATTTAATTTACCCATATTACCCCTGAAATGGCTGTCATGTATATTTTGGCATATTATTATTTTGATTTAGTTTTTGAAAAAACAGAAATGTGAAAAATATTAGTCTTTTCCTTCATGTGATGCTTTAATGTTAATTAAACCTTGTATTGCTGTAGACACTTTTGATCTGTAAGTGTTGCTGTTTTTAATGCTGCTGATCCCATTGAGATGAAGTATACCACAGCTGAACATAGTCCTTCCATAATAGCTACTCGTAAAGATGATGAAATGTATGAAACCTTAACAATACTGCATGCAAAATCTGAGATTGTAAGGCAGGAGATAAAAATATATAAATAAATATAAACACACTTTTTTTTTTTTTTTTTTTTTTTTTTTTTTTTAGGAAATCGTTTTTTATTTGTGGCTGTTGTATTTTCAATGGGGCCAGCCAAAGCAATATAAAGCTTAAGCGGCAAGCCTTTACTGTTAAATCAATAAAACAGATAATGTTGACAAGCCTTTTTCATTGCACTCCCTCTTGCCCTCCCTGGTCCTCTCCTCTTCTCCTGTCTTGACAACATTTTTTGAAGTGTCTCTACTGTTGCTGTTTATTCTCTCAATAGAGACCTGAGCCCACCATTAAGAGTAAACACACTGTATGCCTGACCTTAATGCATGCCATACGCGCTGACCTCAGCATCCAATCCAAGGCCTTTGAGTTTAACTTGGGTTTCATTAACTGATAGCAGATGATGTTAAGTTTGAGTCTGAACAGAGCATGCTCACTCAGATTTTAGGAAGGGACTATCTTGAAGAACCGTATTTACATATGTAAGACAGGCTCCTACTTGTTTTTTTATGTTTCATTGCTGATGAGGGAGGGATAAATGAAATTGCTCTATATTTGTAGGAGCTTTTTTAAAAAAAAAAGAGGAACAGAAATACATATTTTTTCATTCCTATTCAGTCCTCTATGAAATGTATTAATAGGTTTTTTTTATTTTAAAGCTAAATGATAGAGAAAATATTTTCAATGATGATTATTGTGTGGTCGAAATAAAATTGAACTGAACTGAAATTCAGTAAAGCCAGGCCAGCTTTTCATTATCAAATATCAAAATTACACTTAAAGTAATTAGTGAGCACTGAAAAGGATTATTAAAAAGTTCAATGTGGATATTGTGGTTCCCTGATACTTAACTTCCTAGTTTGAGCGAGTTTTTATGAACATCTTAACCATAAATAGAGGCATGCCTTATCTGCTTCCTTATCAAGCCAGAGATAAATAGCAAGGTGTGTGAGTGTGCGCATGTGTGTGTGTGCGTGCACGTGTGTGTTAAAGGATGGTAGGCTCTTTGGGTAGCCCATAAATCGCTCCTCCCTTCGTCATCCAATCTCTGGGCAATGTCATTCAAAACCCCTGCACTATCCATTACTTGGATATAATAGGCTCCTGGCCATGCAGTGTCCATCTTATTATTAGCCCATAACTTCAAACTATCAATAACTTTGAGCTGCAGAGGGATAGTATGGATGAAGTTAAAGGAAGAGAGGGAGGAAAAGAAAGTAGAGGAAGTTAGGGAGTTGGAAAGAAAATGTTAGGGTAGTGATTGTTCTGCATAAGTTGCCAGGTGTGTGAGCGAGTCCCTGTGATTTTATTTTGGTAACTTAGCAGGAAATTTATTTGTGAAGAGCAGATTCTTTTTCTGTCTGTCATGATAGTTTACTGCCTGTGGAGGGCAACCCCGTACCTTGTCACTACAGTCTGAAAATACAGAGAAATCAGTGAAAGAATTAATTTAATCTTTCATATTTGCATTAAGATCTTTTATATCATAGAAAATGACGACAATATATTGCTTTTCTTTCGGCGTGAACAGCCTGTCAAGTGTTAATGAGATTTTACAGGCATTCCATCAAGCTTTTGGAGGCAAAAACTTCCAGTTCGCTCAGAGGTGAACATGAATTTCAAAAAGAAAGTCACTGTATGTGTATAAAGAATAGTAGGTGTACATTGTTGGGCAGTTCATAATTTCAATAGAAAAGGTATGCAGAGTTGACTTGACATCACTTTCTGATAAACTGAAGCTTGAAGTGGTTATAAAAAAAAAGAAAAGAAAAAAAAAGCACATAGTAGAACCACAGCCCTTTTCATGCACAGACAGTTTTCCTAGTTATAATGAAATGATTTAATCCTTTTGTAAGACTCCACTGTAGTTTCAGTTGTTGCACACTGCCATGCTACATTTTGTTAATAGGGGAAAACAACCATAATGCATCTACTCTAAAAATTCTGGGCTCAAGTAATGCTTCACATGAGACTATTCAAAACCATGTTATACACCCAATAATGAAAAGGGTCATTGAGCAGAAATTATTATTATTATTTTACCTTTAATACAACTTAAGGCTTCATAAAATTGTGTGTAAAAATTCAGTTTCTGTAGAAAGGAATGCAGCAAATCTGTACTTCCATAAACGTACACACACTTAGTGGAGCATGACATCAGAGTGTATCCAAGATATAGATATGATCAATACAGTGTTGCCCAGCTTATTGATTTTTTGCAATATGGGAGAATTTTTGTGAGAGTAAGCAATGCTTGTACAGCATCCAAAGTAACTGCCTGAGTTGGTGTGATGTTTCTTTTTTGTCTGTCCCATAGCTCAGTGGTTCCACCAGTTCTCAAGTGGACGAAGGCGCAACAGTGATATGTGTGTGTGTGTTTCAGGAATCAGATGTCAGGTTTTGTTATTTCCTGTGACTCCCTTTTTTTTTTTTTTTTTTTTTTTTTTTTTTATAGAAAAAAAGGGTGGAATAAAGGAACATACAAACAAGAGGCAGACTAACAAAATATTTATACTAATGAGTCCTAATCTATTTTCACACACTCCTCTTTTTTATGTATTTAGGCCTTAACAGGTATTGGCCCAGAGTGCAAACTTTCCCCATATACAGTAAGTAGGAAAAAGTGTGCCCTTAATATTACCTTGAGTCAGCCAGACGTTACTCCTGCTTTTACAACCATCTGCCATCTCCATACTTGTTGTTTATTTTCAAAAGGAAATAAATCACATATAAGTAGACTCATATTGGGGGGTGTCTGTTTTGCCTAACACTGTCACTTAATAACCAGGTGTGATTTGCTGTTTCATTCATGCTTCCTAAAAAGCTGGTACATCAAAAATATTCCCTCTGCAAATTAAAGCTGCAACCTTTACTTTAACCTCTTACTGTCCAACACAGAAGTGGAAACAATTTACAGTTAAATTGGTCAGATAAGAGTGAACTGCACTTCAGAGAGAAAATCAAAGAAACACATGGGGTTAAAAGCACTTTGAACAAAATAATTTTGGGCCGTCTTGTTCCGTACATAAGCCAAACAAAATACCTCCTACAAATAAACAAAGGTGTGCGTTTGCCTGGATGTGTGCATCCATTTACGTGGCCTGTGTGCATAATCTGTCTTAACACATGTCACCGCTTTACTTAACACACTTTCATCAGAAGAAACAAAAACAGCCAGACTTGTATCCAGTTTCCCTGTGAGGCATCCAGTCTACTTCTTTGTACCTACATAACCGGCCCATTCAAAGCATAATCTGTGTCCTCCTTTCCTGCTTCACCTCCCTTCTTCTTCCTGCTGCACAGTTTTAGAACTGAGACGCAACCAATTTTCGGAGCTTACAGTCACCCTCTTGTGAAGAAAGATCACTTGAGAGTATTTATCAGTAGTTAACATATTTTATACAAGCAACTTGTTCAAATGTAGAAACCGTAATCATGGTGCTATAAAAAAAAGACATAAAGAGCATAGGTATCATTATTGTGGCATATTTTAAGCTTGAGATCATTAGATGTATTATGATATTCATTTTTCTTTCTCTTTTTTGCTTCTTTTGTGTAAATAATCAGCTAAAATATAATTTTTAATTTTTGTTTTACTTATTTTTTTGTTATGCATATTTTAATATTAAACACTAATTTTGTGAATATCTCTAAAAACCTTTAGATTTCTTAAATTCTGCTTTTTAGCACTTGTTTGCCAGGTTCAGTTTAAAACCACAAGAAACTGTAATTTATATCTGTTTTCACCTTTATTTAGATTTTACATTAAAATGGGTATTAAACCACAAAATCACAGACACCATGTGGGAGATCTTATTTCATATTTTATATTATATATTATATATTATATTATTTTAACTTTATAAAACTACAATTAACCATCCCGTTTCTCAACTTTCACTCTGGTTTAAAATCACCTTCACAGAAATAATGAAGTGACATTTATCTCTATAATGACCAATATGAACTAATATTAAAATATTAATATTGAACGTGCTTGAATTAAAATCCTTTACTTTTTCACTGTGAAACAACTGTTGTTTTATATAGATAAAGAAACAGGAAAAAAGGGGGAAAAGCATTGAAACTGTGACTTTAATAAAAACTGTCTACATCATAAACACTTCATTGCATGATACCTAAAATTCTTATTTATTAAAATGGGACTTACTAATTTACATTTAACAATGGTAGGACTCATCCATTCTTCTTTTTCTATTTGTAATTTTGAGGTTGTAATTAAATAAAAAGAAGGGATTTTTTTCATATGAATTCTCCATATCAGCAAACCCTGTGTTATCACATACGTTATGTACATGCACACACAAAGGAGTGCATGCAGCAACACACACACAAACACACACACACACACACACACACACACACACACACTTGTTTCCATGTCTCATGAGGACCACATTTGTAATCAAGTAGCCATTGGGTAGTGAGTGTAAAAACATCTTTTTTTTAATAAAGAAAAATAAACAATATTAGTAAAAAATAATACACATTTTTAAAACTGAAAAAAAAAGAATAAATAAAAAAGACAAATTCAAAAATAAATAAATACATAAAAATAAATCAAATAAATAATATTTTTTTAAAAATAAATAAAAAAAACCATAAAAATAAATACATTAAAAAAAAGGAAACGCATTTTCAAACCTTTGAAAAATACATGTTTCGCTTTGCACCCATGTCCACCATGCTTTCTGGGGACTTCTGGAAAAACTACTTCATACATTTATATTTATTCATCTATTTATATTTAACCCTTGTGGGGACATGAATTTTGGTCCCCATGGTATGACTGTGTAAACATATCAATGTCCCCATAAATATAGGAATACAAACACACACACACACACACACACACATCTACGGCAAACTTCACACCGATGCTCATCTTATGGAGGGAGATGTTTTTGCACTTTGGATTGTTTGAGAAAGCAGGAACCACGTTCCCCCTGACGTTCTTATTCTCAGTCGGCTGACTCCCACGTCTCATATAATCTCAAAGAACAGCCAACAGTTAACAGAGGCACTGGGACAGCAAGCAATATACTGTTTACTTGCTAAACAGATATCTTCATGAAAAATAAATATACAGTTGCTCTGCTGAGATACTTGTTATTCACTGATAAGATGTTAAGATCTTCTAGAACAAAAATCATGCCAACAGAACTAAAGGAATCAAAGTGTTCTAGGGTGATGAAAACTTTCAAGTGAATATACTCATAGGTAAAATCATGGAGATTATTTATAAATCCATATTTTAATTAGTTTCTTGGATAATTATGAGGTGGGGTTGAAAAACAAACAAATAAATGCACGACATGATTTGTTTGCATTCTCATTGCCTGGGAAAATAGCTTTTCCTTTGAAAAAGAGTCCACTGTTTGCGTTGCATCCTCAATTACCAGCAGAGGCATTAAAACAATATTCAAACAGGATACCAAGGTCAGCACTGACTCCCACCACGCTCTGAGATGGCACTTATAATGAGGATGTAGCACAGCTTTTGTAAGTAGTATATTTTTAGTATGTTTTGTCTCAACTTACACTTTTTTTTTAATCTTTTGTATCTTTTCATCTTTTTCAGTATGTTTATTATACTTTTTTTTTTTTTTTTTAAGTTGGAACTCTCAACAATGTCAGAGCTCTGGTGCACGTTAACGTAATTGAAGTGAGGATCTTTTGCAGATGACGGCTTAATTTATAGCATTAACATCAAGGTTTCTGTACCAAAAAGCCCTTGTGAAAATGGTCACTAAAGTATCTTTGAAATTAACTGAACAAGAGTCAGTGAAATGGACAATTGAATTATTTAAAAATGCCAACCTTCATTCTCCTGTACTGTAAATATTAAGTTTAGCAGAGACGAAACGGTCTTCTAAAAGTAAGCAAGACACGGCGTTAAGTCAAGAGAGGAAAGGCTGTTTTTCAGGTTGGTGAAATACTATAGTATAGATCAGTTTTAAAAGCTGGACCGGCCTGGTAAAATAAAGCAGTGAGAATAATAGGCTTCCTGTCAAAAGAGGCAAGAGAATTCCTGTCATTGCTCACACCGCCACCCTTAAGACCTCTCCTTGTGTTAAACCCGCTCGCATTTATTTGTCTTAGAATTACCTGCCAGCTCAATTTAGTAATAGTCCGTGTCATAAGAAAGCAAACCATCCCCTTTGCCCCTGCCCTTACTATACCTGTCTGGGAGCTTTTGTGTCTTATGTGTGTGACTGTGTAAAAATGAAGCAGAAAAAAAATTGACTGAGAGACTCCACACACATTTTTTACATCCATATTATCTGTGTGGATTTGTAATTTACATCCATTAATTTTTGTTTTATGTGTGTGTTTGCCGTTTTTTTTTTTTTTTAACTTGTCAACAGTCGTATCATCCTGTTCCCAAACTTCATGACCTCATTCTTCCACATCCCCTCCTCCCTCTCATCTAAAACACACACAGGCAACATTGTCAGGAAAAACTCAAGACACCCGAAATTACCCGTGTCCAAACAATGACCGTTCTATTTATAAGTTCACCACCTTGCCTTTTGTATTGGTTGTTACCACTTCACATGTTCA
The DNA here is from genome assembly GCA_020466265.1 of Siphamia tubifer. Lineage (NCBI taxonomy): Eukaryota > Metazoa > Chordata > Actinopteri > Kurtiformes > Apogonidae > Siphamia > Siphamia tubifer. Next base: position 19,259,227 of record CM035786.1, read on the forward strand.
CACACACACACACACATACACACACATATAACTGTCAGTTGATGGCAGCTATAGTTATGGTTTTTCTTACCCTGGGAGATTGCAGCAGATCTGTAGATTTGCCAGGCTTTGATGTATACTTTGCAGGTAATTAGGGAGAATTGGGTCAGCACAGGGCAAGAAAGCAAATCTGTGTGGTTCCCTGCAGTAGGTGGGTGGCAGGGATGTGGGTGGTGGAGGAGGAGGAGAGAGGGTTGAGGGTTGAGGGTGTCAGAAGGTTAAAGGCTTGTCAAATTTTGGTACACATTTACACATGAACCATTTTCTTTGCCATCGTGTTAGAAAAGTAAGTAGTAAAGTTTCAGTTCTCTTGATGGTAGAAAATGTGCTCAAGTGATGTGTGAAGTTTTAGGCTTTGTAGTTTCATTCATGTCTTACTCGAGACCCCCCCCCCCAAACGAATTGCAGAAACACGCATAAAAAAAAATTAAAAGGAACTTTAGTGGTGAATATTTGAGATTCACATGAAGTGTATTTAACTTTGTAATTTGCTATTGATCTATTATAATTTGTGAATGTACAGGTACGTGAATTTCTGAATGTTAAGAATGCGAGGACTCTGTGTACCATTCGTACTTTATAAGCAAAAATAGAAAGTGACAAAGTTTAAGAATCTCTTCTGAAAAGGAAACTGGCAATATCATCAAACATTATTCGAAGCTTTAAAACATTTCCAGTATTTAACCCTGACTTACAGTTACCTCACCAATTATTGTGAGCATTAATTGAGTGTTCAGTATTCATTTATGAAATATTCATGTAAATGAACAGCTATTGGGAGGGAAAAAAAGGATTTAATTGAAATGTGCCAATTAAACATAATCACATTTGACTATATCACATTTTGAGAGTAAGTTTGTTTAAGCTTATCTAATTAAACAGTGCCTTTTTACTTGCGTTACGCTACAATGATGACACTGGCTTGTAAACAGGGACAGGTCATTAAGAGACCATTTAACACAATGTAAATCTATCAGAAATGATTTATGAGCAGTATGTCACGGCGTGTGGGTGCAGGATGGCTACATATGTATTTGACTCCCATAACGGCATTGTGTGAAGGTAAACAGTAGCAACAGGAGGTGGAGAACAACATCTCTAGCAGCAGGGCACTGATTGGGATGTTGATGTTGAATGTCCCCACTGGCTTCTTGCTTTTCCTGCTATGGCCCATAGTCTGTCCCCAACTGTCCCCCCAGGCCATTTCCTTTGCACATCAACACACAATGATATACACTCTTCCCATTGAATGTTTACACCCACAAGCTGATTCTTATTAATCTGCTTCTCATGGGGAGAGGGTGGAGGGAGGGTCCAGGAGGGTTTGTCTTGGACCGGGAGGGCCGTTGAAGGTAGGTAAAACATTCACACACACACACACACACACACACACACACACACACACACACACACACACACACACACACACACACACACACACATACACACACACAACCTGAAAGCCCTGTCTGACAGATTGCACCAGGCCTGGACTTCTTTTTACACTGAGCAGATGTGGTCTCCCACTTGTTTTCCTTAGTAATTATCCCTCATTAAGTGAAAGCATGTGCCAATCAAACAGCTTGGAGAGCGAGAGCAGGGCCTGGGCCAGAGAGCGGGAAGGAGGCACACAGACCTATAGCCTCATCTCTCTAGTTTTTTCAAGCAGTGTCATTTCAGAGTCATTACTAGATTAAAGGCAAGCAGCGCCGTGGAGAGAGAGCGAGGGAGAGAAAGAGAGCTGCTGCAGCTGCACTGATGGCATTATTATGGCTCATTTGACTTTCTAGTGGTTACAAATTTGATGATTATCACATTTAACACTTGCCATGTTCAATTAGAGCATAATGGCACATCAATATTTTAATCTTTTTAAAGTTTTATTAAGTATGACAATATCTCAGAAAGTGTGAATGATGCGTCCATGTTTAAAATGATCACATCATTATGGTTGATGGACATTAAGACATTTTTAGTGTATGTGTGAACGTAAATAAAGCTTAAGTAGATTTACTCCTAACTATCTTTTAATCAAAGTCTTATTTATTGTTTCACACAATCATCAACCCCTATCATCACAATTGATCATTTGTGTTTCTCAGTAGAGAAATCCAATTTTGTGGACATTAATTACAGTTTTGTTTATTCTAATAATTTTATGATATGATCTTGATTGACAGGTCTGCTGTACAGATGTGACAAAAAAAAAAACAGATGTACATTTGAAAACTTTAATAATAATCTGGACAAATAAGGAATAAATTGCTCTGAGGAACTTTAGTAGACCTCAAGGATTTGTTGAGCATGAAAAGTTTTGTTTGTTGGCAATAAAACATATAAGGCACATCTAAATATTTTATTGATTTATTGCTATTTACACAAAGACATCATAAAAAAAATCCTTCAAACAATGCCCATCCCAGTTTGTCTTTTTTCTCTTAACGATTCCTCCACCACCTCCACCCACCAAAGAACATACACGACAGCAGTCCACAGGAAAAAAAAAGAAAAGAAAACCCTATATCAGTTCATCACTGTGGTAGTTGTGTGGAAGTGCTAACGCAAGAGGACTGCTTAGAAGGCACGGTTTTAAGTTTACTGTGGAATAATAGTAGGCGTAATGTCACTGAATTTTTATTTAAATTTTTCCTTGTTTCCAGGTTTTCACAAATGGGCTCTTCTATGTTGAATATAGCCAGCGATGATAATTGTGACCTGTGGTAGAGAATTTGGGAACAAACTAATTAAAGTCTTAGTGTGTCAGATTTTAATTAAAAAAAAAAAAAGATTTTTTATTAAATTGTTGAGTAATTTATACATGATATGAAAAGAAATGATGGATCAGATCGATTTCTTCCTTTAAAATGTTCTGTATGTGACCCACCATGCATTTCAGACAGTGATAAAAACACAAGTGAACCTCACAACAAAAGCTGGTGCAGGAAAAAAAGACAAGTCTCTTCCAAAAAAATAAAGGAGAGGGAGAGAGCGAAAGAAAGCCAAAAAAACGAAGATATATGAAGTCTTCATGTCGATGAACTACCATTCATTTTCACTTTGAAGTCCTGCGAACCGTAGTGAAGTGTGATTGCATGTGACAGTCGCCGAGTCTGCCGGTTTATCATGATGGATATATCCTGCCACCATGGTGCTGCTGTAGCATACACATACACACCCTCATACACACACACGTGCACATTCACAAATACACAGAGGCTTACAAAAACGGATACATGCCGCCATGTGTACCCAGACAGAGAACCACATGTATGACCCAGAAATTACACTCAAACGCACAAACACAGTAACATATACATCACATGTACTTTCACTTCAATTTAGTGTGATTTTATGAATATTATTCATTTATTTATCTTTCAATATTGACATCTTACCAATGATCATAAAGTTAGAATGAAATTGAACCTTACCAAACCCTTAGCCACACTAAATAAAGCTAAGAGTTTAAGTCTTTTGAATTTTAGCTTTATTAGACGTCACCCATACAATTTCGTGACAGTTTGTCTTTTTTTTTTTTTTTTTTTTTTCTTTTTTAATTTTTTTAAACAGTTTGTCTTAAAACTAGTAATGGCTCACCTTTGACTCAAGTCTATAACATTTGGCATTACTTTATATCCAATCAATGAGTCTGTAGTCAGTTTTATATATATATATATATATATATATATATATATATATATATATATATATATATATATATATATAAATCATCTTCAAGGTCACAAATATGACTCAATACCATGGTACAAGATACATCCATTGACAATATACACCCCCCCAATAAGTGGAGAAACATTCTCTTCCTTTCTCGTTCTATCTCACACAGCAATAAAGACACATCACGCACACTCTCCTGCACACTTTTAGATCTTGCCACATGTCATTAACCTCAGCTCGGCTCACCTCAGGTGGGAAAGAGGACAGAAAACGCATCCTATCGTGGTACTTGGGACCATCTTTTTCCTGTTTTCTACCCAAAAGCAACTTGTTCCGACTTTACATATTGCATCCATTTGTCATTGTTAGTCAAGGGCATTGCAACACAGTCTAGTCAGCGATGCTATTTTAGGTGTTCTGTCCAAATGCTGTTGTATGTGGAGAGGTGTATTTGTATATGCACATGCATCTGTCAAGTTATTTTAAATTTGTTTTCACGTCTATGAATGTATACATATGAATAACTGAACACATTGTGCAACAGCGCAAACAGAAAGTAAACCAAGGGCAAACATCCCATTGTTCAGTACATGCTATATGGACGGGGGGGTGGTGGAATAAAAGGTGTGTGTGTGTATATATATATATATATATATATATATATATATATATATATATATATATATATATATATATATATATATATATATATATGATTTCACACATTTATCTTCCAGTCAGGACACTTTTGATAGAAAAATGGCATAGAGGTTTTCAGGCAAAAAGTTATAGCATTTGGTTTTATTCCAAGCAGTGTTCTTCCATTTGGGTTTTCATTGTTAAAAACATTTCAAGTAGAGTTTACTTGTGGAAAGTTAGTGAGAAATCATGTCCTTGTTCTTGCAGATGTTGCATCTCAGCATCACTCATGATCTACTCAGCTGTTCAGTAGGTTGGAATGTCAGAACCCTGAAATTCCTACGCAAGTTAACTTACATTTGTAGCAGTTTATTGGGTTCATTGCTCTATCTACTTTTAAGGTCAGAGTTTTCTTTGCTGCATATGTGCAGCCAAGTCATTCATTTATTTTGAAGCAGACCAGTTCAAGTGTTAGTCCATATCTGATACACTCTCTACTTTACTCTAGTTCAAGGGTCGATTTTGTGCATTTCAACGTCCAGTGAACTAGTTCCAGAGCAGACACTTTACTGGTGAAGACCCAAGAACTGCTTACATCAGGGTCCAGATGCAGAATTATTTTGGCCAAATAAATGTTGCAACTGCTTTAAAGGAAAAAGTACAAATGCATTGGACCAGCTGTGTTTTGGATGCATATGCAGCCTCACAAAGCCAGGAGAAACACTTGTAAAGGGATGATGTAGTCCACTGTCAGTGTGTTGGTGTTCTTTAGGTTGTGAAAGAAGAGATGTAATAAATGGACATACAGTTACATAATGACTAACTAACTTTAGCTTCTGAGGAAAGAAGTTTCTGGATTGAACCAAGTTTGAACCAGTACCAAAACTACCATTATGTGTGTGACTGCCACAGATAGATGTGTATGCTTATGTGTGTCTATTGTTGTCCAAATATTCATTCCTATTATTTTCTACTGTACATACATTTCCTCATGTGTACATGATATGCACATATATAGACTGCGCATGTACTGTATATACAAGTGTATATCAGCATGTGTGCAGATTTCATAAACCAAACCCATTCCCCAGCTGCTGCTTCCCAGGACTTGGTCTCTTCCAACATTTTTTCCTCTCTGTCAGTGGAAAACTATGCAATTAGAAAACACCCCAGGAGATTGACAGCAGGATCACATACAATTTGACAAGGGGGCGCCCCAGAAAGGTCTGTTGGATACCTAAGTATTTTTAATTAAACAGCTCTCTGCACTGGCAGTGTGCTTTCCTTCACCAGTTCAAAGACTCTGCTTTGACCCATGTGTTAAAAGTTTGTATCAGTTTTCCATGCCGATGTTTTGCTTGGCGCCTAAGACACGCAACCCTAAATTGTCTTGTTTAAAAGCTAGTTTGTTTACAGTTCACTCTCTCTCTCAAGCTCTTTTAACTCCCACCCCCACCTCACTGCTGCAACACATGTGCAGTGTGATCACTTTCAGGGTATAGAACCATTCCCATTGGTTTTCAAACAGTTTGTGTAAATGGCTCAAAATTCTGTTAAAATGAAGGCGAAATATTCCTTTGGATCCTGCCTATTAGCAAATGGAAACAGCTGATCCTTGAGTCACCAAGTGCCTCATCCTCCATCATTCGGGTTTATTTAAACATTAAAACAAGTAAAATAGAGTGCTCATCTGTTACATCGGTTACTTCATCAATAACATTTGTCCGTCTGATGTAAAATCGATATGACACACTGACACAATGCCAGAGCAATGGCAAATGTGGCGTCATTTGTCATCGACTGGCAATAAAGATATGTCACAATTGATTTTAGTCCCCCCCTCCCATCTCTTTCTCTCTCTCATTCTCCCTCCCTTTCTCTCTCTTCAACTTCCCTCATCTCTGTCTTGCTCTTTTGCAGTAGCTGTACGGGAAAAAAATAAATGAATGTTATTATGACTGAGGCATGGTCAGCCTTGCCAAACTCAATTAATATTGGAGCAAGGGGCTGTAATGATTTGAGGCCCTGTGTGTTGTGTTTTCATGAGAGATGTTAAAAAGAAAAGAGGGATAGATGGATGGATGGATGGATGGGTACATTCTCAGGGGCGAAAGGTTTTGTTCTGGCTTCAGCTCAATATAGATGTTTTTAACAGACCTTCCAAACTCTTCCATGATTTTTCCCCCCTTAATTCCATTTTGGGTTTAGCTGCTAGGGTGTTTTGTGCTGCACCATGAAAAAAAAACAACATTTTTCTAACCTTGAATTGATAGAGTTTATAGTTCCTTAAATCATGTTTAAACTAGAGGGAAATGCCTAGAGAGTGTGTGTGTGTGTGTGTGTGTGTGTGTGTGTGTGTGTGTGTACATATAACTTTTAACATACTATATAGTGGTCTTTTTTTCTTGTGAAGTAATTTTTATTTATTTTTAGTTCATCACATCACATCATCTCTTTTTATTCATATTAAATATAGTCTTGCTGGAGTATTTTCCTCAAGCTGACTTCAGACTACATGTGTAAGATTAGATCATTATAAGGTCCAAAAGTGGTTCATTTGATACCTTTTGTCTTGTGTATGGGAAAAGTCTGCAAAAAAGAAACGAAAATACAACAACCACGGGTTCATTCTTGAGACGCACAAAGAGGACATTATGGATTGTTATTCCCTCGTAAGAGAACTTGAGATAAAAATAACAATCACTTTACCATGATTTTAGGTGTCAGAGCACTCTGTGGTCTTCTTGGTCAACATCAAAGCAGTGACAAAAACGTTCTTGAAGTCCAAAAAAGGCCAAATAATTCTAACATGTAGCCTGTCTGTCTCAACATCATGAGGGTCACAGATGCAGTTTTTATATCACAAACACGTTGAAACAAAATTGACACCACCCGTCATTGTATGTCAACATTGTGTAGTTTATATTTGCAAACTGGAGCCAATCCCAGCTGCCATCAGGTGAGGGTGGAGTACACCCTACACATGCTACTAGTTCATCACAAGACTGAATTATATGAACATTCACTTTCACATTCACATTTTATACCAGTTAACTTATTAATGCATGTTTATGGATGGTGTGAAAACCCAGAGTACCTGGAGAAAACCCTTGCAAACGCAGGAAGAAAGCACAAACTCCACACAGAAAGGCCCAGGACCTTTTGCTGTGAGGCAACAGTGCTAACTACTGCACCGCTGTGAACATCTTTTCAGGAGAACTTAAGGGCTCAGTGCATTTCTTAACTAATTGCATCAGAAGTTCATTTAGAACCATCCACCACACTCAATAAATGCATCATAAACAGTTCATGCAGTAACACGATTTTTAGCTGACTTAATTAGCAAAATTGGCCATTGATTTTTGTCCATCAAAATCTCCATAGTTCATCCTTAACTCCCAGTGATTGCATGTCATGATGGGGACCAACAAACAGGATGGCCAAACTCTCTGATAGAGGTACTATTGATGTATCAAACAATGTCAGTTGAATGTATTGGTTTGTTTTTGGAACATCCAACTTGGTTTGAGGAGTAGGATAAGGACCAAGGATGAATCCATGGATGCAGATCCATTTTTCTTCTTCTGATAGTGTGTTTGATTTAATTAAAGCACTGTGGGGCCTTGGCAGAGGTATGCACTTGACTAAGTGCAATTTTAGTTTAACATTTAATGTAAGTATTTTACATTTCTATCAGCTGAAAATTGGATCAAAACTTTATTTTTGTTCAGCAAAGGTCATGATGAAAATCAAATTGTCATTGCGGCAGAAAGAGAGAGCTTTACTAACTGTTACTTATGTGCATTTTGCACTGTATGTGGTGATAGACATTTCAGCTAAAGCGTCTTTTCTTCATAAATGCAGTTCTTATGTGGCTCTACAGTATGTGTGTGTGTGTGCTTGACTCCGTGTCCACTGTGTGTATGCTTGCGTGTCAGATTTGCCATCGCGGTTTGTTGCCGCTGGGTTGTGTGTACCCAAGTTGCGCCGGTGGTAGCGAGCAACATCTGTTTCGGGCTTGTTGTTCCTCTTGGCTGCTTTTCAATTGGATTTCCTCAAGCAGGGCCAAAAGCTGTCACCTCTGCCAGGCTCTGTTAGCGATCACCGCCGGCCCCTATATTAAGTAGGTGGTTCAGGGCTAAGCTAATAACTCTCCCTCCTCTCCTGAGCCATCACATACCAGCACCGGTGTTGCTGCCGGCCGGTCTCAGTGTGAGTCTGTTTGTATGTTTGTGTGTGTGTATAACTTTTCCCCTGCAGCTATACACCCTGTAGAGACTGGCTGGCTTGGGGGTCCCCTACTCAGTGTGACAGGCCAACTGACTGGATTTGTGTGATTGTGTGTTTGTGGGGAAGCAAAAGGCAGAGTCATAATAGCTCTTCCCAAAGAATGAATGATCCACTTTCCTCTGTAATCTACAACAAAATGGAAACAGGATGAAAACCTTAACCCCAACCCCACCCTTATACTCATACAGTACATGCAGAATTCATAATGTAATGTGTCACTGTGCACCGAACTAAGGTGGACTCACATGATTTTAGGGGAATGCCGACTTACGTTTTATATTCTATATAATATATAAAACTCATCTGAAGCCAATTGCACTTTGACAGGAACATTTGTGCACGCTTTTCATTTTACCACCATTGTTATATTCTGAAAGTACAGAAGAGACACATTTAGTAGATATGGCAGTTTTTCAATTAATCTCTACACAGCCCATCTGTTTACTTGTTCTTCAGCAGAAACTACTGATCAGTTTTTAACCTCCCCTTAAACACCCCATTTACACTATACTATTAGATGATTCACTGTTCTTTACTTTACGCAAATAATAACCACCAGTCACTTCAAGGATGTGAGTAGCTGTCTTTTTCACTGTGGTTTATCATGAAAAATGCCCTGTATTTACAGCAACCAGTATTGTTATGCACATACCTTTCATGTCTACATGAATGGTCTGGTATTTCATTTATTATAGAAGAAGAAAAACATTCAGTGGTTTCTTATTTCAAGGTTGCCGTGGTCAACCATGAGTTCAAATTCAAAGTGGATTTTCAGAGTGTGTAAGGCTTTATAAAATGATATATCAAGTCCTAATTTCTTCATTCCTTGATATTTTACTGTCTTGACTCCTGCTTAGCTTGAGAACAGCTCATCTGGGTGTTAAAGCTTTTATTGGGAAGTGTTTACCTCATCAAACTGACAGAGTGGCAGCCTGCCCGTCTACCTGCCTGCTTGTCTGCCTTAATGTCTTCTTGCCAACCTCTCTGGCCAGCTGGAGAAGTTACACAGAGCTGGAATTGAACCGAGAACCTGCAAAGTATCAACTCCCTGTTTCACATCTCTGACAGACACTTTGATTTGACATGCCATGAGCAGTTAAAGTGAAAGTTATGTATACATGTTAATTAAACTGTTTATGCGTGGAGGGGTCAGAGACATTAGCAAGTCCCAGCGCAGAAGTGTGAATTTCTTTTCTTTTCCCCCCATCACAGCGTTTTAACCTCTTCTGTCTCTCATTTCTGTAATGATTACCAGGTGCGAGGGCAGAAATTTTCCTCCCCTTTTTTTGCCAAGTGGGGATGCAGATAGCTCTATTTGTGAAAAGTGTCTCTGTGTGTTTGAATTTAGGCTGGGATTTTGACGGCGGGTCCAACTTGTTCAAATAGCTCTCATTTTTGGCATTGGGTGACACTGAAGCCTGGAATTCTCTGAAAGGATGTGGAGGTTGTGATCTTCAGCTGCTTAAGCAAAAGCCTCCATCCCAATTGAACAATGTAATTTGTAAAACAGATATTTCTTTAGATTTTTGGTGTGGAGGTTGACAATTATAAATAATTTTTCAAACTGAGAATACAGAACGGGTACACTTACTGTAATAAATTCTCCAATGCCAGGTTGTAAGTAAAAGTTAAATAAAATAATTAATTGAAACCAAGTTAAGCTGCACTTACTATGTGCACACTCAACTGAACAAGTTCTTTTGAAATTGAAATTTTAAGGTATTACAGATTTTTAAAGATAGATTAATTTTAATTATCCTCAGGGAAGTTGGGGTTTCTCATCATTTCAAGAAAAATGCAATCAGTCTATTAATCATTAGAATAATGTATTCTAAATGAATTAGTAATTTAGTAATTTATTTTGGATATAGGAATTACAACTTGAGTATTTAAGCAATTAATAATGAAAACGGAAACAAGACAATGAGAAAATGACAAAGTTGGTGTCCTCATATTTCAGTAGGAGTTGGAGGAAGTAAAAACTTACCTTGTCCCACCCCATCCCCATGTTAAACTATCAATTATATACAAATAAATGAATATATAGATAGCAGTGGGTCTAATGTGGAGTTAAAAATGTTTAGACCTTAATTGAAAACCTTAATGGAAAATAATTTAGTTATTTTGATGAATAAACTTGTTACTACATTTGTCTGAGAATTATTTGACTTCTTTATTCTTCTCTGAATGAGGTTTGTCGTCCACTGCACCTGCTCTTCTGGGTTTTTTTTTTTCTTCATTGCACATCTTTCCAGTTTTTCTGCAAAACCAGTGCTAGCTTTATTCACTAGTTTATGCAATGTTTTTGCCTCCATGGCCAACAGTTCACATGCTACAGCTGACTCTTATAACATGTGCAGCATCTTAGGGCAGGCATCAAATGACTTGAAACTCCTCAAGAAAAGTAGACAATTCTGTCCCTCAGGATAGAGTGCATCTGTGTTCAAGGACCAGTAGTTGCTGTTGTCAAGAGATACCCAAGATATTTATGTCAGCATCATTTCAGTGTCCACCCTACAAATACAGTATTTGCTTTATGTACAGGTGTCAGCTTAATAAGAACAATTTAAATGCCAAAAATTTTCAGCTTGAGATTTTGTCTCAGAACCTAAATATTTAAAAAAAAAAAAACATCCACATATAATATGTATATTAAAGCCACCCTTTAACCATAAATCAAATTTACTTGAAATTCTGATGTTTATCACAGATAGATGGATATCAACAGTCACTTCTGATGCTCAGAGGCAGCATCATGAAATAATATACATGTTAATGTATACAAACACAACTGACTCATTCATCGTTCTCTCAACATGTGATGTAATGTTGCATCATTTTCATCATCTATATGGTGAGTAAATGAAATATAGGAAAAGAGAAAATTATAACAGAATAAAATACAATAAAGCTGATAATATTTCCATGAATAGTGATAAATGACACCAGGAAGGTCACATTTGAAGAACAATTTATTTGTAAATTACCCCAATAGTAGTTTTAGGTCTTTAATGGTCAAATATTTTACTTTGGCAACATGTTAAAAACAGCTCCCTGGCTGAAGGGTTGGTTAAGGATGATTTAAATTATTTTAGTTCCTGAAAAAATAGTCTTTGAGGTCTGAAAACATTCATCTTTGACTAAATAAAAAAGTGATTTTCTACATTTAAAATGGTACTTGTATGGTCATGTACCTACCATGTTAGGTTTTTATCCTATGGCCCTTTACTAAAGTTGACAACATCAATATGTTCCACCAAAAGCTTTCTTGCCTCTCTCGCTCGCTCTCTCTCTCTGTCTCTCTCTCTCCCTCCCTCCTAGGACACTGTCCTCACCCTTTAATCATAGTTTTCATGTCTGTACATAGAAAGTTTTATTCTCAAGGACAGTGTCATAAACTTCTTTGTGTGACTTTTCCCTGCCAGTGTTGCACTCTTGAACTTCACACATTTGGCACATTCATTCTGTGAAGGTATGTAACATGCAAAGAAATACAGAGGAACTAATGTTGTGCTCAAGGTTTAAATGAAGAATTAATTTCCACTCCTTGTAGCAAATAATGTGATAATGGAGCTTCTTTTTACAGTGTTGATAAAGGACGTTCATGTGTCATCGATTTCAGAAGAAGCTTGTTGTGGAGGTTTACTTCCTTTGGTCTCATTGTGTTATTTCTAATGCCTTTTTTATGTGGGGTGTAACCGTACACTTTTTTTTATTACCAAACCATTTAGTTTCAAGGCTTTCGATACAATGTGGAGGTATACTGAATGAATACATGCAGACTTTGTAAAGAACATAAATGTTTGGCAAGCAGGGTGGTTTTTTTGGATGTTACCGGGGTGGTGGGGCCCTCAGTGTATGTGTGTGTGTGTGTGTGTGTGTGTGTGGGGGGGGGGGGGGGTCTTGGGGTGCAGTGGTTGCTGGTGGGGTGGCAGGCTCCTGCGGGGTCCCTGTGATGCTGGGCTTGGGTTTGTACAGTCATTCTAGTACAGTCATTCTAGTACAGTCACTCTTAATACAATCACTCTAGTACAATCACCCTAGTACTGTCACTCTAGTACAGTCACTCTAGTACAGTCACTCTAGTACAGTCACTCTAGTACAATCACTCTAGTATAGTCACTCTAGTACAGTCATTCTAGTACAGTCACTCGAGTACAGTCATTCTAGTACAGTCATTCTAGTACAGTCATTCTAGTACAGTCACTCTAGTACAGTCACTCTAGTACAGTAACTCTAGTACAATCACCCTAGTACAGTCACTCTAGTACAGTCACTCTAGTACAGTCACTCTAGTACAATCACCCTAGTACAGTCACTCTAGTACAGTCACTCTAGTACAGTCATTCTAGTACAGTCACTCGAGTACAGTCATTCTAGTACAGTCATTCTAGTACAGTCACTCTAGTACAGTCACTCGAGTACAGTCATTCTAGTACAATCACCCTAGTACAGTCACTCTAGTACAGTCACTCTAGTACAGTCATTCTAGTACAGTCATTCTAGTACAGTCACTCAAGTACAGTCATTCTAGTACAGTCACTCAAGTACAGTCATTCTAGTACAGTCATTCAAGTACAGTCACTCTAGTACAGTCATTCTAGTACAGTCATTCTAGTACAGTCATTCAAGTACAGTCACTCTAGTACAGTCATTCTAGTACAGTCACTCTAGTACAGTCACTCTAGTACAGTCATTCTAGTACAGTCACTCGAGTACAGTCATTCTAGTACAGTCATTCTAGTACAGTCACTCTAGTACAGTCACTCGAGTACAGTCATTCTAGTACAATCACCCTAGTACAGTCACTCTAGTACAGTCACTCTAGTACAGTCATTCTAGTACAGTCACTCTAGTACAGTCACTCTAGTACAGTCACTCTAGTACAGTAACTCTAGTACAGTCACTCTAGTACAGTCACTCTAGTACAGTCATTCAAGTACAGTCATTCTAGTACAGTCATTCTAGTACAGTCATTCAAGTACAGTCACTCTAGTACAGTCATTCTAGTACAGTCACTCTAGTGCAGTCACTCTAGTACAGTCGGTCTAATACAGTCATTCTAGTGGTCTTTCTTTTTTTTAACCTAGTTTTTGTTCTGTTTGTTGTTGTTGTTGCTATCATGGTTGGCATTGTTTATAATGTTGATATTGTCCTGTGAGGGCTTTTACCACTTTTCTCCCCTGCATCCCTTCTCACCCCTTCTGTCCTTCCTTGTTGGATCCAGCATCAAAATATGGTTAAATCAAATCTCATAATCATCTGTGAAATTTGCTAAAAATCCAGCTGTCACTGATGCACTTATGCAAGTTCTTTCAGTGAAACATTTCAGTCCCATTTTTGCCACAGATTTTAAAAATATGCTTCAGTGTGTGAAATGTTTCATCAGACGTGTTCAGTCACCTTATTAATGACAGAATAAATACATTTTCAACTAAATATCAATGTTTTTTTTTCAGAATCTTTTAACATACTACACTTTATTGTCTTAAAAATCCATTACTGTAGTGACAGAAATATTATGCTGTACAGTGTGCATAGTTAATCCCTTCTTTGGAAATTGTTTAAATGAAATGTGCCATCAGTTTTACCTTTTTCATTCATTCTGTGTATGTAATGTGCATTAATTAAAAAAATTCACATACATTCAAGCTATTAATACACACACAATATGTTATAAAGTATTTAACCAGTGTTATTGCCTGCTGTTGATTAATCTCCTGAAACATTCTAATGCACTTAGTTGATGCTTTTAGAGATAGTGACTTACAAGGACAGCAGAGGAACAATGTGACACATTTCGAAAAGGAAGTTGTAACATCACACACAGTTAGTAGTAAACAGTACAGGGGTCAGAACCCAATAAATTGAATTTATTCACAGTGCTTGCAAGTAAATCAATCCCTGACTTTGATTTGCGCTTCCTGCTTTCTCAGACAAAGCTTTCAGCATCTGATAAAAACACCGTTGTTCATGTAAACTAATGCTTTTCTGTCTTGCATTGCTGCAAGTCTCCCGGGTAATAATGTTTTTGGTCAAACACAGTGTTTGTTGGCTTTAACTTTTTAAACATACAATTGTTCCTTAATTAGTTGGCTGCTAATTAACGTATGGCTCCCTGTTTGATGTACAGTGTAGCAATACTTTGAAAGCAAGTGTGTTCTTCCTTTGCATAAATTTGTAGCATTTTCTGCCGAGTTCAAAAGAAACCGGCCTGAGTTTAGAAAAGCACACATGCATTTAAATAATGCGCCCCATTTTTTTTTCTGCTGTGTTTGTTTTTAGCGGGAATATTAATGAATTAACATTTTAAACAATCCATCATTATTGTTGTGCTGCCACTTATTTTTAACTCAATTATATTCTAATAGTTCATTTTTCCTAATGTGCACAGTATGTTCTCGCCACTTTGTTCACTACACAACAAAAGATTAATAACAAATAAGAGGAATGATCAAAAACATGATAATCAAATTGCAACAATGAGCTGGAAATTGCAATTCTAATACAATACTGTGGGCTACGTGTTACAAATTAACCACCCACTGTTTGTTATTGCCAGTAGATGCTTATGTATATGAGCAGTGTGCATGACAAGAGTATACAGCAGTGGATGAAACCGCATTATAGTCCCCACAAATACCATTGAATTAGCATCAGTGTGGACAAATGTAATTGAATGGGGGGGGGGCAGGAGCGATATTGTCAAAAACTGTAATATGACAATCAGAGACAGGCATTAAGATTTTGAGGTACATAATTTGTTGTACCTCTGTATCAAGGAGGCCTGAAGAAACCTAAAGAATGTGGTGTGATGAAACATTTAGAGGAGAAGTTACTTTTGTAGTAGTTATTCTGTATGATTTTTTTTCTACATATACTCCCTTTCTTAACGGATTTATCACTTTTTCAACAATATTTACCCCTGTATTTTGCATTTTTGGTGTCAACCATATGTTTTCTTATATATAATTCACAGATCATGTAGATGTTTATGAAAATTCCAAGTTCATTATCTCCCAAAAGTGAAACATTGAGAAATGTTTGCAAAGGTATTGCTAACTGAATGTAAAAACAAGTGTGTCCATCCAGTCTTCTATATCCAACTCCATGGGGTTCATTGGTGAACCAATGTTGTAGAAGATGACAGTGGTTCCATCTTCACTACAGAGCCTCTGAACATCCAAATGAGTCCAATCTGATGTTTAAAAAGATCCCCATTAGCTGCCACCAAGGTGACAAGCTAATCTTCCTGGGTTCCACACAGAAGAACAACCCAAAGCTCAGAAAATAACAAGACATAATATACTTGACAATCACAATTCATATTATTAACAATGCAAATCTAAAATGAATAACCATTATTAACATATTAAAACATAAAACTTTAGAAAATATGTGATTAGTTATTACATTCATGAGTTACATCCATCAAAGAACATATAATATATAATATTATAACATCTAATACACCCCCCTCCATGTAGTACTTGGCCATATATTTAAATAGTGCCTTCTCAGGTGATACTTGAAAGATGATGTACCATTCAATTTACGTATGTTCAGAGGACAATTGTTCCAGTGATTGATGGCACATAAATAATTGTCGTCTTTTACGTAGTGATTGTGTATAATGGTAACATAATCACCTGAGGATCATGAAAAGATGAAAAACTGTGTGTTGCACCAGTTATTTAAATAGATTCATAGAAGTAGTGGATCAACAGGTTTTACATAGTTCATATCTGTTGATGGTTGGTGTCACTGGTGGCTGTTTGTGTTAAGGCAGCATATGAGGTTTGTCACCAATTTTTCATCAAATCTGTAAAACCTGAGTGATGGTCTAAGTAGCATAAATCCCTTAGTCTTTCCACGGTTACACACCTGGATCACTTCCCTCACAGGGAATAAATTCAAAGACCATTTGTTTCCCTACCAATCCAGCCATTTTGGAAATTTTGTCGCAAAGTGCATTGCGGAAATGAGCATTTCACGTATCTGCAGTATGGCCGCAGCAGCGACAAGCACGGAAACTACTTCCTGCTGCTTCGGCTGCATAGAATTCTGAAAAGGTGACGGATTGGTTTCGGTTTGTGATGGAGTTAGCTTTAAAATTCTTCATTGCGAGGAAAGGAATTCAGGTGCATAATCACAGAAAGACTAACAGAGGCTATCGCTCAGGTATTACAGGGTTTTTTCTTTTTTTGTGGTATATATGAAAAAATATGGATATCTACAGTAGATATTGATTGCAATTTAAATTTAAATGACAAAACAAACAAAAACATACATGTAGATGACCACTTTGGTTAAAACATAAAGGTTAATAATTTGACTTTTGGAAATAGCTCTCCATGATTTTTTGAAAGTAATTTGTTCCATTATCTGATAGATTTCCCTCACTTTCTCACTCTAAATGATATATATGGGAGGTTTCAACCACTTAATTGTCACGCATTTAATGGCCGCCATTAGTAAAACTCCCAAAAAAAGCTTTCTGTGAATTCACCTAAAATCACAAACTTTAAATCTTTAGAAAATGTTTGGTTCAAAACGGTGTTCACAGCAGCAAATATATAATCCTACAAAGTTGTGACCTTAGGACATGTCCACAATATATGGGTATGGTCCCACAAGTTTACCAACAAGTATCGGTTGTTCACTTGATTCATTTTATAAATTAACTCTGAAAAATCTTTTGACAATGTTCCATTTGAACTCTCTTCATGAACTAGAATTTGGGTTTTATAGATGTGATGAACATCATGGACTGCTTTAAATACCTGTTGATATTTTTGCTTAGAGAAACATGTAAATTCCATTTTTTCATCCTTCCACTCAATCATCCAAGTCATTGAATACTTTTTTTTTGGTCTTTGAATATAGTTTTTTTTAGTTTTTGTCTAAACACTGTGATTGGTAAATGATTGTCAGTCACAAAAATATTCCTGCATAATCATAATTGTGTTGCAACCAGAACTGCATAAACCTGAGAGTAAAAGTGTAAGGATAAAATCACCGCTCTCTCTCTGCCTGTCTCTTGTCTTCAGCATGTCAGACACTAGTGGAATTGTCAGTTTAAAGAGGATGGATGTCCTAACGTGTCACCTGACAACCCAACGGACGGGGCAATTCAGTTCCTGGAGGACAGGATAGCAGCGGTATGAGGTGAATGGGCAGGAGCTCAGGCTAGAGGTCATCATAGTTGGCCATCGGCCGCCTGTCAGTTTGAATGGGCTCCCAAATCATATTGTTAGTGGTGATGCATTGCGGTGGCAAAAATTGGATGCTCCAAACTGGACTTGATGCATTGAGCAGGTCGTGCCTGCCTGGCCTCAG
The DNA here is from genome assembly GCA_020466265.1 of Siphamia tubifer. Classification (NCBI taxonomy): domain Eukaryota; kingdom Metazoa; phylum Chordata; class Actinopteri; order Kurtiformes; family Apogonidae; genus Siphamia; species Siphamia tubifer. The sequence goes on from CM035786.1 coordinate 19,277,212, forward strand.
GATATGTTCTTACCATCATTTAAACATGAAGCAATGCAGTCACACTCTGCACAGGGAGAGGAGAAAAATGTACTTTAAAAAAAGTTTTTCTTCCTTTTTTTTTTTTTTTTTTTTTTGTTGGTTCAACTCACATCGATGTACGGCTGGCTTATCAAAGATCTACCGTGTCTGTCAGCCTTGAAATTTATAGGATTTTACCTGCCTTTTCATTTTTCTCGGTACATCTTTTGTGGCACCGTTCAATCAGGGCTTTGTGAATGTTGGTCTCAATGTTTCCATTGAAGCAACAGGATTACATTATGCTTGTACATTCAATGCTTGTACATTCAATGGATGCTACAATGGATTGGAATGAAAAATAGCTTTTCTGTGACCACAAGTGCAGCCTTTATGCATCCAAGGGCATGGCATTCTTGGGACCTGGGTACTAGCCGTGGAGTTTTGTGAACATGAAATATCTTCTTTTATGTGTCATTTTTTTCATTATGTTCCCTCTGTCTCTGTATTTTTCTGCTTTCCTCCAATGGATTTCCTTGATAGTCTCGTCTGGCTTGGGATGCTCTCTTTATGTACGTGTATGTATGTGTGTGAAAGAGAGAGAGTGTGTCTTTTCATATGTGCCCATGTCAGATTAGTCTTGTTTGTTCGATATATCTGTCATATGCATCTGAATGTGTGTGTTTGTGTATTTGTTGGCACTCTGTCCTATACTTGTGTGTTTGTGCACATAAGAGACTGAACTCAGACACTTGAGATTTTCTATTTTGATAAAGCTGTGTGGGACCTTGGATTTGAGCCTTTGATGGCTTAGTGGGGGCTGGAATGAGGAACTTGAGCATTGTAGACGAAACAAATGCAAGCTAAACCTTACAGAGGTGGCCCAGTTTGGAGAAGTTGTAGTCTTTCAAGCCCTGCATCTTTTCTCATTACTTTTCACAACAGTCTTGTCTAGCTTGGATAATGTCCTAATGAAAAAAAACCTGTGAATCTTTCTCCACTCATTACTTTTACTCCTTTGTGTTTTGCAACAGGATGAGAGAGAAAACAACTGTAACAACTTTGTCCTCTTTCTCTTGCTCTCTTTCTTTCTCTCTCTGTCTCTCTCTCTCTGTCTCTCTCTCTTTCTTTGTCTGTGTCTGCAGGGCCTGTTCATCTTCCTGATATATGGGGTGTACAACACAGAGGTAAGTCTGCATTGTGTCTCAAGGCTGTCGGAGTGAATGAGAGAAATGACAAGTTTCTGATGGGCTCCCTGCTTAAAAGCTGTGCGGGTGTGAGAGTAGGAGTGTGTATGTGTGTGAACGTGCGACTGTGGATGGGAGGAGGGATCGCAAAGAGGGGAGGGGACATCGTTTCCACGCGAGCGTCCCACTGCCCTTCATGCTTGGACTAACTTATATGCATCCGAGTCCGACCATTAAACACTGACACGCCGCGGTTCTCAGCCACTCATTCCTCACCCACATTGCCTAATATTTCACTGCCTCTTTAAGTTTTTAAACTCACGGCCCTCCATTTAGCATCCTGACAAAGCTGCTGGCCAGGGCTTTGTGGGGGCCCCAGCAGTCTACATAGGACAAAAAAAGAAAAACAGTATGCGAGCAGCAATATGCAATGAGGAGTGAGGAAATATCACATTGAGATACTACGTTATTACCATTTAGATACATGGGGGTGGAGGGTGTCCAGGGTGGTGAGAGACAGAAAAGATTAAATGGATGAGGCTGAAGTCATGAAAATCACTCTTGGTCAAACGTACCTCTTATTTTATGTAAATAGGTTTGGACTGTATCAGTGATGAGAGTTTTTCTAATTCAGCTCTTTTTCTCCAACTTCATTTGTAATTGTAAAAAAGGAGGACACAAATTGACAGCAAATTTTGGTAAGAATGCAGAAACTCTGAAAGCATCTTGCACATGTTTTATTTTGTTTATCTGTACCTATCCTGCCTGCTTTTACAGTGATTTTGACATATTTTAAGTGAACTAAAAATGAATTTCACCGTACTATAATATGCCTTTTGTGCATCATAAAATCCATTTTTTGTTTCCTGAATAAAATAGTTCAATTCTTCTTAATGTTTATTCTTTTTTGTTATTTGTTGCTGTATGTAATTAAAATCGATGTACAAGGTGCATTTTTTAGCACTAACAATGATATTTTTTTAGAGCCTGAGATAAATAGTGACACCTTATTTCCTGTTTAGATGAACACATCACTAGTGTTCATTTAAACATCTCCTCATAGAGGATACAGTTTGCTTATATGTACTTACTGTTTCCAATGGTAAAGAGCTTTCCCAAAGTCACAGACAGTACTTTTATTAATGTCTAATTATGTGTATCTATGATAGGATTTCTTTTACAGTCTAATAGTGTTGTCACGATACCCATATTTTGGTACCAGTACCTACATGTATTTCGTTGCTTTTTCATACTTTTTCAAATAAAAAGAGAACGCAGAAAATGACTGACTTTATTAATCAAAAATCTTATTAACATAAACAGTAATTTTAACAACGGTCAAATAAAATAAAAAGGATTAAACCAGAGCAGTGAGAGCATGCCTAAACATTAAAGACATCATGCTTTATGTTGAAAAATAACTGAGCTATTGTAGGCTATTTGAAAAGGGTACTTTACACATTGCATTCTCCACTATTGAAGGTATTTTTATTTATTCATTTTTTGGCCCAAAGTGACTTGCCCACTACTCAAATATATGTTAAACTTAATGGCTTCCTGGAATTTTAAGAAAAAATTGTTACAGTTCATGGGTTAGCCTCCCTGTCATTCCCTGAACATGAAGGTTTTAATTGGGTACTTGCCTTGTAAGTGTTTATCAGGTTGGAAGTTTTTCCGTCCCTCAACAGGCATGTTTTAAAACACTGCTTGCAAAGAGCTGCCTCTGGTTTTATTATTTCGCTATCCTAGTTTGTGGTAAAACCAAAATACTTCTTGCTCCTGGCTTGGGTAGGATTGGGTGCAGCAGCAATTCTCCTGTATCCTAGTTACAACGCCACGTTACGTGATGAATTTGCCACGCTGATGCAAGTACTGGTACTTTTCAAATGCAGTATAGTACCTTTTTAAATGACTCAGTACTGCGGTATGGTACTAGTACCGGTATTCGTGACAACACTACAGTCTGACATATCTTCAGCTCCATAGACCCACACTAGTGCACCTGAAGTGATTTCCACTACAGGTTTACAAACGTTTTTTAATATATTAAAATCTCCCCCTTGGCCCTATGAGCATGACACTGTAGTCTGTGGATGTGTAATATTTGAGGAAAGAAACTCAGAAACATTGACATTTTTTTCCACATCTGTACAATTTTTTTAATTTTTTTTTATTCCTACAGTTTTTTTTTCCTTTCTCAGACTTCACACTATTGGACACCGACAACCAAATTTTTAATGGGGGTAGTCATTCAAAATCGTTCCTTTTTCCCCCTTTCTTTTGATAAGAGAGGAATAGAGAGAGAAAAAAAATCACTGACAATGATTCAATGCTTTGTCATTATTTTATTCCGTTGCTTCATTTGGAAGTATGGATGAACAACTACTCCAGAGGATGATTATCATCTCCTGCAAAGAGACAGAAAGGGCTGTGTCAAGTGATTATTAAAGAATTTGAGCTGAAATAGGAAGCGGTCTCCAGATGTATTTTGAAAAACTTACTCAGTTAAGAAATAACTTTAGAGAATTCTCTTTAGTTGTTGATCATGTCGAATAAATTAACCACACATTAAGGCATTATGCTTTGATATGCTAAAGAAAGGTGATGAATTAACCACTGCCTCAAAGTCAGAAAATACTCCATTCATGAGGATGGTTTCCAAGCTCCATAATTACAAATATGGCATGGAAGACAAACCGTGTCTATCGCTATTACACTCAAAATGCCGTGTTTTAATTGCTAATTACCTGACAATAGCTTTCCATTATTCATTGCAATTAGCTTTTCCTTGGTGGTCACCTTGTAATCCCTCGCTTTGATGACCTTTTATTTCCATCAGCTCCAAGGATGTCGGCAGGTGTTGTCGGGTGCGCTTCTTTCATATGGTAATCGCTTAGCACCCATTTACATGGGGAACCACACTTTACATCATCGCGAAACCTTGAATATTCGCAAAACCCCTTAAACACATAACAATCATCTAAACAATGCCCTTCCCCTCATTGTCAAATGATTAATTAAGTTGTGTCATGTAATTGCCTCAGCACGCAGGCTGCTTTTGATATCAGTGAAATCCCCTGGACTTACTTCACCCATTAAATAACATTAAGCCAGTGTCTTTACAACATTTGCACTCTTTCGAACACCTTCTGTGGATCTTGTCAGAAATAATAGGAGAAATTTGGAAACACGGTGCTATCGATGGCGTCCTGTCAGACGGCTTGGGCTCTCTTTATTATGTAGCCCTTCAACGGTGGTATGTATGCAAAACATTCTCTGTTTACACATGCTGTCTGTGTGTGTGTGTGTGTGTGTGTGTGTTCGGTGTGGTGTCATAATTTATAACACACAGCAACTTAATGAAGCCATAAGCCATAATGCATATTCACTAACGTGGTGGGATGGGCTGGGATGGGCTGCAGTGATGAGTGCCTAGCCGCAACAAATTTACAGTGAGAGCTGACAAAGAGCACAACTATTGCACATGTGAACCTCCAGCACTAACTCAGACCTTATTGTGCTCGAAGCTTTTCATTTAAAATCCTCATTTACTTAACTAAAATACTGCAGTATTTAGTTTGATTTTCATTTTTAAACAGGATAATTATCTTGCCTGTTTTTGTAAGTTTGAATAAATTATTTTAGTCACAATAATATTGAAATATAAATATATATATATATATATATATATATATATATATATATATATATATATATATATATATATATATATATATATTACAATAAAATGTAATTATTAAAACAAATAATATATTTTGATTACATCCTAGTTTACTTACCACAAAATACATATTTGTCTGAACTGTGTTTGTTAAATTATAAGTTAAACATTTTAGCTGTTTTGTTGGAAAAACTTGAGATACTATACAAGCACAGTGTTTTTGGTTTTAGATTTGTTTAGTTTCTTTTTTCTTTTTTTTTTTGTTAAATTACTTTCCTTCTTTGGTGATTAAAAAAAATCTTAAAAAACAAACTGGGTTATTCTCTATTTTCATAGTAGGCCGTTACACACTGTCTATTGGTGATATCTGCTGTTATTCAGTAATTCCCTTCCATTAAGTATTTAGAAATTTCAAAATTATATTTATCAAAATAAAATAGATTACACTATAGAAAAAAGCTACACATGAAATGCGTTAGTGCAGTATTATTCTAAAGTATAAAAATGATTATTGTTATTTTGCTACATTAAATACAAAATAATAGATACATTACAGAATGGGTTATAAAGATGATTACATTTAATTCAGTATATACTGACATTGCATGTACATACTATATATGTCTTTTAACTCGGGTCAAATATACCATATTTTTGATCCAACCAAAGCAGTGAGTAAATGAAGGCATGCTGTACACTGTTTCATCCAGAGTGTAAAAATGTAATCTGTTCTGCTAGGGCAGTCCCTTCTCCTCCAATAGCTCCATTTGTTGGTCACGGCGCTCTATGTTGACAGATGATAGCTTGAAGTCGTCTCCTTAGTTTGCCAGCTCTATGTGTCACTTTCAAGTGCCATTAGACACTGGGACATACTGGAACACCCTGTCGTACTCACACACACACACACACACACACACACACACACAGAACCTCAACGGTAGCTTTTTACTGCCTGTAAAACAAAACTCACATTTTCTTCCCCCTTTTTTAAAAGTTTCTTTTACAGATTTGATTCTTTTTTTCCTCACTTCAGACATGGGATAGTCAGTATTGTTAACTGTGATTTTTTTTTTCTTTAAATTCATTGAGTGCTGTGTTATGTACACTTACTATATCTCTTTCATTCTGAATCTCTTTTTTTTTTTCAGGTTCGGAGCACGGTCAACAGGATCAAGGAAAGGAGAAAAGCACTTAATTTTTCAGTATGTGATCTGTCTATTTTTTTGTGTGAGCGAGTGTGTATGTATTCACAGATACACGTGTGCAAACCTAAGTTTCTAAAGCACATCAAACAACTGACTCAATTTTCCTCACAGCTTTTTTGCTTCTTGTGGAACATAATCCACCACTGTAACAATGTGAATGAAAACTGGCCACAAAACAACGCTGTACATCTGCTTGCCTCTCACTAGTTGACAGTCCATGTTAGATGCCCTTATACATCAAACATAGACCCTCCGTAATAGCCAACCCCCCCCCTTTTCAGCCTGGCCATTGCAGCACCTTCATCCCAGCAATGTCAGGCCCCGCAGTGGGTTACAAGTTTCTAATCCAGGACAAGCCGTCCCCTGACATTAAAGTGTCAGGACAGTATTTATACCTTGTTTGGCTGAAATGGTGAGATGCTGTGTGTGTGTGTGTGTGTGTGTGTGGTCATGTATTTCTTATCTGTGTCTGTGGTGTGCATAATGTGTCTATGTGCTGCAGAAGATCATGGCCTACGCAAAGCTCTTTGAAGGTAGTTACTAGTCTCTGCTACACACAAACCACACGCTCATACCGACAATTATAGACCCTAGCACCTTGACAAACAGCCACTCTCATCATTCCACACTCCTTTGCCCCTGCCACACACACTAACACACACACAAACATACACTTACACAATGCGTCTTGTCCCTTATGAGTGATCACATTAACTGCACTCCTTTTCCCAGGGTGTTGTGTCACGCTTTATGGCCGGCAACACTTCTCCCTCTGTCCTGCCCCCTCCCTCTGCACCCTGACCCACACATGTGCCTCCTAATTTTCCCCGCCCTTACCCACTTCAAGGAATGAGAATGTTGAGAACAGCAGATTAATTTTTTTCAAATATCAGGGTACCCCTACTTCCTTTTGACCTCCCACCTCAGAGATGGACAGCGTTAGAGGGAAAATAAAATAAATACATAAATTGAAGTGTGTGTGAGTTGATTTGGGAGGGGGCCTGGGGGCCCTAGCGACCAAGTGTAGCCTGATATATTGGCTGCTCATGTTATCAGTGACCCCCCCCCCCCATCTACCATCATTTTTACTGCTTCCTCTCACCTCTCGTGGTGGCAATTTTCCAATCTTACCAGGTTCCACTACCAGAATACGTTTTTTTAGCCATCACTGCCGCCTGACGGTTTTTAGCTAATGCTATTTTGTGCCATAAATCCTGCTTGAAATACTGTATCTACCTGTCCTTTGGTTAGATAGGAGACATTTGGCTCTAGATGACCGCACATGCCCCTATATATCCCCTTGTTGTAAAACATAGGATTGGGTATTGTGCCTCGCCGGGTGAGGGATAAAGAGGCTTTGGCGGTGTTACTACATATGGGGTCATTTGAAGACGAATGGCACTTGTCTGAGATAGAGGAGTTTATATGTTGTATTATTTGCAACGACTGAAGGGTTAACCCAATGGGAAAATTCATTGCAACTACAATTTATGCATTTAAAATGGTTATGTACGTTTAAAAAGGTCATTGAAACTTTAATTGTTTCATGTGGGGGATTTTTGTGCATTGCTTGAGTTGATTATATTTTATCCCGAGGGCTCAAATTCCATCATTGCCAAGCAGCTAATACTAAAGCTGCCGGATACTCAATCTTCAGTTGTAGACTGACTGTGATGCTTTTTTTTTTTTTTTTTTGTAAAGGAATCACTATGCTTAAACAATTTCCCAGCAATGCAAATCAGATTAATTAAATATAATGTACATAACACAGGGAATTGCATCAAAATACTGTATGAATAATAACAGTATATTCTGCTCGGTACAGTGACATGACACACCCTGACCTTGACAACCTCTCATATAAATTCTACTAAACCTAAACACACAATCTCCTCTCTTTAATTCCACACTTCTGGTGACCTCTTTAGCCCTGTTCTTTTTTGTAGCCCTCCACATGAACGCAGGTCACACAGCTTTTTAAACCCCAGGGAGTCTGTCTTCACACACACACACACACACACACACACACACACACACACACACACACACACACACACACACACAGATACACAGTTACTTCCACCAGTGTAGCTTGTCTGCTTGATACCAAGTATCTCCTGACCCACCCTGACCTTCCTCTTGTACGCACACAGCCAGATTGCTTTGTGAAATAAAGCTGTCAGTTGCAAGACCCAAATAAAAAACAACCCCCCACTTCACAATACTCCTGAGTTCCCTGCCCTGCCCTGACACCACTGAAATATAGATATAAATTGGAAGTGGATTAGTTTTTTTGATCTTAATTCAAGTTTTGACAAGATATTGTGAGCTAGTTGGAACTAGTTTGAAATCATTTAGGCTCCAGACCAAAATAATTGCATCTGAATTGTATTTATTTTTATTTATTTATTTTTTTTTTTTATTCATACAATAAGTACATGTTTGTTAAAAGACTAAATGAAACATGTGTTCTGAACTTTGTGCTCTTTTATCCACAGTGGGTTACTATGACATGGATTAGTGAGTGTATTTGCCTCCATCCACTTGTGTTTGTGCATTTGTACTCTGCACTCAAGCTGGACATCAGTACTATGTAAAGATGAGCTAGAACGAGAGTTTACTATTGGAGGCATTCTTGTCTGATTGGCAAACCTCATGCTGTACAAGATGTGCTAGATGACCTACGTCTATTGAAATCAGTTTGAGAACATGCATGTGGATTAAATTTTTTTTTTTTTTATTTATCTTGATGCAAGATAAGTTATACATATAAAACATGGGACTTCTTTGCTAAATACACAATGTAGAGCAGCTGCTCAGGTTTGAGGCTGGGATGGTAAGAAGGTCAGTAAAGTAGCTGTAGTCTTAGATATTTTCATTACATGTTTTTAATGTTTAGGACTGAGTTTTAAATGAGTTGTATTCTTCATTTTTAAATACGCACTAGTTGAGTTTTAAATGAGCCACCATTAAACTTTCTACATTTCTCATACTGGTTTTGCTTTGTAATGTTTTACAGAACTGTGCCAGTTCTAGACCGTCCAGCTCTGTGACCAGCTCTCGCCCTGTCAGTTTCCCACTTGGATCTAATCCAAGCCAAGAGGAGGAGCCCACCCATGTGTACAGTTGCAGCAATACCCCCGGCCTGAGGAAGGAGGACGAGGGGACCCGAGGTGAGCTGTCAACCTGATATCACACATTAAGAAAGAAAATCATGTTCCTGGTCTCACTGCACTTATTCATTGATAGCAGTGTGCATAGACTTTTGAGATTATAAAATATACCAAAGGAGATTTTTAACATAAAATTAAAAACCAAAATGGCAAGGCTCTCCAAACCACATGTAATAGTAGCAAACTTCCATTTAACAGTGGTAGGACATTTGTTTTTGGCATTATGCTTCACTAACATCTTAGTATTAAGCCTCATCAAATGGAAGCATCAGGGAACATTTTAGTTGACAGGTAGCATTTTTTATTCACCATCCATCATATTTTTTCAAGTTGAGGGTGTATGATTCCTTACAAACGATGAAATACTACTGTCATGAGACTTTAGAATAATTCATTCCAGTCACATCTGTTTCACTTCAGTATTCTTCAGTACAAGTTATTTGTAACTATAACTAAAGATATTATGCACTTCCTTCCCACTATTATGAGTTTTCAAATAACTTTGTCTTAGAGTTAACTTTAATGGCGATCCACTAGTGTACATGCCAGTAACTATTTTTAGCATAATAATAAGGAAGATTTAATCATTTTTTTAATTTAGTGCACTCATTGATACTTCCATAAAAATATTAAGGCAGACAGAAAGGCACCCTGATATTCTCAGAGTTCTCTTAAGTTTCATTCAAGACCATGATGCTTATTTGATGGCTTAGATTTATAAAAATGCATCTGTCTTTGCACTAGACAAGTAATAGAAATACAGAAATGTGTTTTGGGGACAGTATCTTGGATCCATATCCATGGACTGAAAACAGACAGCAGATAATACTACTAATATTATTTGGTCACTGTTAAATACAGCTGTCTTCAGGACGTCTGTTCTTTCATCACGCTCACAGAGAAATATTGAGTGTTGAGGAAGAGGTTGGCATATTTGATTCACAGGTTTTTCCAGTTGATCAGAGAATTTGGACCAGTTTTCTTTGACATTGAACATAATAGTAAGTCACAATATTGTGTGCTAATTTGATTACATTGCTGACCTTGTTTCACAAAAAGCACAATCATTCCAGGCATACAGTAGAAAATGAACAGGGAAGGCCACATATTGTGTGATATTTTTAATTAGTAAAATGAAATCTGAATGTGTATGAATATGTCAAATATTTTGTGGGTTGTGTACCTTTTTTTTCCACATGCGTTTTTTTTTTTTTTTAACAGGGCAGCACCTGTAGCCTTGTCTTTTAAAATGATGTATTCAGAAGTGTTAGCTTTGCTATGAAGGACTTTGATTTCCACTTTTCAGCTGCTGTCTGAAATTCTAAGTATTTACACCAATTAAATAATATAACACTATTTTGTGTGCTGTCTGTACATGTTTGTTTGTGTGTGTGTGTGTGTGTATGTACGTGTGTGTACATGTGTATGAGTGTGTGTTTTCCATAAGGCATTATTGCAAGGCATCCTGAAAAAGCAGAGTAGCAAAAAGTGAGTGAAATCAGAAATCTCCTGTTAACACTAACCAGACACCCTGGCTTCAATCTAGCTGCCTGACCCATGCTGCACTCAGCAGAGTTAAGAGTCATTTGGTTATGGAAAAGATTTGAGGCAGGAATTTCAAAGCAGGGTATGAAAGACTGAGAGGCCAGTCCCTCATTTTATTCTGTAATTCAAAGCATGTCCTAATGCTGCAAGATGTATTGCCCTGGATGATGCAGCATTTACAGAGAGGATTTACATTTTTTACTTGCTCTAATTTATTAAAAACAAAAAACAGATGCTGGAAAAATGAATATACAGGTAAAAGGGAATTATAAAACATGAGAAGCAAAATATTATTGAAAAGAAAAATGTTGTTAAATTATTATTAAATAATGATTGCAGACAGTGACTGAAATGATGTGGTAGACATTTAGGTTATGATATTCTATTTCTAAGAAAATCTTCTACATCTATGTAAATGATTTAATGTATAGTTTTAGATGGAGGTGCTTTTATATAATGCTATTTTATTACCCTGTTACATGCTATATAATAATTTATTTAATGGCATCAAATTAGAGTAACTGAATATCTGAAGTATCAGTATCTCCACTTGTTAAATATTACGTAGGTCATGGTTTATGACTTGTACAATCATGACATTCACATTTGAATACTACATGTACTGTGTGTTATTGCTCCTTGTTGCCGCTCTCTGCACCTCACAGCCTGTGATTTACAGCGTTTCCTTTGCAGGTGATTTGCATGGTCCTCAACACTATTACTGTCTCATTGATTCACACAGAGCGGAGTAGTTAAATCAGCCTTTATGTCACATTTACATGAATGAACCTCCGACACAACCCGACAAATGAAACTCGGCGGTAAAAACATTGTCTCTGATGTAACACAATCATAGAAATAAGTGATTGGCAGATGATATTATTCAGCCCATTAGCCGCAGCTCAGGTCTGCTCTTGACATCAAGCTAGAGCATCCAAATGCAATCAGCTCCATGTGACGGAGTACAGGGACAGCTTTCATACAGTGCAAACTAATGCAACTGCGTGTCATCTCACGGCACAGTAACTAGTCATCACAGTGAACTCGAGAGTAAAAGCATTTGTACTATTTTTTTATTTTTTTTTCATGTGCTAGTGAAACAGAAAAAAGTCTGCGAGAGGAGGTTACAGTTAACACTTGAGATTCCCTCATACGCTTGCAAAAAAATTCCAAATATCTTCTATAAATCCAAAGAAGCTGAAAAGTTTAGTTATTAAAGTAATAAGCTAACTGCAGTGAAATATATATTTCTTATCAAGGAGTGTTTAAATAATACAGTACAAAAACTTAAATCATGTTAAGACCAATGATTTAAGCTTTACAATTGAAATGTCGTTTTTCGAACTCTACTCCACATATGGCACAATATATGTACAATAAGGTACAAACAGATGGGCCCCCTTTTTTTTTTTAACAATTACCTCTCCATCTCCTTAGTGATAGCGGTATCTTGGTTGTACAAGGTCAGCCCTTTCTTGATGGGCGGGGTGATGGAGGGGGGGGATGTGTCTGCTTTTGATACGTTTATGCCTTTTCCATCTTTCTGTTTACTGAAGTTGGTTGACGCAAATGTCCAAGGCAGAGACTAGGTTCTGCTGAGGGTACATAGCTGACGTGAGCGCAAGAGAAGGACAAGTGCATAATGAAGGAATAAAAGAAGAATAGAGATGGATTGTGAGGGATTTGAATTGAAAGGGAAAGGGTTATGTGGGTGTTTGTGTGTGTGCTGCATTCCTGATGAGATGGCCCCACACAATGTTTAGGTGAAGGTTACAAGCCCTTTTAAGCAGGAATAATGTGCTGGGTCACTAGAGTTACCTCACATAATTTTGCTTTGTTAAAATCCTCTTCAATAAGCAAACATGGCATAGACGTTATTTTTCTTTCATGGTTTGAATTCAGAAGGCTGTTATATTAGTTTTTTCTCTCTCTCTCGCTCTCTCGCCCTCCCTGTTTCATAACGCACCATGGATTAGACTATTTATGTTGTATCCAGTTTGTGTCGTTCTTTTGCAAAACTAATCACACATAATACATTTGTAAAACTCTCTGACAGGTGACAAAATTAACAAAAGGAAAGTCAAGTTACAGTGTAATACAGTACTGTGGAGTCCACACAAGTTCCATTGTAAGTGTTCTTATTTCTGTTGTCATTTCCAGTTTACACAACTCATCTTGTAGGAACCATATGCCTGCACACTGCTGACATCTGACACTCCTTCCCCTTCCTCTTTTCCTAACATGTGTTCCTCAGCATCCCTTGCAATTAGGGGCCTTGTAGATAAAGTGGTGTGGCGGTCTATTGCATGCATCTTCTGCAGATTACACACAGATCCCCATGCTGACACCACCATAAGGTTGACTCTCCCCCCTTAACTCCCTTCACCCGCACACCATCACTTGTCATGTATGTTTAACTTTGTCCACTGACATGCAACAGGGTCTCCTCAAAAAAAAAAAAAAAAAAAAAAAAAAAAAGTTTTCTCTTGTGTGTTTACATCATGTTTGTTTTATCTAGGTGATGGGCCATTAAAACCTGTGGAAAGTACGTTGTAAAGATTGAGACAATAGGACAATATTAATGTTATGAATGATGTCAAAAATATTGAACACTGGAAATGGTAGAATAATTGAGCAACTATCATTGAGAAATGTGTGACAGACCAAGTGTGAAAATACACCTTACTTTTGAGGAGTTTTAGTCATTTACTCATATATATGATAAATGTATAATTTTGGTACAAATGTGTTACCATTCCATGTGTCCTTTATCGTAATCTAAAGAGGACTACACAGTTACTGATGCCGAAAACTCTCATTACAACATTTGCGTACAACACATACTGTACAATAGAGCCCGACTGATATGGGATTTTTCGTAGCCAATGCTGATATCCAATATATTGGCCAATATATGAAATAAGACCATTTATAGACACGTGATATAATAGTCTTATATTAGATAAAGGTGGATGTATTAATTAAGTTGCATCTTTGTTCATCTCACAAAGACAATTTACACAACTTTAAAATCCTGTATAATATATATTAATATATTTATATTAGATTAATATGTGACCTGTGGGGAACCATGTGTTGTAGATAGGTTTTATGCTGGCGAGACTGTTTGGAAAACGCAGTTGCAGAGGAAATCTTACACCACCATAATAATAATAATAATATTAATAATAGTAATAATAAAATATATTCAAAATAATAAATAATAATTAAAAATAACAATAAAATAAAAAAAAAAAATACTTAACAAGAATTGAATTTCAGTGCTGATATCTATCCATTTCCATGGTCTTCTCGATTATAACCACAAGCACTTAATATTTTTGGCATTGTACTGACAAAATAGTACTTTTGGGCATTTTGACTTTTATTTTCTGTCTGTTTTAGTCACATGATACACATATGAGTTAGTACTTGATTGCATAATCATTGTTTTTGATGACTTTTGATGGTCTAATATTTTTTTCCTATACTGTATATATGTATAATTTATAAGTAGTGACATAAAACATTGTTTGGTAAATCATTCTTTAAAATATATACCCAGGCACACCTGCAGTAGGAAATTGTGAGGTACACAGAAAGTGTCTGTGTGTATGTGTGTATGGGGGGTGATTGTCAAAGTGAACTTTTCTATTCCTCTATTATTATTCCACTCAGACACACAGGTGCAGGAACAGGGTGAATCTCCATGCAGCAAAAAAGCTAGCCAGTGTTAATTAGTCTGTGGTGCGTTATAATTGGCCAGATTAATCGGTCTGGCTCGACTGTATAACAATAAATAACCTTATATAAAGTACTGCCCTTCAGTACAGTTGCATTTAAAACAAAAAAACCTTCTGGAATCAGATACTAACATTTGTCTGTGTGGTCTGAGCCCTGTTCTGAATCTCGAAGGAACATTCTTCTGTGAATTAGACAATTTAACACCAAAGGTTTAAGTTGTTTTGCTGGCTATACAGTACAGTATATGTATGTGTGTATGTATGTGTATGCAGGATGTACATGCACACTTATGTTTTATGTTAGTTTGAACATGTGTAACAGGCCAATGATATGTGGAGGCACCAAGAATAAGAAGCATTTGTTGCAGCGGGAATTGACATCAGATTGATAATTACCACAGCAGCAGAATCACAGACACTACAGGCGAGGTGTGCGTGTGTGTCTGTGTGACAGAGAGGTATTTGGCCTCTTAGCGGCAGCTTATGTTCAGTATCTCACTGATGCAAAGTGATGTGTACTAATTCTACATCTGCTCAAACCAAACAGGGCTGGAAAGTTCAGCCAAGTCCCAAAAAATTACTTCCTCACAACTTGTTTTCCTCTGCCCTCTCTCTGTGCACAAATTAAATTTGATGCATTTTACCCGCATCTTATTTGAAGTGATTGACAAATGCAAATGTCTTTTTTTTAGTTTTGTCTAAGGCTGTGTGTGAAGATTGAGATTTGGTTTGTTGGCTTGGCTGTTTAGAGGATATGTGGCCATGAAATAGGCTCTTGTCATGTGGGCTTTGTGGACTTGATTGTAGCTTTACAGTATAAATACCCAAACAAACAGGCAGCGGTCAAAATGTGATGTTGGTTTGCCAAGTATTTACATTCCCCCTACTCTTTCCTACTTGGTTTCTTTCACTGTCTCTTCTTACTGAAGTTTTAGCTTTTTGCTACCTCTCTTTGTTTTTTTGTTTTTTTCCTTTTCTTTCTGACAACTTTATGTCCAATTTCCTCCATACATTTTGTTTGTACAGTATATGTCATAGCTGTAGCTCTAAACCCTATTGACTGAAGCCACCCAAATTAAGATTCATGCTGTCAGTTAATGTACGTCTTTACTATTTCTCACTTTCTTTTTGAAAAATCTCAAAATCACGCTTACATCATTTGGAACATGTAAAAACATCTGCGTTTAGTGCACTTGTTCTGTACTTTTGCATATTATATTTATCACACCCACTGAAAAAAATCAAAAGATGAAATATTGAGCCCATTTGGTTGTTCTTAAGTGGCTCTAAGCGCAACTGTTTATGCATATTCGCCCAGCCGCTACAACACGCACCAGCTTCTTGAATTTGTTTTCGGCAGCTGTTCTGCATAACGCTCAGTGAAAGTCTGGTGAAGGGAGTCTATTCATAATTCAAAGAAACAAGGCACTGGCTGTAGCGTTGTCAAATATAACAAATTGAGGAGGAAAAGAGTTGAATTTGTATCTGCTTATGGAGGTTGACTACATTATACATACTGCAAGTGCCGCTGAGTGTGTGGTAATAGGATATATGATGGATGGCCAAGCCGCATAGGCTCCCATTCCTCTGGGTTATTCATCTATTTATCTGCTTATTTATTTATTCCTTCACCCAGAGAGGCCCTCACAAACTCAGGATTTGCCTAAGGTGCAGTAGTGCCTAAAAGAGGCTGAGAAGTCAGTATTATGGAAATGGGCCTGAACACTTGGAGGTCTGGAAGTCTTCTGTTGATCATTTGCCAAGCGAACTGTCTCTGTTCTGATGGTTAATCGCAGTTTATGGTTTGTTGCATTGCGATATTTCTTTGTTAAACTGCAGAAACAGAAATCTGAAATGTATTCAGTCATGCATGTAAAATAATAAGCACAGATGTTCTGAAATTGAAATTAGACAAAATTAAAGCAAACTTCAAAATCTTGTACATTTTTGGTGTCTTTGAAAAATAAACCAAATTGAAACCAAACCTTTTAATGATTGGCAAAAAAAACAATGCATCTTTGATATCACACAACAGTCGTCTAAATGCCTCTCATGTTTAACTCCATTACGCCTCTGTCAAAAGTGTCACTCAAAAACCTGCATCTACCCTGGGGCTGGTCAATTCCCCTGGGCCATGTTGTCTCAAAGTTTGCCCTTTGACCCACACCATCACACAAGAGGTGTGCATTATATAAAGCTCCACCATGTAATAATTTTACAGCCTAAATCACACGGCACACAGCTGTCCTTTTTCCTTTTTTTCTGATATACAGTATTTTATGTCTGCAAGTGCATTTCTACACCAGTTTTTTCTGCAAGCTTCTAAACACTGTATTAAAACACTCACTACTATTACCAACAGCGGCTCTAAACCAATATCAGCACATCCACCTTCTCCCCCCAGAACATTTTTCTATCGTCCTCATCTCAACAGCCCATGGTAACGACATAGCCGGCAGCTTACGACGAAGCAAAGTGTGGAAGAGGGAGGGAGGAAGAGCATTCGGGGGGGTTTCAGGCCGTAGATCAGGGCAGGGAGGATGGCGGCACGACCAGGAGGTGACAGGGGAATAACATCCCTTTCTCCTCAATCGACAGGGACCATAACTCCTGCCTCTCCAGGGACAGATTGAGAAAGGCAATAGCCCTAGGGGCTGTGAAGCACGGATGCTTAGGAGAATTGAAAGTTAAAAGAAAAACGCTGTTTGCCAAGCCACTACCACTGATTCAGCCAACAGCCCCACTACTCACTTCTAGAATTTTCTTATTTATTGTGATAGAAAGACCCAGGTGGCATACTGTCTGTAAAGAGCATCAACAATTTGTCCTGTGTTGACCAGAGGTTGTAAGGTGGCATTTTTGTAATTTCTGGAAAGTTTCCTGTACTTATTGAAGTTGAGAAAAAGAATGTGCACATTTTCTTTCCTAAGGGGACAGAAGATTAGTCTTTGCTAGCAATTTTTCTCTGGAAGGAAGTAATGTGAAAAGAAGTGGTTCTGTTGGGTTTTTTGGGGGGGGGGGGGGGGGGGGGGGTTGGCTTAATTTGATGCTCGTTTACAGAAAATCAGCACAGTAATACCTATAACAAGTTGGTCAGTCTCCAAGTTCTCGGTTTCTTTGGTTTGTAGACTGAGTGAGTGTGTCATTAGCAATTGAAAACGTCAGTGATCTATGATAACACAATATAATATAGCTATATCTGCGATAATACTCATTTATACTGTTGTCACTGATAATGTGCTGTTCATTGACTTTAAGTCAGTTATAAACAGTACTGGACTGTTTGAAGAATTGGATGTGGACAAGATACAAAAAAATACAATAATTGGTTCTATTTTTTTTAAAGTAGAATAAAAATTATATACAAGAACATCAATTTGTAGGTAGAAATGATCAAATGAATGATACATGAGAAGGTGGTTTTTCCTCTCCTGTATGACCACAGGGATATTTCTTTGTCCACTCTTTCTTTTTCCTGTAATTTGTCTCTTATTCACTTTGGATCTTGTTTCTCCTCACTTCTTTCCTTCACCTCACATTTCTTCTATCATTCTTATCCTCCATTGTTATGTATCCTCCTCCACAGCCACTTTCTTGTGTTTGAAGTACATGGTGGGTTGGGGAGCAAGCGGCAAGCAGCTTTTATAGCCTGATCAATTTTACAATGGGTTATTGAATAGATTTTAATGTCCTTCTTTATTTTCACTTGTAATCCACGGAGTGTTCGCTACTCCAGGGCTCTTGTGATGGCCCGCCAGAGAGAGACAATAAATTTTAATACATCGTCTCTGGAAAATTACACATGTTTAATCATTGATTTTTATTGGCTCATCATGATAACATTATCCCAGTGGGTGAGGGTGGGCAAAAGAGCAGCCCATAAAAGAAAAGCGGCTGAATTAGTTATGACATTTTAAAGAGTTAGGTTGACAAAGTGAAATGTTGGAATCACCAAGTTTCTTTGTCTAATATACAGCATATTGATTGGCACTATAGCAGTTTTATACACAGACAATTTAACGCACTAACCGTTTGAAGAAATGGAGCCAGCATTTTTCTCATCATATTGTCAGTGACTAAGTGTCTGTAGAGGAATTGAGAGACTGTATGGGCAAGAAATCAAAGGTACTAAATACTACATAATATAATTTAAATCATACCCAGACTTGAAAATATGTAACTGATGGGAATAAATGGGCATTAAAAGTTTTTTTTTTAACATAAAAACTGTTTAGAGATTTAAATTAATTAATTTTAATGTGTTTTAGAAGAAAGCCCACATATTTAGTTCTTAAATTCAAAGCAAGTTAAAGGAAAAGTCTAGAACAAAGCTGCTCTTTAAAATATGGAATCATT
Source organism: Siphamia tubifer (assembly GCA_020466265.1). Classification (NCBI taxonomy): domain Eukaryota; kingdom Metazoa; phylum Chordata; class Actinopteri; order Kurtiformes; family Apogonidae; genus Siphamia; species Siphamia tubifer. Next base: position 19,296,100 of record CM035786.1, read on the forward strand.
TCTCCCACTGAAATATATGATAAGGTTTTTGCAGCTTAAACAGATTATTTTAATTTGTTTATATATAATGCATAGTGTGGAGTATAAGATTACAAGCACATCTGATCTATATAATAATTTCACATATTTTCATTTCCTTTTCCATTCTTTTCCTAACAGTAAAACTGACTTTTCAAATAATGTTTATAAAAGTCTCTTTATATCAACATATACATACTTTGGCAACATCTAATAAGAATTATAAGCCGACCTAATGACATTTTTAATTCAATACTACTATTTTTATCTTCATTTGAATAAAGAACACTATGATGATAACCTTTCGTTATTGTAAACTTTTATTCTAAACAAGAACAGTGCTAATGTGTCTCTTTTGGTCTACTTTAGTCCGTTATCGCTATTGTCATTGCACCTCACAAACCAGAGTGCAAGAAAGGTGAAATTTGAATGTGTGTGCACTAAGATTTATGGACTGCATATAAAAAAATATCAGCATCATTAAATTCAACTCTACTGCCATCAAGCTGATGAAAGCAGGCGAACACACAGACTTTGTAATGCCTGCTGTGTGTGTGGGTAAGAGATGTGATAAGGTAGATTGACTTCTAATATAAACGGTAGAGGTGTCTACTGACATTTGTATAGCAGTGCCCTTTGTGTCCCTGCCTGGCACCCTCATTCTCCTTGTGTGTGCATGTGTGTGTGTGGGTGTGCGTGTGTGTGCACATGTATGTGTGTCAGAATTCTGAGTGGGTGAGGCAGTATATTCTGATAAGTGAAGGAGCAAGTGAGTAGACCTGCATGTACGTGTGTACTGATTTTTCCATGTACATTCACACTCATCTATTCCCTCTCGCTCTTACACACACACACACACACACACACACATACACATACCACACTACACATAAAATACACATACGCACACACAGGGCATGTTAGCCATCCTCCACACTGGCACCTGCTCCGCTGAAGGTGAAAGAAGTGCTCACTTGAGCTCATTGAAAAGTAGATGTGACAGTAAATTTTTCAGGCCCTTGTGAGATGGGAGATCTTGTTATAGCAGTCAGGATGGGGGTCAGGGCAGTGGCTGCTTGATGATTGAGGAAAAGAGAAGTAAATTCATTCTGCTTCGGGCACTTTGTCAAGTGCCAGTAGCTTACCGTTGAGAGCCACTCACCCATCACCGTGTTACGGCCCCAGAGGTCACCTCCAGAGCCATAAATCTGCCTTGCCTCTTCGCCTGCTAAACCTATTGCCTTCCCCTGGCTGAGCACGTGCAGGGAGAGAGGCTGCAGCAGCTGCTGCTGCTCCTCATCGTCACTCAAATGAAAGAAAAGACAGGAGACAATATAGATTCTCCATTTGATGCTGCTGATGGTGTAAGAGTGGGACTCTGTTTGTGCTTTGTCGGGAGTTTATTCTATATGATAAGATTCTATAAACCGTAATGGGATGTTTGGAATCATTCCGTTTTCTAATTTTTGGCATTTTTATAAAGGGCAATCCAAGTTTTTAGGCAGCCTATAAATATTTACATATAGCAAATTGAACACAAATAAGTGTTTTTCACAGAAATTTTAACTTGATCATATCATTGTTCTGAAATACTGACAATACCTGAACTGCCTCTTGTACATTAGAAGGATCAAAGAAAAAACTCTTAATGGACTGTTATTTGAAAAGTCTTTTATTAATATTCGAGGTTAGTTTTCACTTTTCACTTTCAACACTTACTTAGTTAGAAGGACAGAACTCAGTAATCAGCCAAACCAGTAAACTTCAAAACGTACAGTCATCAAGGTTAAAATAATCTTTTGTCATGTGTTGGAAAAAATTAATCTGGCTGTATAAATGTCAGTGTTACAACATCAGGATTCTCAAGCCTCTTCAGAAGTTTTGGTTTAACTTTGGCAGTCACAGTATGAACTGCTACGTGTTTGGTAAAATTCTTTGTGCCAAGTTTGTTTGAATCAGAGTGAGACTTTGGTTTGTTTTCTTGCCATCATGTTCTCTCATAAGGTCACACCAAACCAGACATAAAACCTGAGGGGATACTATTCCACCTTCTAAATTGATAATTGAGACACTGTGAAATGATTGGTATCTTTTGCCATATGCTAACGTTTTTCTGGTGGTAAAGGACTAAATTCAGATGAAGGGAAAAGGATCTGGTATGGGTGTCTGTGTGTTTGTATGTACATGCAAGAGCGCTGGGTTTTCTTTTACACATGTTTGTCTGCATCTTACAGATGTTGAATGATATTTCGTTGTGACATGTGTCATGCACCTTGATTACACTTGGCCCTGCTACGTATATGCATATACATTCAGTTAGCATTTTCTGTATGTGTATATGTGTGTGTATGTGCATGCAGATGCCTGTCTAACTTTTAGTGTACAAGCGCCAGCCTGCTTTCAATATAGCCTCTTATTAGGTGGTGATTATCCGGCCTGCATCTGGCTTCTTTCAGCCGTTGACTGGAAGTTGGAGAGGCCAGGGGCACCCTGGGAAGAAAGGAGTGAAAACTTCCTGAACCCAGCGTTCACCCCCCTACCCCACAGCTTCAGTGCACTCTTCAACCTCTCAAAGAGCCCAGCTAATATTCAATTCATTTTCCATAAACAGAGATTTCTGAGCGGTGTTGACAAGTGCATAAAATGTTTTGTTTTTACTATGATATGGTTGTCTTGCAAAAAATTCTTTCACAAATTAAATACATAATCTAATGCTATGGAACGGTTTTCAGACTGTGCATTTCTGATGATTTAAACACCTGGAAATTTTAACTTGTTACAAAAACATCCAGAATGAGGCAACAATATAGTAGCATTTTAGGAACCATCTCACACTCTGGATGGATTTCTGAGGCGTAGGTCTGTCTACAACTCTGGATAAATGTGTTTGACACATGGGACATACAACATGGCTGAATTTTAGGCTTGTGTTAATCATTACACTAAAGCCATACTCTGTCTAAAAGAAGCTGACCTCCATTAAAGTGGTCAAATAACTACCTTTTACACTGAAAATATTTGTATTTTTTTTCCCGGCAGTGTAGCTTAAATTATCCTTTGAATATCAACCTTCAGCCAACCTCTGCAAAGACACATAGAATTTAATTTACCTCACTGTGTTTGATAGACTACTAAGGTGCCACTGGAAAATATTGTAAAAGAATAAGCCAAACACAAAGAACAAGAAAAGACTAATATATTGATGGTAGATAGGGAGGGGGGGGGGGTCCCTAGGGCCTCAATAGGGACTTTGTAAGAGCCCATACATCAGCTGTCACCCAATGGGCTTCTAAAAAGCCACAACAGAGAAACACAATGGACTGGACAGATGGTCGCAAGCACAGTGCAGTTGGTTTGATGCTATTAAAAGCTGTTTACTTCATGCCAGACGCCTGCATGTGTACTGGATGCATTGTGTGATTATTTGTGAATGACCAAATATGTGTATATTTGTTGATGAGCAGCTCCTCTTGTTACAATAAACTCTCTGGTGTGCTTTTAGCCCCTAAATCACAGATCAGTGATGGTGTGTGTGTGTGTGTGTGTGTGTTTGTGTATGTGTGTGTGTGTGTTTCATAATTAAGATATAATCAAAGACAACACGTGATGGTGAGACACAAACGGCACAATGATTGATTGTAGTCAGTGGATGCTAGCCAACTCTGTGGGCCATGTCGAACTTTGGATGATAACCAATGTCCAAACGAACATAAAACAGAGCCCCTACTCTTTTTCTCTGTTACTCCTTCACACCCATCCTCTCCTCCTTCCTCTACCCGTCATGTGCTCTCTTAAAGAGCGGTTCTGACACCTCAGAATGATGAACTCCTTCAATGGGCTGACCTTTCTCCTTCGGACTAGTCACCCGCCCTCCTGCCCTCTCCCATGTAGATGAGACAGAGACAGATGAAGATATTTTGTAGTGTGTGTGTGTGTGGAGGGGGATGCATGTTGTTGGGGTGAGGTGGGGGTCTCAGCAGTGTCATGCAGCGACACAGTGAAATTAGTTTTGGTGGTGGTGGATGGTTTCCGACCCACCTTCAGATCAGCAGTTGGCCAGGATGATTAATCCAGACACATGAGGCCTGTTGGAGAGCAGCCATGACAGGCCGCGAACGAGAACAGAGAGACAGGCAGGTAGATAGACAGATGGGGCGGATGGGTTGATGACAATGATATACCTACTGAGATTGTGTCCATATATCTGTGTGTGCATGACTTTGTAGTTTAACATACAGATTGTTGGACTAGTTTGAGCATAATGTGAGGATGAAGGTTCTACACCAAGGTCTGTTTTAACTCTTTAAACTCTAGTTCAAGCATTTTAACTTACAGTGCAACCAACAAGTATTTCTGAGAGGGAGTAGTGTTATTAAAAACTAGTCTGAGGAATGAAGATTATTGAGCTAAAACATGAAAACTCACATTGCTTATGTTAATAGTGCAGTGTATTAAGATACGCTACTATTAACAAGCTGCTCAGCATATATTTTAATTGACTTTTTTTTTTTTAAAATGTGGTACTCTATAAAAAAAAGTCAGCAAAAACACTGTACTTGGTATAATTACAAGTAACTAGTTGCATGTTAGAATTACAGACATATCTGTTCTTTATCAATCATCATATGGCAGTTATTAATGCATTAGACTGACATAACAATTTCCCTCAATAACCTCCTTCTGGTTGGTTTGCACTTCTAGAATAGTCAAAAATGTTACATTAATTTGCAAATAAATTAGGAAGACTTGATTATTTTTTATTTGAAGACTAGCAACTATAGTTTGTTACATAAAGTTCAGTGTGTTTGATTAAGGAGGATACAACTTGAGACATGAATTTGAATATGCTGCTATTATTACATTCAGTAGTGTTAAATGGCATGTACAGTATGTTTCCTTTCTTCCTCTTTTCTGTTTTATAGTACAAGGATTCTGCAATTTCACTGTTGGATGTCACTTAACATCACACACTGAACCTTCAACTGTGAAAATATCATACAGAGCAAAACATATTAAGCTTATAACTAATGTACAACAAATTCTTTATTAACAAGAAAATCCCAGTTAAGAAATTATTGGTGGAAATCTGTTTTTCAGTAATCTGGCACATTAAATGGAGGTTTAATAATAACTGCTAAATTGCCAAAATGCTAATAATAAATATGTTAATAAGCAAATACTTAAATGGGTATGCTGATTTAAAGTACTCCACAAATATTTTTACTATGATACAAAGGTAGTATAATGACTGGAGACTTTGTTTCATTGTTCCTGTTTGATCCCTGCAGCTTCCCTAGTGTCCATCAGCTGTAATCTGGCAAGTGTCCTTGTACAACACTTAGCCCCTGAAGTCCCTGCCCTGTCATTGCAAGTCAGTGCAGCGGAGATCATCAGCTAAATGCCTGAAATCTAAAACTGAGTGTCAGAAGTTGATGAATATGATATCATTAGCCACGCTTGTCTTATCTTCTTTTCTACCCTAATTGGCTGCAATTTATAATCCTCTACCTCTGGGTCATCTTTTATAATTCTGCCTGGTTTCCTTTTATAATTGGGTCAAATCAGTACATCTATCAGTTCAGATAAAACACAGAAATCTTTGCCTCCGAAACTTACTGTCTGTCAGTTGAAGTCATTTAACACCTACACATAATTCTTGATGGGATTAATTAGATTTTTCATTTACTTAATGCCTATCTAATGCTAATTTTATTTCCCAGAGATATATGCTACAAAAAAAAAGAAAAAAACCCTCAGATATGTATTTAAATTGCTAAAAGTAAGCCTTCCCTTTTACTGGAAGAGGTAACACTAAAGCAGTAAGGGGGAGTGGTCCATTTATAGGTCATGATTTGGAAATTACAATAGGATATTAGCAGGTTTTTTTTTTTTTTTTCATGTAATTGATGCTGTTACCCAAGTGCATATGGCACATGCAGTCAAATTTGTCAGACCACGTCTAGACCTGTTGGATGTTGCTCTTGGATGGTTACTGTATCATTTCCTTCCCTTTTCATATTCAGTACAAATACAAAATAGAAAAATCACATCCAGAATGTTTTGTTAGGATTTGTCAGAGGAAATATATGGGTTATGAAATATGTAGAAAATTCAACTGTGTCATTAATTTAAAATGTGTAAATAATAGCATTTTATGTTATTTTTTTATATATACTTTGAACATATCCTTGTTTGTTGAAGTGTGTATTTAGTTGGCTTTCAGAAGTTTTGAATACTGCATGCAGCATTAACCATCAGATCTAACTCTATATGGGTGTGTATCTGTGTCTGTCCTCAGGTCAGCTGTCCATTCCTTGTGTTTCAGAGAAAATAGAAAATCCCCCGATCCATACTTCCAAAGACACCGAAGTGCAAAGAAAGGTAACTGACTCCTCACATAAACACAGCGTGGCATGTCAGTCACTCCAGCAGGACTTTGAGCTTTGTGTAACAGGGCAGTTCAGTGGGTCAACAGCTGCATTTGATCTTTGACCTCAGGACAAAAACAGACCGAGGTCACGGGTCGAACAATTAATGAAGGGTTAACAAAGTCAGAATCGGCTCTCAATATTGTAATCCCATTCACATAAGTTAACTGTTCACTTCAAGTTAATAAGGCTTAATGTCCTGAACTGAAATATGAAAATTTCTGTTCTTGAAAAATCAAACGTAAAATAAAACAAACTGATGAATATAATGTTATATTACTATTTGAATAAATAATCATAACTGACGAACACTTAATCCTGCGAAACATAAATTAAATAATCATTGGGCATTACGCAAAACTTTGTTTTTTCAAAAAGACATTAATTTACAGTCTTGTATCCATGAAGAATTAAACATTTTGTTTTGAGAATTCTTCAGTCTGATTGAATTGAATTTATATATATATATATATATATATATATATATATATATATATATATATATATATATATATATATATATATATATGTGTGTGTGTGTGTGTATGAATGTATAGCACTGAAATGCAGAACAATACAAGCAATGCTTATATAGGGTAAAACACATTTTGTTTGTGGTTTGTCTTGAATGAACAGATTCATGCAAGGTATGACATGAGATATTCCTTTAAAAAAGTACTGAAACAAAGATATAACTTATATATATAATATATATATATATATATATATATATATATATATATATAATACTAAGTCTAGTTTTTCCTCTGCTCTTTCATGTAAATACTATAAGGAAGGTCACACCATTAGAATCATTATCATCACTTAATATCACATACTCTAACATATTGTATATGCTAATTTCCATTACTATTTTTTATTGTGTTCTTTTTTATTTTTGCCACAATGTTACTGTAATGAAAGATCAGTGCTGTAAACTTGGAAACCTTAATGTTAATATTTCCTGATTGTGTCAGTTCCTATGATACCAACTCATGCTACTTAATTCATCATATTGCCATTTGTTGATTTAAGACTTATTTGAGCAATTATAAAATCTTCTGTGCACAGGTAGTATGAATGTTTATTGAATCTAACAGGGAAACAAAGGAAGACAGAGTTCAGACAAGAACATGTTTGGGCCCAGTGTTTTCCCCAAAAGAGTCAATAATAATTTACTTTTGTTATTATTATTATTATTATTATTATTGTTACCATCATTATTCGATTTTATGAAAGTATATTCCCTAAATTATAACGCAAAGTTGAAATTGTTTCACACATTGCAGAACTTTTTTTTGTAACTATCACAACTTTTCTAAACCTACTAAATCTACAATATTTTAATTATCAGGTATCCTGAAAAACCCTCATACATTTTAATATAGAATCAAGAAAACAGATTTTCATGGTTTACCCGACTCTACTAAAGCCTCTCCGTCTCTCTCTCTCACACACACACTTCCACTGACTACTGAAATAAACTGCAGCCTCAAACCCTCAGGTTAAACTCCTTGCATACTGTATCCATCCCCCTTGTGGTCACCATCAGTACCACACAGCAAAAGGCAAAATCTTACCCCCTTTTACAGCACACTTAAGGGCTTATAACTGTGTGGTACAAATATGTTTTTAAATAAGCACTTCATATGAATGATTAGTGATAAAAAGTCATTTATGCATGTTGTCTGTGGTTTTGTTTATCCATACAAAAGTCATCTCACTGTCTTTTCAGCTCAAGGGAACATATGTGGATCATGTTATATGATCACTGTTTCTTCTGAGGTTTTTGAAGCATTTAATCTTGTGATTAAAAGTTTATTTCTAGACCCAGGACATCTTTCATCTTGGTTAAGAGAAGCAATATTTTTTAACACCAAGATTTTGTGAAATATTAAAAAAAGACTATAGGTTGACCCTCTAAAGAATACTCATATCATGAATAATTAGCACATTTGTAATTTTCGTTCTCAGATAAATGCTATTAGACACATTCCAAGAGTAAACAGCTTGTAACAGGCAACTTTTACAGCGTACCTCATATTTCTCCATTTCTGCCTTTTTTTTTTGCCCTTGGCGAATTGCTACCGCGCAACAACTTCCAACTGTCGTCCCTTCGATGTGATCGAAGCTGACTTTCCTCTCCACCCAGCTTTGTTTTTCTTCTCAGCTGTTGGGTGGTCCGTGTCTCTCTCTCTCTCCTTCTCTTATTCACTCTGTCTCTCTCTCTCTCTCTCTCTCTCTCTCACTCATTGTCAAGTTCACAGCGTCTGTTTCTCTTTGAGCACTACGGGACCGAGGCATGGTTTGAAATCTAATACCTGAGTATACACAATTAAGTTCACACCAGAGGTTATTGGGTGGAAGTCTCATTCCACAAAATGTGTGAGTCAGTCAAAAAAGGGTGTGAGTGTTTATGTGCGGCTGGTTAGTTGGTCAAGGTTAACGAAAAGATGGGAGGTGGAGCTGGTGTGTGTCGACAGGTCTGAGATTAGGGAGCTTTGTATCAGCTGACTTTTACTTTGTGTGGTACAGTCACAAAGAAATATAGTTGTGTTGCAATTTGCATCTGTGTTTAATTCATAATAGGATATAGATAGATAGATAGATAGATAGATAGGTAGATAGATAGATAGATAGATAGATAGATAGATAGATAGATAGATAGATAGATAGATAGATAGATAGATAGATAGATAGATAGATAGATAGATAGATAGATAGATAACATAAAAACATAAAAAAATGTAAGAAAACAATAGTGAATGTCTAATGTTGTGTTTTTCAAATTGCATAAAAGTGCATTTTTATTCTGAAGCATTATACTAGGTTGGCCATCTGTGTTCCTCTCTCCTCCGTTGGGAGCATAATAGTACAACTGTGAACCAGCGTGTCCAGGATGTTACAACTCAAAGCTCACAGGCAAAGGTTATGTCATGCAACTTTGTAATCAAAATTAGACACGTTCTCTTTTTGAACTGAATGTAAAATGGGTTTGTTGTCTGTTGCATGCCTGAAACAGGGGGAAAAAAACCCAAAAAAACAATATTCCGCACTTTGCTCTTCTGATCTCACCCTGTTTGACCTTTTCAGCCTGTTGAATGTTTCAGTGTTGGACCTGTTAGCTGCAGCTCCCTCAGAGTATCTTTCACACGCGATTGGGAGTCCCACGACAGGCCAGCTGGAACCCCCAGTCCACCCCCTTCAACCAGACACAGACACAAATCCTCTATGGAGTCTTCATTGGCCAGCCAACCTCTCAGTCATTCAATGGGAGGGTTGTGTATGTATGTGTGTGTGTGTGTGTGTTGTTGGGGCTTCCTGTTTTGGCCTGTGTTCTTTGGTGCTTCCTGGCAGAGACACTGCTGGTGTCATGTCAACTTTTGGTCTGGCAGTACACACATACAACATACACTAGGATTAGACAGATGAGGATTTTTGCAGCTGCTGTATATTATCTTTAATCATTTCTCACATTAAAGCTTATTGTATTCTTAATATAGTCTTGCTAGGGTGGAAAGAACGCCTTGAGCATTTAGCCTGGAGCATGGAACTCTAAACCTCTTCTTGCAAATCTGCAACTGTATTGATATTATGCTTAATTAAAATTCCCCGTATCACACTGTTGTATATTCTTTGGACAAACAATAAGAGTATGGTTCTCCAGGTACATACTGTAAGAAGTATACCGTAAAGATCAGAATCTTACCATTTTTGCATGTTGACTTTGACTTCAAATTAAACTTGACTTAAAATGAGATATAATCACCTAAAGAGTAAAATCAAAGGCAAAAGTCAAAGTATCTTTATTTGTCTCCCCAGGGAGAAATTAGTTTTGGACAGTAAAAAATAAAAAATTTAAAAAAAAAAAGTAAGGAGTAACTTTTCTTTGAGATGTAAGAAGTTAGTTTTAGACAATAGATCTTTTAAATCTTGTCTACAATAACGTCTTATATCTCATGGAAAAGTTACTCTTTAGGTGATTATGTCCCATTCTAAGTGTGATGACATATTTTGACTAGAAATGAAAAAAAAATCACTTGGTAAGATTTGGATTTTTGCAGCGTAAAAGATGAACTACTTATTCAGTCAATTACAATTCAGTTTAAAGAAAGAACAAAAAGAATTTTAAGCTTTTTTTTAAAAAGTTAAATAAATTATAATACATAAATAAATATAAATATATATATAAATAATGAATATAATATATGTGTGTGTGTGTGTGTTTGTGTCTAATCTTATTCCTATATTGTGGTCTTTACACTTCTGTACACTCACATTTGAAAGCAAATACACACTGTAAATTTTCATATATTATACACAAACACTCACACCTATTCAGGGTGAGTGGGTATGTCTTGGGGGGAGAGCATCAGTCATGTTCCATTAATCCGAAGCGACCAGTAGTGATTGATCAATTAGCCCTGCTTAAAGCCGAGGCTGAGGCTGATCAATAGCACTGATCACGAGCCAAAGGTTTTTTCATTAAGAACTGCTGCTCTGCATGAGTAGACTCCATTAGCATAGGCCAAATGGACTGTGGGGAATGCAAATGCTGTAGCATAAACATTCACACATATATGGACCTGCAGCAAAATGTAAACTTTTTTTTTTTTCTATGCTAAGAAAATCACAGTAAAAAAATGCTTTTGTGGTCTGCATACAGGTATGGCTGGTAAGCTGCAGAAAGGCTGTAAAATTGTAACCTTATGTTAGAGAAAAACACTATTGAAACTTAGAAAATCTTCTCTTGCAAACACACTCTACAATAGACCTATACCTAGATTTAAAATATGATTACATTGTGGTAAAATGCTCTATTATCACTTTAACTGTGTTAGATATATTACAAAAAAGTACCTATTAACCCTTTAGAGGTCATGCATAGAACTATTCTGAAATTCAAAGGGTCAACCTTAGTGTTTTATTGAAGACCTAACAAGATTTTATTTTTGTGATATTTTTGAACATGTTTTATTGTCATGTAGAAAATCAAGGTTAAGGAAGTAACTGTATTTGGTTCCTTATCTATAAGTGACAAAAAAAATAAATCCAAAAAGCAGATATAAAAATACAAGGAAAGGGCTGTAGTTTCCCAGTGCAGGACAGGGTGGTGTAGGCTGGTGACCCCACACAGTGCTAGTTTTGTGCAGCGCAGGGTGAAGCATGATCAGTTTGGTAGATTGGCAGACCATGGTGAGCCAAAATGAGTGTGGTGATGCACTCATGGCAGGTTACCACTGATTCAGCTTAGCAGAGTGACAATTTCATTTACTTAGACTTCACTGAAAGCAGGTCTAGTAGTTTGGCTGACCGTCACCACAGCCTCACAGGCAGGTTTCCAGAGTGTCACACATGTCAATGCAATAACTAATCCCAACAATTACTATTCAATGTAATGATTTGAATCAGCACATAAATATATATCTATATTGACTGTTCCGTCACATCTGATGACAGATCAAATGCGTTTGGCACTCGTAATGGAAACTCAACCTGAATTAATTACCAGCTGAAACTAACAAGCCAGCATCTTTCACTGAGACTGAGAATATATTCGGTCTTAGAATATTCAAAGAAAGGCAGAGACAGAGCGAGAAAGAGAGACGCTGGCAACGAATTGTAAGTTATGTTCTGTGTCTTAAGGACATGCTTCATGTCATTGCACGTACAAATGTTATAACATTTGCTTAATGTGGTCTACAAAGATGGAGTACATTCATTGAGAGGAGGAGGAGGGGTACCGTCAAAGGTCATCTTATTTGGGAATGTCAGAACTGGAATGCAGGTGGGCCACATGACTGGAATACTGCAGTGCAATGCAATTGTCAATTGTCAGTATTTATCATTACACAGGAACAAATTATGTAAAAAAAAAAAAAAAAAAAAACCCTCTCCTTTCCCAAACATGATGTGGACAGTATGATGTGTGGTGCCTTAAACTTATTGCACTTAATACAAAAAGTGAGGATGCGTCACAAATGTCTGGATAGTCCGGTTTTAGAGCCGTGGGTCCAGACAAAATGTGGACATATGTTCACCCTACTGATGTTGTGCAGTTACATTTAACAGAAAAGTCTTTGCTAACATTAGCCTTCGCTTTGTTGGGGTAAAAATTCTGATGCTTGTGTCTTGTCAGTGGACATTTTTACGTTGCAGTGAACTTTAATACAAGTTGGTCATTGTTTGTTTTTTTCTGTTAATGCCCTAATATCTATCAAACATATATATTTTTTTTTATTTATTTATTTATTTATTTATTTTTTTGCATATGTTTTGGGTATTTTATCACATTTTTTGTGATTTTTGGTGAATCTTAGGATGTTTTGTGTATTTTGTTCTCCGCATTTTTTGTTTCTTTCTGTATTTTTGTGTGGAATTTGAGTACAGTACAGCGTCAGGACAGTGGACCGCCATAAACATTTTGATTGTGATTAATTGAAATGAATCCAAAGCAACCCTGTGATTAATCTGATAAAAAAATAATAATAATTTGACAACTCATTTGACAGCCCTAGTTTTAATACATAATGTTCCTGTCATCGCAAAACTGATGCCTTCTAATTATACATTAGATTTTAGTATCAGCTGCTAACGGTCGTATTCTTAACACTTTTTCACCACACAATGTTCCACTGAAGAACATCTACTAAATTAATGTGCATATATATAATATAAATCTATAATATAAATATATACATGACTCATATTACCTCTAAATAGTCTTTATAGTACCTTAGCGAACATGTGTCTGGATGTTTCCTTTCCAGCCCACTCATTGTCAGACTTTTTGTTCGTTACCTGAAAAACAGCGGATGGCGGATGCCGCTGCACCATAACAATGATTTCTGATTCACAACCCCATCGAACCCACGGGATCATCCATAGCCTAAAACACAAAAACACCAGCCTGCTACCACTGACATGCTCACCTTTCTCACCCTTTCCTAAACCTCACTGGGACTGAGAGCCATTGTTTTACTTAAACAATCCTCATTGAATTAAAACTGCCAGCATGCTTTGTTCAGAGAGGCCGATGCGTACGGCTGTCATGGGTCCTATCGTTAATGTGCCATCACTGCACCTCACATCCTTAGCAGACAAGGCAGCTCTGTGCTTATTTCCTCCATCTGTAGGTGAGTGTGTGTGTGCACCGCTATCTGAGTGTGTGTGTGAGGTTAACACTGCACAAATGTGTGTGATGATTGTGTGTGCGTATGTGTGTGTGTGTGCGTGTGCGTCTGTGTGAGTGTGTGTGTGTGTGATAGTCAGCATTAAATCACTCGTCAAATTGTGGCGTGTGGTTTTTTTGGTCACCCATGGAAATACCACAGAGACCTGATGCCACACTCATTTTAGATTGTAGCCATATGTAGTATTTTTAAGTGAAACCTTCAATCTTTTTGACTCAGTAACCCCATGTTTGTATTTTGTGTTAAATATAGATGGCATTCAGTAGCTGTGTCGCTATAAAATTGTCATGTGAAGTTAAAGCAAACTTGTGAAACCGCCCAGAATAGGAAAATAAGAATGAGGTGTATTTGTATTGGAGTGAAGAAAATAAATGTTGTGGTAAAATAGATAGAGCAAAAGAAGAGGTCCTGGAGCACTGTGGCCTTGTGTTCCACTGTTTTTAATCAGAAATGGCGAATGTTTCTGTCATGGCTGAGAAATTATTTTGTCTCTTTTACATGTAATCAGTTTCTAGAAACAACAATATTTTGCATTTCATGGGAATATCCAAAAATGTATAAAGGAAACGCTTAATGAGTCATATGAAATGTGCACTGAGTATATATACATATATATATATATATATATATATATATATACAAACACACACCTCACCTTTATATCTAAACTTTTTCTTCAATTTATACATGTTTTTTAATTCACACATTGCTATTCCCATATATTTTCTAATGTTTTACTTTGATAACATACGGGAATGTGGCTAGTATGATTGTCTGAACAGTTTATAGAGGACTTTAAATGTAGGTGCATAGGTTTCAGTCTCTACAATCGGTCATAAGAACTGTTAAGCCTGCACTGAAATCCTAAAAATGTCTGTATGAGCATCTAATTAATTTACATAGATGAAAACCAACAGGGTTCTTCTCAGGTCTTGAAAGTCTTAAAAGGTATGGACATTTGAAACCACATTTTGAAAATTCGGTAATTTTGTTGTGAAAATATGTAAAGTTTGGGGGAAAAAATTCCTGCTATTTATGTTTAATTTATGGTCAAAGGCACATGATTTTATAAGATAAATACGTGAAGAAAAAATATGAAAACTCGTGTGGTGGTAGTGGTGATGATGATCATTATTATTATTATTATTATTACTACTATTATTATTACTGTTATTATTATCATTATCATCATGTTAAATGGTTGTTAGCCTGCTTTCTTTTGTGATTTTCTGTCAGTGAAACATAATTTACTGGGAACTATTCATTCATTCATACATTTAATCAAATTAACTCTTGTTCTACACAGAACAGGTGCAATCTCAACCCAATAAGTAGACACACAAGTTTAATAGTACATAAAGTCAAGGTCTTAGGGAAAGAAGTCATAGTTTTGAAAAAGTCTGGAATTTTTAATTGCTCTTTATCTGCTCAAGATGAATATGATTGGTGTGAAGAAATGAAAGGCAGATGGGTTTTTCCTCCTATTTTGGTAGTAGGTTCAGACAAACCATTCTTCCTGTCATGTCTATAATGTTGTCCTTTTATGGTGAAACTGTATCATATAGGTGCTGCCTCAGATCAAGTCATTGGGCAACTGTTATTAGCTAAAACTACTAAAGGTAATTATTTGCATGATTCCGTTTTAGCATCCCGCTGGCTATACGACACCAACAACCTGAGTTCTTTTTTTTACAAAGTTTTACAAAGAGTCATGATTTTATGTGGCCTTTTCCTTTCTACACACCACATTTTCCATGTTTAAATGTTCATCCAGATTTTACCCAACAATATTTTCTAGAAGCAATGCTTTTGCATCTGGAATTTAGCATTTATTGAAGCTATTGTAATTTTTTAAACTAGCCATAAAACTGTAGAGCTTTATTTCCTATTCTATAGTGCACTCTGACATTTAGGGCTGGAAATACTGTAGTGCTGACTATATGAGACTAAATAAAAATTAAAGTTAGAGTGTTGAAGTGTGTTAAATAGATATAGAGTGTTAAATGGGGTCTTTCTAAGGAGATATGCATGGTAACATCTGTGTATGTGCGTGTTGTAGTGAGCAGGCATGTCTGTTCGAATGTTTTAGCGGATAGGAAGGGAGTTGGTCACAGAGATACTGAAGCAGACAGGAAGAGATCATCCTGGTGTTACTGTGGCTGAGGTTACGACCTCTGTCTCCCCAGGTCATGCATCATACATGCACAGATTATTATTCATACACTTACACACATATGACCACAGATGGATAATGTTTAAATTGCAACTCGGACATTTGATCTTCATTTTCTTGTGCTTAAAACCAAACCATTTCCCTAACCAGTAAATGAATGAAGTATAAATCCGTCCACTAGTGTCCATCCCACTTAGTAACTGTGATATCATTCGTACTCTCCACACCAACCCACAATATGAGCATTTGTGCAAATGACCAACGAGTTCGATGAGGTTGTTGCAGGGGTGGCATGGCAGCAGAATGATATTTCCGTGAGCTGTGGGTGGGTTGGGGTGGGTAGGATGGATGGACGGACGGACGGACGGACGGATGACACCCGTATCCACCCCCACTGGGGAGAGGAAGTCCCTATCAGAACACAACAGGAAAGAGACAGAGCAAAAACAAGCACATGTCTTTTTGGACATTAAATCACTTCCCTTTAGGGCCCCTGACTGCCTTCTGCACCATTCTCAGTCTCCACCTCTAATCCCAGTTTAAACACCTTTTAGACAGACAGAGAAATTGATCAAGCCTCTTCATCTCTTCGCATAAAAGTGCATATGTTCCCAGGGGTACATCACTGAGGTATTGAATTTATGATTGAAGTAACTCATCAATAATAGAGTGAAGAGGCTCCAGACCCCAGCTAAAACTACTGTCTTTTTATGTTTTACCAACAAAAAATACCAGTGCATTAAAAGTAGAGTATTGGCTTCACAGCATCATTGTGTATACAGTATGTAAGGCCTAGCAGCTTGCCAACGTGATTTATCGCTGTGAATTGCAGATGTGATGAGTATGGTAGGATGCAAGTGCCATATAAATCCCTGCACCGTGACAGATCACAAGCCTCAAGTCTGGACCTGGCGCTTTGATCTTCATCCAGGAACAAAAACAAAGAGACAAAAAAGTTTATCTGTGGCTGTCGCAGGAAAAGGCCTTTTTTAATGGTAGCAGGAAAAGAGTACTAATGACTACGTTTACTGCAGTTAACAAAAGCACAACTCCTCCCTCTGAATGCCTTATCATTTTTCAAGTTGTGTGTAATACTGAATGGCGAGCTACTTTGGTTCATGGTAGATACCAGACAACTGTGAATGTAAAGGTAAATTGAAAATGTGGTTTTGTATCCTTGCGCAGGGCACTGCCATAAAAAATATGACTTCCTTCCTGAAGGCGACTTCCTGTTTATGTCTGAATGCAGGTCACGAGAGGGGGACAGTGGTCCCTGCCTCATCCACCGTCATTCTTTCCCAGAGGTGACCCCTGTCCAAATGATTCAGGATGCTGTAGAGTCCAACGTCACCCTTCTCAACCCACTATACTTACTCCCTCCAACTCTCATTTACTCACATCTTCCAACTCTTTTGTTTCCTCATTAGCCTGATTCGTCATTGCCCCAGTTTATCTTCATGGTCTTTTTGTCTGATCCTCATCCATAGGATATTTTATCTGTACATGTTTACCTCCTCATCATACAACATGACAAACTGTGAAACTGTGAAAACACCGAAAGGGCCTATTCACAAAGCAAACACTCTTTTTTGGACATTATTTGCATTTTTCTTCTCTCCACAAGATTTAAAAAGACCCCCATTCTTCCCCAAAAATGTCTCAATTGCACACACATGGATGTTCCTAAGGCACCCTGTTTGTTTCATTTTCTGCTGATTTGCCTAAAACAAGCAGCGGCCGCTGCTGTGAATGTTTAATTTAAGAGCTCATGTTCCCCTCTGTATGATATGTGGCGGTAGGGAGCATATAAGGGTTGAGGAAGGGGGGTCCAATTGTGGGATGGGTGGAAAATGGGAGGGGGGCTGATTGAGACCCTCAGGTCTCCAGGCGCAGTCATTAAGATTGGCTTCTCAGTTTGGAGATGAGAAAGCATGCTTGGCACTCTGGGCTCATTGAAGATGCTCCCCTGCCTACTTGGAGCATCTATTATTTATGAGTTTTTACAAATTCCAACTGACATTTTTATCAGTTGTAGATGTCTGTTTCTTATTTGCTTACACTGGGTGTGGTTGTCCTTTCCCCCACAAGATGAAAGTATTGGTCAATATTTTTTTTTTTAATGTATTCCTTGTAATGCTTTCATTTGCAGTGGTTTTTCTATGAGATAATTAAATATTTGATAATATATGTATTGAATTATTAATATTTTTATTAAGTTATTGCTAAGTTATTCATAATATGTGTGGACAAAGCCAGTGAGGTGGATGATACATTAGAATTTAACTATAGTTATAAATAATTATGCCTAGATAAATGTCCAGGCCGAGCCTATCAGACAGCCTCAGCTCTCTGTTGCCTCCTACTCCACCCTCAGTCATCTGTGGCTGAGCCGCTATTGATCCAAGTGCTACCGTGTGCTTTGGTGTTCAGCCTCAGGCCTTACACTGCCTCAACTCACCTTATATCACTCAACTTGCATTAGACTCTGAGCTTGATATGCACTGTTAGGCTGTGGTACATTCCCAGAGAGAGAACTTGTCAAATGCCAGTTAACATGAACTCGACCAGAAGACTACCTACACCCTGTCAATCTTCAGTCTTACTGGAGGTCACTTTAACAATGGATTGACTTATGTTGAATGTTTTTGTTTAGCAGAACCATGCTGAACAATTTATTCCTATTGTAAGTAGAGCCTTGTTTGACACATTTACACAATTATTACCATTGTTTTCATCTGTTCTGACCTTCTATGTCACATACATCTAAACTGCTTGTAAGCTTTCATATAAAATTATGGATTTATCACAAAATGGATAATATTTTATTTAATTGAACTCCATTTTCCAATAGCTAACAATAAGTAATATTTGGAATCATTGTAGGTTACAGTGAATTAAAACATTTCCAAACGGCACCACCCCTCAGCCTTGCTGCTAGTTCTTCCCCAGTGGCCATTAATAGTATTATAAGAAAAAAAAAACATCTCCTACAGCACCACAAACATTAACCTCTTAGTCCACAATTATTTAAGCAACATCTGTAACTTCCAACAGGACACCAGGAATTGTAGACAAGGCCAAATATTAAAGTGTGTTCATTGTGTCATCCCAGCTTTGCAAGGTATTGATAATTTGTGTTATTTACTTCGAGTATGATTACACTGATGGAAATGAGACAATGATTCCCAATATATTTACCCCAAAGAGAAAATTAATGGGATTAAATTCTTTTGAGCTACATTATTCATTAGCTATCATTTTATCAAAACACTGTCTCTCAAAGTCTCCATTATAATTTTTGCCCAGTTGAATATTTTAAATAATTTTAATCAGCTCAGATTAGTTCTTTTTCATGTCTTTTACAACAAAGGTAAGGTCAACATTTCTACATTCTACAAGAGGGCACTATTCTCCCATTTTATATTAGGAAAATGTATTCCTATTTTGTACAGTCACCCTTGGTTTTAGCTGATCAAATATGCAATATTTACTGCAGTGATGACTATGTTTCAGCTGCAACAATTATTTAACCCTAACGGATGTGAGGAGTAGCTTTTAATTTCTTAAACAACTATGTCAAAGGATATCAAGTGGTCACGGAAATGATGTCACTCAGTTTGCAATGATGCCCTGTGTACAGCAAAGACTACTAAGGAACTTGCTGAAACTACCACAGTTGGTTTAAAAACTGTCCAACACATTATTAAAAACCTGCAAGAATAGTCACAAATCTTTATTTTCAACAAAGATATTTTGTCAGAAAGAAATCTTAAATTATTGGGATTGAAGTCCACTGACTTGTTGAAATAAAATTGTAAGAAATCAACATTAGAACTCAAGGCTTGAAGGTATGGTTGTGTAATCCTTAGCACTGTCGCCTCACATTAAGAAGCGCCAGTGGGGCTTTTCTGTGTGGAGGCGTGTCTGCGTGGGTTAGCTTTGGGTACTTTGGCTTCCTCCCACCTCCCATAGACATGCGCTGTAGTAAATTAATTAGTTAGTCTGAATTGCCTATAGGTGTGAATGTGAAAGTGAATGGTTCATCTGTCTATGTCTGTATTTTATTATTTTTATTATTATTATTATTATTATTATTATTATTATTATTATTATTAACCTTTATTTAGGCAGGAAAAAAAACTTGTTGAGGCTAAAAATCTGTTTTGCAACACTGTTCCAGTCAGAACAGCAGGAGCAGAAGTTACAGACAATAGAGAAGTTCATCCACACTAAAAATATACATAAAACTCAGCTCTAAAATCTATACATATAAAACACCATCAATAAACAAAGAAAAAGAAACACCATTGGTCCTACAATGACCTGGAGATTCATAATATTAAATAATTAACTCAAGGCTGTTAGAACTTTTCTACACACTCAAGAGATTGGGCTAAACAGCTGTGTGAAAATAGTTATTAAAATAGAAAGAAGGACTGAATTAGAATAGAATAGAAATACTTTATTGACCCCATAATTGGGAAATTGCTTTGTGACAACAGCAGTATTAAATATATAAGTAAAACAGAGTGAGTTGCAAAAAAGGTAAAGTGCAATGTCATATTAAATGCCAATACAGAATACCTGAGTAGTGCAAAGTAAAGTAATACAAATGTAATTACAGTATTCTTTATATGTACAAACTGCAGAGTGAAAAACAGAAATGGGATGTGATTATGAATGAATGAACAATGTGATGGCTTGTGGAAGGAAATATTTCCTGAATCTTACTGTTCGACAGCAGAGCTGTAATAGTCTGTTTTTGCGAGAGAACATAAAGATTATACTGTAGAGAAGCTAATGAAGAGCATGTGATCTGATAACTCAAAGGGCTTGAGTTTACCAGCATGGTGCGGGCTGGTGGACTCCCCTCAGTGCTAGTTTTGTGCACACTGCGCGATCTGTTTGCTAGTTTGGCAGACCATGGTGTGCCAAGATGGGCGTGGTGGCACACTCCCAGGAGGTGACCACTGATTCAGCTTGGCGGAGTGACAGTTTCGTTGACTTAGACCGTGGTGTGTGCGGCAGGGGAAACTTACAAAATTCATCTGGGCACACCCCGTTGGTGTGGCGCAGCTGGCCTGTGCCTCACCTCTGCCGGGTCTGTGAAACTAGAGCTCAAAGACTGACTATGTCCCAGAGGGATGGGCACAGCCAATGGGAGAAGAGAGATACAGTAGGACAGGGGTGCTCACCCTGGTCCTCGAGAGTTACTATCCTGCAGGTTTTAGATGTATCCCACTTCTAACACACCTGATTCAAATGATAAACCTGTCATCAAGCTCTGCAGAAGACTGATAATGACCATCAGGTGTGTTGGAAGAGGGATACATCTAAAACATGCAGGATAGTAGCTCACGAGGACCAGGATTGAGCACCCCTGCAGTAGGAGATGTGATTACCCATCATACCTAGTGGTAACAGTGGAGACTTGTGGGGTCAGTGTTGGTCAGGTCTAGGTTTGGTAATGTTTTTAAGGTCAGCTGACAACCTGAATATACTAAATGACCAGGTTTTTCTATTGCTGGATTTGGTTCTATCCTGATGATACAAACATATTCCACGATCACAATTTCTGTACTCATCATGCTCATTGGACTTAAAATAGTGGTTCAGGGAGAAAGACATATCATTTTCACCATAGGTTTGACAACGGCCATGTCTAAACCTGAACCCCTTTGAAAATCTTTCAGATGTCCTGGAGAAGACTTTAAACACTTGTCTGACTATATACAAGATGTTACCCAACACCCAGTTATGCAGTTACGTGCAGAAATAAATGTTCTGATACTTAATAACCATATTGAAATAAAGCCACAACAAAAATGAGCTACAATCAAAGCTAAAGGTGGTTCAGCAAAATATTTCAGTGTGAGACCATCTGTTGCTGACTATAACACACTGAACCTATTAGATAAACAAAATGACCACAGCTTATTGAATAGAATAGTAACTTGTAATATGAAAAGTTTCTGCTCTAAATGAACTTGGAAGCCTGCTGCCATGAAATTTAGGTTTGGCAAAATGAGGATCAGACATCATAATAGTATTTCATGGAAGTCTAATCCACTAAAAGCCAATGAATACATACACACTAGCAACCCTTAACAAACTAAGAAAACTGTTGAAAGAACCATTTTATGAATAAAAGGTTGTGGTAATACAAGGGAAACAGAAAATGTGTGAAATATTGACTTATTCCAAGTATTGTGACTCTTCTGTGTGTGCTCTGTTAGATCTAGAACAATCATGTGACACTATCTTGGTGAGCTCAAAGTGTTGAAAGGTAGGCTTCTTCTGTAACCCCTGACTTTTGTGGAGCAGAAACACAGTCCAAACAGATGCTGAGGAGATGTTTCCCAAAGGTCTTCCCTGGGGCTTACACTCCCTGTTTCATAGCTATAACTCTGTGATGTTCATTTATAAGAGCCTCAGTTACAGTGTTACTGTTGCCTCTGGCAAAGGACTGAACCTCTTAAAAGTCCTCAGTAGCTTACAGAAACTGCTGCTGTCCCAAGAGACGGGTGGCAGACTAAATAATCAGTTTCTCATCATAGTGACAATCTGAGAGCAGCTGTTTGCATCTGAAGGCCTGCCAGCGATTGTCCATGGCACTCTGAAACAGAGAAGGAAAGAAAGAACGTGTGGATGGAGGGAAAGATGAAAGGAAAAGTTCCCTCGGCTTGATTCTGTTCTCTTCAGGCTTTTGATATTGATCTTACAAGTGGACCTGGAGATGTACAGTATATGTGGAAACTCATGCATATATGGAAACATATTCACATTGGCCAGAATAGAACACCAAAACATTCTAAATTGAAGTTTATATTTCCAGAAGGAAGTACATTTACAGTAAGTGAGTACAATGTTAGATTTATGATGCAAATGCATGACTTTTTTGCAACATTTACTGTGTACTGCATTTTCCAATTTAAAAAGAAAGCAACCAATGAACACAAACGTGCTACGTTTAGCACCGTGTCTACCTGAACAGACTGAACTACCCTCCCGCTGTCTAAACCCACTGTACTTTTCAATCTCTTTCTCTCTGTGGCATAACCTCATCACCTATATTTCATCATCATCATTCACTTGTTTCCTTTTGACGGCAATGTGGCTCTTAAATTGCAATCTGAATGGTTAGGTAAAGACTAAAGCTTCTTATGAACAATGGGTTCATATGAATCTCCCTGTTTGTAAGAATCCTAGAGTTCATAGACATTCGTGGACGGAGCCGTAGTTTCTTAAACCTGTCTTATGAAGTCAGCACGGCTGATGTTTAAAATGCAAGGGCATCCTGAGGACTCTGCAAGAAAATGATGAGAGTTTGCGCTGTACAAACACCGCACAGTAGTGACAGCTTTCGTAAGGGTACTTGGGGACCTTCCTAAATCAGACTTACGTCCACTTCATGAAGAATTTTGTTGTAAGGTTGCTGTAGGTCACCCATATATTTAACTCACAGCGCTCGCAAGTCGATGGCAGAAAGATCTTACACGGTTTCAGAATATTTAGATCAGTATAGAAACAGTGTCCGTGTACCGTGTCCTGATCATCACACTTTAAATGGTAACAAAGTCCACAAGACTGAAACATCTATAGTTAAGACATGAAGAAGAGGAAGATCCAGTTTTTGTTTTGGCTGTTTTAGTTTGACAGCAGCAACAGAAGTGCTTGACAAAAAAACTGCTTTATGTAGTTTAATGCTCCAGAACACTGATCAATCATCACCAAAGTTTGTATGGACACCTGTGATCATGTCAATTCAATTCAATTCAATTTTATTTATAAAGCCCTAAATCACAACAAAGTCGTCTTAGAGGGCTTTACAAAAACATAATCAACTACAGAAATACATGAAAAGTCCCAGGCATCCCCTGTCCTTAGACCCTCGTTCTCGGCAAGAAAAAACTTCAAAACCCAGTGGGAAAAAGAAGAAATCTTGAGGAGAACCACATTGAAGGAGAGATCCACTCCCATGGACGGACAGGCTATAGATGAACGTCCATGTATAAATGCAGGAGGGGGGGCTGGTCCAGACAGGCAGGGGCGGTGGTCCGGGGTCACGGGTCAGCACAGGCGAGATACTCCAGATCCTGTCGTCCATGGCTCCCATGCAGGCACTGTCAGGAGAGCCACCACTCCCCCCAGGGGGGGAGGGGGGAAAGGGGACACCAGGTGACTAGTCATGAACAGACTTGGTAAGAAAGATGTCCACTTTCATCTCTACAAAAATACTTTACATAGTTTAATCTAAAAGTAATGTTCATTCATTCATTCATTTTCTGCATTTTTTTCACTATCCTCCAGATAGTTATGGAGGCACTGGAGTCTATCCCAGCTTTAGAGATGTCCATGCATAATTTGGTGATTATTGATGCTCTTTTCAGACATTGAAGTACGTTAACCTATTTTACATGAAGTATTCTAAGATGTAAATGTGCGTTTATGTTAGGGATCATGTGTTGTCATTGATATTAAATCAGGATTCCTGGGACATGAGTGGAAAAATTAACCTCTACTGTTAGAAATTCAATAACCATTATGTTTCTATTTGTGTGTGAAGTAACTACAGTTCAATTCTATTGATAGCTACATAGTGCATATGACAATACTATTTTTCAATATTAGTTTTATTCCTGTTGGTTTTCCTTTTATTCTAAACCTTTTCTTGTTTGTATGTCACATAATCTGAAGTTCCTTTTCCCTTGACGTACCGTGGCGTTCAGGTTTTCCTCAAAACGAAGGAGCCAATCAGAGTCGCTGGGTGGGACTACCCCATGACTGGGCGTAAAGCGTCACCGCTTGAGTTCAACGTGAGTGGCTGAAGCCCGTCAGTCAAGTTGACAGACAGATTCTTCATCTAATCACATGCAAGGATTTTAGATACGGCCCCTCCTTTGAAAACGGATTGGTTGCAGTAGTGTCCCAGATGGTATTGTGAGATACCATCTGGTGACAGTCAGGTTATACATTTTCCTCAGTGTTCAACACTTTCAGAATAACTGCCAGATGGTTGAGTATTAAAAATAGCTTAATATGTTCAGTTTTGCAACTCCTTCCAAATTAAGCGATGCTATCATCTTGATGAACATCATACATTTCAGGCATCATTTTTATTATATTTTTTAATTGTTTTTATTATAATCTTTCACTTATTATTTTTGCACTTTAAAAAAGAGAGCTACTGAAGACAAATCTCTTGTATGTGTAAGCATACTTGGCCAATAAATTCTGATTCTGATTCTGATGGAAGTTCAGGTTGTTGTGCAAAGAGGTTGTTTATCTAAATACATTTAGGAATACCACTGTAAGTGCAGGATAGGAATTTAATATAATTTTTTGCTTGACTGCAGCTAATAAATTTCACATACTTAAACTGTTTGGATTTGTTTTTCGAAAGCTTGTGTCTCTGAGGTCAAACATATATTTTTCATATTTATTCTTCTCAGTCTGAATAGCAGTGTTGTGACATTCCGGTTGTCATGTTTGTACAGATACCCCACACCTCTTTCTTTATCACTTCTGTAGAGGACTCTTTTTGACACTGCCAATGCAAAGGTCAAGATTCTACGTGCAGTCAAGCATTCACCTTCGCCACTTGGCTGAGGTCTGGCAAGATTAATATTTTTTTTTGTTGCTTTCCTTCTCTCAATGTGCCAGTTTCATCTTTCTTACAATAGAGCCAAGCAAACACAGGAGAAAAGTGTGTGCCCAAGACTGTGTGTGTGTGTGTGTGTGTGTGTGCGCGTGTGTTTTTAAAAGACATTGGTGCAACCGTTTTAACAGGGCGACTCTGTTTGAATTAGATGTTCTAACCCCCCGCTTGCTAAATGGATTTCTGAAGTGGCTGTAGTTGGAGGCTTTCAATCGGATGCAACCTTGAGTCCTTTTTTTATGTGAGCTCTGTAGGATTTAAGTGCCGGTATAACATGAGCACGACTGAATACATGCTCTTCATTTTTTGAAATTGAAAAATCTCCAAAGGCTCTCCCCATTGTGCAGGCAATTAATGGAATGCTGGCAGCGAGGTTCAGGTGCTTAAAAGTTGTATTTTTTTCTCTCGCTCTCTTTTTAATGACTAATAAAGGATAATCATCGTGGAAAAAACATCATAATGCTGTAGGCTTCCTCTTTATGCACAATGATGTATAATGCATGCTTTGAAATGAAACGGCAGCGGCCTTCGAACCATTCCATCTCCAAACCTTAGTGTATTTGTTTTGCATGCCACAGTGATGCTTTTGCATAACAATGGTGAGTGTTCCTATTAACAATGCTCGCCTATTAATTTGATCTTTACATTTTTAAAGTTTGTCCATCAGGCCGCCAAACAATAGGTCCCCAAGTCGCTTGTTTGGTATAAGCGTTTAGAAAGTTGGCTAATTGTCTCTCTGAAGAGCTGTATTGTTTTGTTTTTTTTCCCTTTGCTTCCTTGTTCATTCGTGAACCTTCACTAGTTTTAACAACAAATGAAAGAGATGGATAAGCCAGTTTATTAATCAATAAAGTACATTGAAACCTTGTTCACGTCATCTAGTCTCACATAACCAGGTGTAAAACCATGATTCTTTAGCACTGGAGTGTATACAGTAGTGCATTAAAAACAACATTTAAGTTTTATGCTATCTTAAATATTGTGAGATATTTGCGAGAAAATCTTTTTGGTGATTCAAAAGGTGTGGTTGCATCAAACAGACACAAACAAATGCTAATTATTTTGTTTCTTGTTTATTATTAACAAGAAAAATAAAAGTTAATTCTTGACCGTTTTAACATGTCATGCCTTGGATGTGTTTCATTATCTTTCAGAAACTCGATGGAAAAGAGCATGTGCAGAAAAGAGCATGTGACTTTAGACAATAGTGATTCTTAATTACGGCTGCATGATTGCGATTTTTTTTTTAACCCTGTGATATATATTGCAATATGAAAAAGATCCTCAGGAGTATGTAACAGCTGTGTGGTGCCGACGCAAGTGGTCAAACAGATTATTGGTCGACACAGAACACTGTACGTTTCAGTGTTATCCTTCTCGTAGCCGAAATAATTCAATAAAATTAATAATTACAAAATAAATTAATTAGATTGTGTATATTTGTATTGAGTTTTTGTCTGTTTGTATTGGCTGCAAAGTGTGACAAAGGCAATAAAGTAAAAAACAAAAACAAAAAAAACCCCTTAATTTATTAACCCTTTAAACTTTCACTCAATTTCACCTAAATTTCTTAATAAAGTAATTTGAATACTGTTCTTTTGTTCATTCTGATAACATGCAATTGGTGTTTGATTATATTATAAATAAAAATATTAAGATGAAAACTGGAATATTGGAGGCAGGTCCTGTTAAATGATGCAATAGACATTTGTGGATATTTATTGATGATTTGATGTGTTTTGGACTACATTTGGACACATTTTTTGTTTGTTTTAAATGTTTTTGTTGGACTATGACTGCGTTTGTTGGAATATGGTTCATAAATATGAGCCATAAAGGTTCAGATCTGCTGTTTGACATTTGTATTTTGAACAAATGACTGATGGTACCTGCTATGGATATCTTATTGGAAAGTGGTTTATGTCTTCCAATGTGTGAGAATCTCTGTTGTCAAACTACATTAGGTCATGTGACATTTGGGACAGATTTGGGTGATTTTGCTTAACATTGTTGTGCTATTACTTCCAGGCTATACAGTATGTGGACCCTTAGAAGTCTAAAGGGTTAAAAAAATATATATAAATGAATATTCAAATAAATAATAATAATAGCAGGACCTGGGATGTGACTATTGCACACATGTACATTGTGATGTTGATGCTCAAACAATATATCGTGCAGCTGTAGTCTTAATGTACAGATTTCAAATGTATAGGGTGTCCAAAAGACTTTTTTTCCCCCCACCACTGTTAGTCTACAAGCTCCACTGTCATTTTGGAGTAAGAAAAAGTTCTCTGATGTTGAGTGAAAGATGCTAAAACCAAGCATTTGCAAAATAGTGTCAGGAGAGAAGATCTTTTGATGGAACGTGCAGACACGAGGGTTAGGATTAAAACATTAAAAACAGTATATAAAATGATGCATCCTTGTGAAAACTTTATATTTTTTTAGCTGTAATTGCAGTTGACAAGTTGTTGTTACTGCACGTAATAATAAGGGGAATGTTTACAACGACACAATATTAAGATTATATTTTAAAAGGAACAGACTAGTCTACACTGCCAAAATAAAACAGACATATGCGATATAAGTATGTAAACTAGGGTTGTTTGTGTCCTTTAAATCATTATCATTATTATTATCATCATTATATGAACATGTGGGAAAATTATATCACTATCAACTTTCAAAATCAAAATCAAATCACGTAACAATAAGGGGAATGTTCATAATGATAATACAAAGGTAACCAAAGGATAAAGAGTTATTCCACCCTCTGTCCCACTAATCCAAATGACACCTTCCATAACAAAGTGGCAATTATTTTTAATGAATTTAAGGCATTCTTCTACCTCAACCGTAATACTAAAGATCCACTGAAGACCCTGATAAGAAAATGTGCATCAATTTAAGACTTGAGGTGCTAACAAAATCATCAAATATGTAAAGGCAGACAATATTTATTCAGATATTATAATATAATTTGCAGATGGTTGTGTTTTTAAGAGCATGTGATGTTCAGTGGTGTTGGTTTTATTTTGACTGGTTGTGCAATTCTGAAGTCTCCTGAGCCTGCAGGTCTGCCTGGAACTGGGCTAAGTACCAAACTGGATTGTTCTAACATTCACTTGCACCTTTTCTTGCAATCTTGGAACACTTCCAACAGCTTTTGTTTTTTCTTGTGCCCTCAGTCTTCTCTTTGACAATACAGGGAAACGTACAAGCGCATCTCTGTAAACACGAGTGATGTTGTTCCAGAGTTTAAAAGCTTTCTCAGAACACTGGCAGAAGGAACTTGAGGCTGTTTGTGTGACGGAAAGGAAAAGTTGTTTAGAAACTGACAGCACTGCATCTGTGTGTGTACAGTATGTGTGTTGGTAAAACTGTGTGTGCGCGTGTTTAGGTTGCTTTTGGCAAGTTATTCATTTGTGTTTTTTTCTCTTCTTTTTTTTTTTTTTTTTTCCCTTGCTCTCTGTGTGGTTATCTTTTGAGTTGGTCGGTTTGGAGCTGATGTCCACCTTCGGGGATGCGCATAGCATGCATTTCTGAGTATTTTCACCTGAGGCTCCACTTGTTAGAGTCTGTGGATAAATGTATATACATTATTTATACAAATTCAGGGCAAGTGAAAGCTGGTTTAACACATTTACAGACAGGAGGCCAGGCACTGCAAGCCAAGCTCCAAGTGAGGATTGCAACACTGTGCGTCGGGGATGGAGCTTGCCGCTTGCCTGGCTGTGACCAGCATCCTTAATTCTGCACAAGAAAAGCACTAACGTTATCCCTGTTTCAGCAAACACAACAGCCCTGTTTTAATCTTGTTTCTCATATTAAAACTGATATCACTAATTTTACTCTCTAATTGTTTCCTGTAATTGGTATAAATACTTTCCCCAATTTTGTCACCCTTGTTGCTTTTTTTTCTAAGAAAAGAAAGTTTATATTCAGACTGTTGTTTATACTGTATATGTGTATATGAGGAGGAAGTGAAGGCGAGTTGTGGATTTACCGTAGTGATGAGTATAAAGCAGAGCCACAGCACCAATATGTTGTGCTATAGTTTGGTATATAATGCAAAATGCAAAGATAAATAATTCCAAATGAATTTGTCAGCCTATGACTGTATTTTTCCCTGATTTGTTCTAAAATGGTTCAGATCAGGTTTTACCTTCAAGCCATCAGGAACGCTTTAATGAATAATGGAGATTTAATTTGTAATACAGACAACAATAATAATGCTGAAGGTCATTGGATGAGCAGTCATAAGCTGAGACAGAACAATGTTCAATGGACTTGAAATGATTGCAATTAAAAAATTTTTTTAGGATTAGCCATTAAAACCTCAATTGAAGATCATTCATTTCAAGACTCAGATGTCTTTGAGTTTATTCAAATATATAATTGTTTTAGAAAATATTCCACATTTGACTGTATACCTGTGGGTCCACAAGTATAGTTATTTGTATTGATGTGGTACAAACAGACGTTCTACTCCTAAAGTGTCATGACACTCCTCACCCTTGCTCTCCTTTCACTCAGGAGTCGTCTCCCGCTGAGGACGATGCTGTGCCTGTTGGCTGTAGTCTTCATGTTCCCATGGAGCTTGAGTTCAGCGCTTCCTGTTTCCCTCGGAGCCCCGCACCTCAAAAAAGCTACGGCCTCGTCTACGTAGACTGACCTGTTTTGGTGATTATTGTTTATGATGTATATATATATATATATATATATATAAACATATAACCCCCCCCCCTTTTTGGCTTCTTTGTCAGTCATTCTATGTCCTTTAACCTGTAATCATAGATACAGAGTTAGATATTTCTTTAACTTTTTAAAAAATTCTGATATTGACTCTTTTATTTTTCCTGTTAAATGTGATGATCTGTAGTACTTTTAAAACATGTAATCTCTTGTGGCTTCACTTAACTGATATTATCACATGAAACCATTATATTGTGTAGTGATGTGTGTAATAGTATGTCAGTGTACATGCAAATGATCAGATATTTTATTTTTAAAAATTAAAACAATCCTAACACTTTTCCCCAAAATGTAAATGTCATCAGGAGAAATTTTTTTTTTTTACAGATAAATAAAACTTCAAAAAAAATCTTGTCTTGTTCTCTCTTAATAATGTCCAAAAGTTGTTTTATTATACCATCATAATGATATTGTAAAAACCGATGAAGCCGGTCAGCCATAGTGGGTGGAGGAAGTGAGAATCCATAGTTATAAGCATAATAATCATTTATTGAAATATGAGGAAAAATTCAGTTCGCCTCAGAGAGACACTCCCAGGACCAGGTAGTGACGTGATGGGTAGTCAGAGTGTCGGCAGGAGCAGCAAAAGTCATAGACAAGCAGAAGGGAAACAGTATTTTGATGTTTTGATGTATCCATGTGGGGGTGAATGTACTTGAACGTGTGAATGCACAAAGCCTATCATTGTCAAAGTCCTTGTTAAAGCATTTATCCTGCATGTGAGTGTATCTGCAAATGCAAATTAGTTAGATTAAGGCTGTTATTATAAACCAGCTGGATGTCACCGCATTTCCTGTAACTTCTGCTAGTTAAGAACAGATAACCAGGTCACCAGACGTTTTGTTTTTATCCTTTATCTCCAAACAGATTTGTTATGAGTTAATGAAGGACTGCAGGAATTTTCAGCAAACATGCAGTTAAAAAAGGGACTTCTGCCATGACAGAAAAGTGTGCGTGACTGTATTACCTACACATGATAAGAGGTTCACCGGTATGGAGTAGGAATTCAAAGGCAGCTGCAGAACCAAAACAGAATTTGTGGAAGTGGGTGATAAAGGATTGTCTGATCAATAGACACAAATAATGAGAGTGTCAACAGCAGGAAGTGGAGCAGGGGGTCAGGAACACCTGAATGAATGTGGCAATTATTTTTTTTTATACATTAAACATACCATTGAAAGACCAATGATCATTCTATGACTGAACGAAATGCTGACAAAAGGTAAAGAAACGCCACAGGTTGTTGTAGGAGGCAAGTGTTGGGACAATTTGAAAGAACAGTAACAACAACTACTGTACATTTTGAGGAATTCCACATGAGAATAATAATAATTTAGGATGCCAAACTTTAAGAGAGTGAAAAAATAATAATAAAAGAGTAAAAACAAGGTGGTTTTGTTCATTTTGGACACAATACTAAAGGTCACAGCTCACAGGGAAAAGATGCAGTCTTTGGTATAAGAGCAAACTGGACAGAACAATAATGCATTCTGAAATTCAGTAAAGAAAAATGGATGCTGCACAGACATCTTTCACACCTACTTGCTTAAATACAATACTCTTCAATGTACAGACTTAGACTTGAATAAACATTTAAAAGACAAAAAAGCGAGTCCATTTTTTTTTTTGCTCTAGACTTGCATCTCAGAACTTGTGGAAAATATAACAAGAACATGCTACAGTAAACAAATTTATTCTGGCGTGGACACCTCACGTCATGTAACACAAAGATGGAAACCAAGAGACGCAATAAATTATCTTCATTATTAAGCGTAACCAGTGACATACTGTACATCAAAAAGGTAAATACACCGTTAAAAAAAAGTCTACAAAAGAGGTTGAAACCTAAACTGAAACATTATACAGTAATGTTTAAGAAACAAATGTTTGAATGCCAGCACAGGTAGAAATTAAAATTTAAGTGTGATTCCTTTCTGATTTTAGTGTCTCACGACATAATTTAAGTACTGCTAAAACAAATATAAAATAAACCACTGTACACACACCAAAGAAAGCAAATCAGAGGGATTTTTTTTCAATTCTTTGATTTCTTTTTTTTTTTTTTTAGGAAATCATTGCTAAGCAATTTATGCTTCATCACAGTTCTCTTCCATTTGACCACATGAATGTAAACACCTGTTGAATTATTCTTTTTAAAATTTTTTACAACATTAATACTTTATATATATATTTGTACATATTTTCATTCACATCTGCACGGTTAGCTAGCATGGTAATGAAATAAGGCAAGACTCACATAATTGTGACATCACAAATCTTTTTTTTCTCCTATAATACTGATTATTAAGGTTTTTGTAATTTCCTCCTTCTGTTCTGCAGCAGGCTTTGGTCTTTCCGGACAAAGGCAAGGTTGATCCTTCTCCGTCTCCAGAATTACACTTTGTTTTGTTCCAGTTTTAAAAATAATAAAGGGTAGGTTGTTTCTTTGCAGGAAAAAGGGGCTTATAACAACAAGTGTTTTAGCTAATATTATTTATTGAATTTATTTAACACTAGCTCTTCTGAGGTACATAGTTTAAAATGATTTAGGGCGGTGGAATAAGAAAAGGGAACTACACGGTGACCATGAGGAACATGACTTCAATTACAAGAGAAAAAAAAAGGCTTATTTTTCTTCTTACTGGCTTGTTTATAATTTTGTTCATTTAAGGATGTTCCTTTTTTAGACCTTTATTTGTATTTTATTTTTTTACTGTCAGTCTTTTTCTTTAGGGTCAAGCTGCCATAGCAGGCATCTTGTGTGAGATAAAAAAAAGGGGAAAGAACAGACTTTATGGTGTAGGTAAGAGTCTCTGGCCTGGTTGGCTGCTTGTCCTTTTTGTATTTACAGTACCAACGACAGCTGAAAGCAGTTTTTTTTTTTTTTTTGATGGAACAGCACACTGTAGGGCTGGTGACGCTATCGCACTTGTCACAAACCTGACCGAAAGACGAAGGGTGATGATACACAGCTTTCTTTCTCAGCACAAAAAGCCTCTCACAGTGTCACCAGTTGTAAAATGTGAAGTTGCAGCCTGTCAGTCTTGATAGTCCATGCTTAGACACCTTCTCGCAGTGTTGGTTTCAAGTGTTTTGTCTTTTTTCCCATTAAATATTGTTTTTCTTCCTGTGAGGTCGAGGAGAAGCCACTTTAATTTCAGACTTTTTTAAATAAACAGATCCAAATGCTGTCTCTGTGCACATCATCAGTCTCTGTGCATGAGTCCAAATCTGTGATTCAAGATGAAAATTAACTCACTAGAAACACGAGTGGCTAACACTAAGCTCTTGTCACTCCACGCCTTAACATATTCAAGTCTGGGCTGGAGAATTAGTTTGGTAAAAGCATACATTTCAAAAGTTTTTGGGCTTTCAGAAAAAAATCTCAGATGTCCATCGAGCTGCATCATGGGTAGTGTAGTCCCCTCCTAAGCTCTTTTGGCATGTAGCATTTCAATGAGCAGGTTGTTGCAGGGCACGTCACCATTCAGGTGTTTGTAGTAAAGGTATTCTTCAGCTTGCAGGCTGATGGCACGAATCTCAGGCAGCCGGAGGAGCAGCTGGCCAAACTTGTCTGTTTGCTGTGGGTAGTTGCACATGACGTAGTCCAGTAATGCTGCGTTGACCTGCTCCTGCACGCTTTCTACAAGGTGGAAGTTCTCCAGGTTTTTCACATCTAAAAGAGAAACAGGACAAATATTATTAAGATTATATTTTAAAAGAAACAGACTTGGCATATATTTATTATTTTTTTGGCTACACTGCCAAAATAAAACAGAGCTTTGCTATATAAGTATGTAAACTAGGGCTGTTTGTGTCCTTTAAATCATGTTTTTATTATCATCATTATATGAACATGTGGGAAAATTATATCACTATCAACTTTCAGAATCAAAATCAAGTTTACTATGTGCCACACATTCACACCCAGCAATTGATATCAGATCAGATCCAATGGAAACCTGGATACATGAGCCATGAATTCACATCATTAGATGAATCAGAAGAAGGTACTCTTCCATTAACTGGTGTGAATTTGCTCACTCATTTAACATGGTTTATGTATTGCTTCTAATAGTGTCATCACAATGCTAAATGTTGGATTTATGTTCTCAGGGTGTTCAGTATTTCTAGGATTTATTTCAAAATTATACATGGATGAAGAACAGTGGAACCAGGATTATCTTGTAATGTGAATGCTGAATCTCAAAGTGCATTGCGATTTTATTTTTGAAGTGCATTTGTTGTTTCTAAATAAAACCCTTCTTGGTCCACGTCACTGTGATGTCAAGATAACTGGAGGCAAATCACTGGTCGCCCTTAACACCAAACCCGCAAAACCAAAAGGTCGGACTTGAAATTGTATGGTATACCAGCGGCTTCAAGTCAAAACAATCGTAGATGGCTTTGGTTGAACATAAACTGAAATAGTCATCAACTCACAGATGTGCAGCACATGCTTCATATCAGGTAAATTTGATCTGTATTTAAATATCAGTTTCAGCCTGGATAACGTTATGAATGTTAAATTGTGACTGAAATGACGTTAAGTTCATCTTTATTTGGGGGGATTCTTGTTATGTTTAAATGTTAATCCTAACCGCTAGCTAACTCAACATTGTAGAAGCAGAAGTTATACAGTACATGCTACGTTAGCCTCCACAGTGGTTCTGCTACTATCTTTTCCGTCAAGTGACTGATTTGGAAAGGTCGGCGAATGATATCCCATCAGCTAGAGAATTCTTGGAAAGTCAGTGTACTCACATATCCACTAAAATGCTCGTTTTCTTGTTTATTTCAAGGGGAAAAAACACTTCGTTAAGATATGCTAAACCACGTTAACAAGCTAGGACCCTCTAGTTAAACCCCACCTCCTAAGTTACGTCACGTTTAGAACAGAGCCAATCAGCGGCCTCCTATCATGAGCAGACCCTGCATCCACAGTACTGTGGCACAAGCACATTTTCTTTTGCGGATTCTAAACATTTATTTAGCATTCATACACATATTTAAAAAATATCTGTATCCAGGAGGAAATGGAAAAACTGTGTTTAAAAGGGTGTAATATGTACATTCATATATGTACACAAACAGACTGCTACAAAAACAGCTGCAGGATAAACTAAAATCACAGAAAAATACAGTGACCATAAGGTTTTCTTCTACTCACTTGGCACTATGGCGTCATTGTTTTCAAAAAGTGGCGTTTGCCAATCATACAGCAACACAAGGATGGCATTGTGAGATTTTTCACTCTGTGACCTGTTCTCCAACAATAGAGCTTCCTGGGACAACACCAGTGTCATGTGGATAAAAGGCTGAATAGATATGAAACTTTTGGCAGATTTACATCTTTTGGAGTTGTGTGTACAAGACATACAGGCGACCTCAGATGATTCATACCCCTGATACTTTTTGTCTTTATCATAAAAAGAATTAGCTTTATTCAGTTTCTTTCTGACCAGTATGTGAAACACAAGTGAAGGAATAACGACAAATATTTGTAGTTAAAATGTTAATTTAAACTAGGAAGAATTGAATTGCAGATATGTGTAATATATATCCAGACCAGCGATTAAACATTAAAATGGCTTGCCATAGGTTTTGTCTAGATTTCGCTGAAACTGGTCGACGAATCACGGTGAAGGATAGTCAGAGGGCCGCCGTAACAAAGTGAAGACAGAGCCGCAATGATTCGGAGACTCACAACCATAGAGGAAGAAAAGTAGGCATCCAGTGTTGGCGGAAGTACCCGATGAAGGGTTTTTTTTTTTTTTTTTTTTTAACATTCTATTACCTCAGGGTGGCGCGAGAGAATTATCCAACTACTTTTCTTTATATCCTCAAATATTTGCCGGGGCTATTATTAACAATTTCGAAATTTATGTGCGCATGCGCTTTCTCCCATGGGGCAACTGCGCATGCACAGAATGAATCACGCAAGCGGGTTGGGCTCGTGCACTCACAATAACGACGACGACGACAGATGGCTGCCGACTGGGTGGAGATTTCCTTTCATCAAAGATGAGTGAATAATGTGAGAAAACCCCAGCAATCTTTACATTATTTTTTGACAAAAGTGACAACAGTTGTTAAGCTCCACAATCCACCATTTTGTTTAGTCATTCCTAACTTTCTCCAGACTTCTCCGTGAACTTTCCTGCACTCTAATCACGTCATCCTAAAGATTACGAGGATTGTAATACCTTCCTCTTGCTTACAGGGGAATTTGAAAGACAACCTTTCCCGCCTCCCCTGACGATGAAGCGTCCCTTGACCCATACATGAAATTAATGGGGTAGTGTGGCTGGGCTATATGACTGTCTCTGTGGCAACAAAATGTCCTCACAGTTTATTGTAACTGTACAAATGTTTACATTTGATTGACTCTGTGACAGTAGACACATATTTTGTGCTACATCATTGTAGGTGTAGCCATTGCCTTTATTTCTTCCAGATTCAACTGTTTACGTGTTGCAGTGCTTTATTTTTCAAGTGCTATATTCTATTAGTGACATAGCATTAATCACTGGGGGTGGGGTTAAATTTTGTACCCTCTAGGGACAGAAAATAATTAATGCCAGTTATACCACCATGGCAAATTGCACCCAGGTTACAAGTTAAATCTTTGGTTGTTGTTCATTTTTAATTTAAGGAGGATTCAGAAATGAGCTGCATGACGAAACACCCCCCTTTTCCTCTGAATCATCCCCTGAGAAGAAGAAGAAGAAGAAGGATCAGGTAAAAAAAAAAACATAAGGGTTCTCCTCCTGAGAGATTAATTCCCAAGTGTCAATGAATTATGTAGGGCACCGTTACCGTCATATTAGTGCCAGAGCTTCTCTTTAACCCAATACCTGCACCATTTGTTCCAAGATATGAAAGTGTTGAAAGCATGTGAGTGTGAGGTGGGGTGTTAAAAACTTTATATTCATAAAAAATAATCACTTCAATTCCAAAGTGCAAGAATTCATCTCAATGGGAAGTATTTTTTATTATATTATTAATTCCTTGTGCAAAATACATTTTGCATCTATTCAAAATCCTACCTTTCCGCACAGCTATAAGCACTTTTCCTTGACAATAATAAGGTCACAGGGGGTTTAGGCAGATTATTGCAAGACAAGACAAAATTTTGCTAAATGGATAATGGTGGACCAGAGTGCAGTGTGTACTTGTCATGATTATGAAGCGCAGGGCTGCAGAATATTTAATCAGGCTGTAGCTCCTGGTCTCTTTCTGTGTGCGTACGTCTAAGTGTGATCTTTTATTAATCTGTTTGACCCCAGGTTGAGTGTGCTCACAGCGGGCTAATGTAGAATGACAGAGTCCCTGTGTCTCACTGACACCCCCAGACCCACATGCACACACATACATACACACCATAGAATGGACCTGTTTTAAGATAAATCTGAGACACACACATGGACACTAATCCATGGAAATACACATTATTCCCCTCTGTCTCACAGCACCCTTTTGGAATACCCCCCCCCCACCACACACACACACACATATATGTATATGTATGTATGTATCTATCTATATAGATAGATAGATAGATAGATAGATAGATAGATAGATATACACACACCCCATCTACCCACCCAGAGCATTGAGAGAAAGGAGGGGGAGATAAATCAGTAGCTAATGAGGTCTGGAGAATGAGAAGCAGGTCCTTCAAGGCACTTCCATCTATGATGCACTCTACCATGCTATTACAATCTGTGTGTGTGTGTATCTATCTGACTACCTTCTTGTAACGCTTGTGCGTATGTATGTTAAGCTGGCTTGTAACATTTTCATGCTCACCCTGACCCTTGAATGACATGGCAGGGGGCTAAATAAGGCCAAGAGGAGGGCAGGAAAAGGGGGAGGGGAGTGGCCTGTGACAAAGGAGCCTCCAAACAAACATGACACGTGCTTTTTCCTGCTGCCACTCAGCTGTCTGACCCTGTATCAGACTCCTGAACTAGATTCCACAACGCCAACAGTACTGAGACATCATTGTAGCCTTATATAAGCTAACACAGTATGTGAGTCTGTGCATTGAGAAAAAAAATGCACAGAAAAAAAACAAATTATATATATATATATATATATATATATATATATATATAATTTTTTTTTCATCTATGTGTGGAACAAATCATAGCAGTCGTTTCACGTTTTGATAGAGAAAAAAAAGAAAAGCTGCCAATATATAAACGAACAGTCCATTTTAGTAAAAGTATGAAGTCATGCTTGGGTTTCTAGTACCTATGAAATATAAGTCATACTTAAGTCCAAAGTATATGTTATGAATCTACATTGAAGGCCTCCTTTTTTCCCAATAGAGGAAGTTTTTCTGACATGTTTTGTGACTAGTAGCAGCTATAGAATCAGCTGAGTTTTATTTAGTTAATCATCAACATGATAAGGTGAGCCAAGATCAGACAAAACATGAGGTTTTGTCATGGTTTTCAAGTAAAATGAGTCTGCATGCACACATGTGGAGAGGAGTTTGGTCTACATGTATGTGAGGATGTTGATGGGGAGGGGAACTACAGAGACCCAGTGTCTCTGTCAAGCTAATTAGGGGAAAGTGAGGCAAAAAGACAGCATTTTAATTGCTAATTATTAGCAGGACCTCTTTTGAAAAAATAATGAATGGGGGATCCAAAATAAGAAAAAACATTAAAAACCACAAATTACAATATCTCAATATTTTCTTGTATTTACATAAGATACTGGGAAAGTGACTACAACATTAGGTTAACAAGAAATATTTCAGTTTGCTGCTGATCAACTTAGACAAGTATTGATTGTAATTTGCGGTGAAAAGCAGAAGGATGATGGAGGAGAGAAAAGGGGTTATGGAGGAAGTAAAACAAACACAAATAAATAAACAATTGATAACCGATTCCCAGACAGTGTCAGGTCGGACATTATATGTGCAAAGTGTACCCTCCTTTTAATGCCCACCATCCCCCCTCCTCTTCCCTGCTCTCTCTCTTTCTTTCTCCATCTCATTGTTCAGTCACTGTGGGACTAATTATCAACTTTTTTCACATAAAACAGCCACAGTTCGTGGCAGCGCAGCGTCCGAATACTCAAATGGAAACCCCGAGGTCCTGCAGAATACATTGTTTCATTTGACGGGCGATCATACTGAAACCAGCGACCTAATGCAAAAAAAAAAGAAAAAATAACCACACACACACAAATGCACACATTTAGTCTTTCCTTCACAGAACCTCTGAAATCACTGCTGTGCTTTTTAATTAGACTAGATCTGCCGTGTGTGTGTGTGTTTGCTTGCCTTTTGCGTTCATTTGCCACCCCTTATGATGAACCTCTTCTAGGGACACACACACACACACACACCGTCCTCAATATTAGACTCACAGCTCATCCACTCATACAAATAGATGCTTCATCATTTGACTGTGAACGGACACTGCTGTGTGAAGAACCCTGATCAGACAAAAAACATGGTGTCAATGTTTACTCTTCTCTGCAAAAATCTTCTTCTCTTCCTCTTATCATAGTAAAATACTACACAATAATGTGAAACAGCCTGGTAATATGTCCTATACAAGTATATGTTTTGTAGGAACATTTTACAGAGGCTGTCAGTCTTCTTAAAATAGAAGGAAAAATTGACTGTTCCTATAATGGAATGGAGTAAAGTTTTTCTATTCAATGAAAAACCTGATATTTGCTATATATCTATAAAACATCACCTGTCTCTTTACATATACTGTTTCCCACTTTGTTCTATTTCATCTCAACTGACCACCAGATGTATGTATGTATGTATGTATCTATCTATTCTACATATTTACTACAGAGACAACTGCTAGAAGATAATTCCTTGTATTTAAGTATTTATAGCTGCTTCTGATTCTTATTTACTCCCTCTACACCTTCATATTCACTATCTCCAATATAAAACACACTTTTCATCAAATAATATATGTGATTTATTTTCTAATTGGCCATTTTTCACTGTTATACTCTTAGTGCCACCGATTAATAAACCTCTCAGTCACATGCTGCCACTTCTGTTTTGCCATTCAAACTTCACAACACGTGTTTCCTGCCGAGTCCAAAAACAACACATAAAGTTCCAGGGCCATAAACGGTTATTGAGTCAAGCGCTGTCAGTAAACTTGGCCGATTAAACGTAAGTGGAATACAAACTAGTCACTTCCTGTATAGGCGGGAATTACTGGCTGGCCTCTTCCAATAGGACTTTCACAGACGTTTATATGAGCCTATCAAAGCAGAAGCACCTTTTACTGCAGCTGCGGCGCTTCAAACAGCAGCTGAACCCGTGTCCACTCCAGCTTCTTTTTATTGCACCCTACTGGACTGTTATCAAGCCACCGCTGTCCACTTCTACTTTTATCATACTATTACTTTATTATTAATCAGCTACCAAGCTTGTCTCCAATCAGAGGTGGGGGGCGTCGATAGGAGAAAACCTACTAACCTTTGACTCCTGGTGGGTCGAAGAGAACGAGGGGCTTCCTACTGCAATATCTAGCGTGAGGACATGTACGTATATGTGGTGTTAAAAAACAGGACAGCAAGGGCAGTCAAAGCAAATAAGGGCGATAGGGCAAGGAGCAACGGCCGTACGGTTAATGATATGACTTAAGTAGGCTTTTTATCTAAGTTATGGTGCACTGCCCTGATCTCTCCTTTACTCCTGTTTTAACCCACACTGCCATAAAGTCCTGAAGTATCTCAACACACAACTATGCACAACTACACATTCACTTCAGGTCCTTATCAATGCTCCACTGACAACATTTCACATGGAAGCGTTTGTATGTGTGGGTTTTTTTTTCCCCCCTCTACAGGAGCTTCTACTTCTCCATTAGAGTATTACAGTCCTCATCTGTCTGTGCTCGCCAGAAAACAACTTTCCCTGATCCCTGGAGCTCCTCTCAGCTTCCTTGTTTTCCTCCAAATCCCGTTTGGGGAGTTCCCCCCCTTCTGCGATCCAATGCCTCCACATTAGAGGCGAGTAAGAAAGACAGGGTGATAAAAATTGAGTTGTACATGCTTCTTAACATTTAATGGGCTTTCTTTGAGACTTGAAGGATAACAGGATAACTGATATCGTAACGACGCTATCACAGGATACAAGCAGAGAATACAGGGAATAAGCCCAGTGGAGTTTGTGCAGTATTTTATGTTTAGACTTTCATCACCTGTATTTAATTCTTTATAAATGACTTGAAATTAGCAAGATTAGCACTTTATTTTATTTTCTACGTCTTGATTGATTTATTTGATTTCCCTGCATATAATAACTGTCCTTATCAACATTAGGGTAATTTGCAGCCAAATATATAGCACATTTCACTTTGAATTGTCAGAAAATCCCCTTCAAAGTTTGCCAGTTATACATAATAACATACTTCTGGCGCTGGTCATTTAGTAGCTGATAGATAGTAGAAGTATTTTAACAGATATCTGGCACTTGTCCTGTGAATCAATCCTCTTCCACAGTTTATTTAAGCCTATGTTTCTTTCTAGTCTTTCATTGTTGTACCAATACAATATGGCACCAGTGGTTGTTTTTTCTACTGTGGAGTCTCCTTATTGGTCCACACACTTACACACACATATTGATTTGTTCTGTTTGGGTTTATCATTTGTCAATACGACTGTTTTGCAACATACCAAGTTTTCTTTTTGGTTTGTTTTTTTAAAGAGACTGTTTTGTTTTTGATTATTGATACCGAAATCTTGTCAGACAAAAGCTTTTTCCTTACATGAGGAAAGTGAACATGAGATTTGTGTGATTTGAATTCCTTTCCATGGAAAATATACTTAGCTAAACCTTCGTGCTGTTAAAAATATGTAAAAGTGAAAATTTGATTTAAATGGAATTAGGTGAGAGTTAATATTATAATCATAATATTGGATTGTAGAGATATGAACTGATTAAAAAAAAATTACTAAGACAGTCCAGCAGATTAATGTGACCATAATGGAGAGAAGTGAGTCACTAACACTAGGGGCATTTGAACAAAGCATCAGAAAGTGAAAGGATGAAATGAAAACAGTTAAAAAAAAAAAAAAAAAAAACTTTTACAGTCATAGAAAGTGACAACATGATAAAAGCTGTGATGAAAAGAACAGTTGTTTTCACCGCAAGATACGTTTTGGTGCTAAAATCACATTTATCTACATAGGTGGGTTTGATTCTGAGGCTTTTAAAGGTATAGTTATTATGTGATGCCTGTGTAGTTTCTCATTTATCCAGGTCATTGTTCGTCATAGTAGTTGTTCTTCATTCAACTGGAATGGTTTAGCTTTCATCCAACACCAAATATTTAGAGCTAAACTAGTCCAGCTGAATCAAAAAGAACTACCAAGAAAAAAAGTTATTAGCTTTGTTAAATTCACTCTTTGTTGATCTGTGGTTCAGATTAAAGTGTGACAGATCTGACCTTGTGTGGACAATTCCAAAATAGATATTTTCTGTCTAAAAATAAAGTTAAGCTAATAACAAGCTATAATATACACTATCAGCTGACACAATGTGTGAGAATTACAAGTTAATGTCGCTGTCAAAACGAGATTTGGATAAAAAAAAATGTGATGATACCATAATATAGATGTGTGCAAATAGTGCACTTTATACTTTGAGTGACTGATACAATATATGGAATTCATTGGTACTATGTAAAATAGACCATGGCTCTGTAACATGTGAATAAATTCACCATGTTCTTATGATGATTGAGCCCAAATAGTCAAAAATAATTCAACCAAAATAAGGAAAAAAGTTGGAGAAAAAAAAGCTTCCTTAAACTCTAAACCACAGGTGTCAAACATAAGGCCCAGGGGCCCAATCCTGCCCGCCAAAGGGTCCAATCTGGCACGTAGGATGAATAACAATGAAGATATTAATGGTGTGAAAATAATTTTAACTCAGGTTCTACATACAGAATAATTAGATCTCAAGTGGGTCAAACCAGTAAAATATGATTGTAATTACCTATAAATAGTGAAAACTTCAGATTTTAATGTAAAAAAAAAACTGTCTAATTACATGAAAATATTTATATTACCGACCCTTTTACAAAAACCTGAACAAATATGAACCACCTGAAATATCTGAAGAGAAGTAAGTGTAATTTTACAAATATTCCACTTGTTATTAAAAGTTTTGTGTATTTGTAATTGAAATGTCAGTTGCCCAAATGACAAACTGATAGACCGAGGCAGAAAATTGTTAAAATTGCGCTTGTTTTTCGTAACACACGTCAAGTTGTTGGTGTTATTCACATTTTGAGGGAAACATTATAGAAGTACATATTATCTTAATGTAATTTTCCTCTTTTCACTGTTGTTATTTTACTGGTCTGGCCCTTTTAAGATCATATTGGGCTGAATGTGGAACTGAACTAAAATGAGTTTGACACCCCTCCTCTAAACACTTGAGGTTTCATTTTCAACAGTGATCCTTTATCTCCCAAGCATACAGCCACATGCTGTAACTACATGCCCTTAAGCAAGCATAGAGCTAATGTCCAGAGGCCACATATCCTCTGTACTAACAATGCATAGTAAAAAAGTATCTCACACTTCTTGGGTCTGAAAATAGGCCACCAGTGGGGACGGGCTTTTGTCAGTATGTCAGAATAAAGCATGAAGGCTCAATTTGCTCCAAGACTCATCAACCCCCTCCTTTACCCACCCAAGGGGCCAAACGCCATGCGGCTATGAAAGAGAATTAAAGTGCTATGGTCCAATAGGGAATATATTAAGTCAAATCTAAACCTCTGCCGACAACATTGCTATTGTTGTTAAGCTAAACAGGTAGAGGCTGATATCGTTCTGTCGCCCAAGGACGGGTCGGTGGGGCTCGGCAAGGCGATGGAGAGAGAGGTCGAGAAATATTGAGAGCAAGGAAAAAGTGCCTTAGGTCTGATAAAATAAACAAGAGAAAAGGTGCTCAGAGCAGGGGGGCAGACAAGCTTCTCTCATTGCCTATTCTGGCTGGAAGATGCTGGGGATTTATCCGGAGGTGAAGGGGAAAACAAATTTACATCCTGTATCAGTTGATCCTGTCCGTGGCTGTGTTATTATGGACTTTGAGGGCTTCAGCACTTGGGCACATGAGCCAGAGAGGTTAATATCAATGGGAATTACTATTAAAGGGACAGTTCAGAGTTTTTCTTTTTTCTTTTTTGGCATAGTAGTTGACTTTTTATTGCCACACTATAAGTTTTAATCACAAGAAAAAAAGAGGAATCCGCACCAATTTGGGTCTTGATTTTCTCCTTTCATACATGTTCTGAATTGGATATCTTCTATCTGGTTGGAAAAACATAGTCCAATGTACGTAACCTTGACTCTGGTAACTCAATTTTTTTTTAATATATAATTTATTTAATTATATAGTCGTATCTATAAAGAAAATAACACAACTGTTCCTGCCAAGCTATAGTTGTACTTCTTCTGCACAAGAACATTC
Organism: Siphamia tubifer; assembly: GCA_020466265.1. NCBI lineage: Eukaryota > Metazoa > Chordata > Actinopteri > Kurtiformes > Apogonidae > Siphamia > Siphamia tubifer. Next base: position 19,340,813 of record CM035786.1, read on the forward strand.
TGTTCTTAAAACCAATGGATCTGGTTACTGTTTAGTAACACTCACACACTTTCTTGGGTACATTGTTTTGTGAAAGAGTTGAGAAACAGTTTGTTATTTTATTTCTCGTAACAAAATATTTTCGTCAACAGGCCCAATTTGCTGTTCTTCACTTCTGACAAGCTGCAGACTCGCTGGGATACAAATCCTAAAGCTGGGGGGGAAAATCACATTGTCTCAGCATTATGAAAATCCACTTGCCAGAGGGATACTGAGAGACTTGAATCAGCAATGAACCTATTGCTTAGCCCTCTTCTCTGGTCCCTCTAGTCCCCCCCCCCTCCTTTTACTTCATCTTGCCCCCTTCTTTAGCCCCCCCCCCCCCCGGAGGTGGAACCAAATGCTTTTCAATGAGCTGACCTCGGATGGCTCGATGCACCCACAGATCCATGTTTTCTCACCTTCCTAATATGCTGTCTGGACCCCCCCCCCTACCTGGAATGAATGGAGTTTACACTTGACTGACACGCTCTGATCTAATGGACAACGATCTGCACCAAAAGTCACCATGTTCGGTGTAATTTGAGGAAATGATCCATGGAGTAGTAAAATAAAATAGAAAAAAACAACTGAATTCACTTGAATTAGAAATCAATACTCCGGTGCCCGCAAGGTGACTTCTCTTAACTTTACCTCTTACTTCATTTGTGAGCAGCAGGTAGAAGAAGCAGGTACTGCGTATTATGTGTGTGTGTGTGTGTGTGTTTTTTCCTTCTCTGTATCAATGCGTGCGTGTGAACCTCGTTTACATTCAGTGCACTTTTGCACCCTTTGGCTAATTACACACAGGGTTTGTTTGGTGGTGGAGGGAGGGAGCGGGGAGTAGAGGGGCATGTCAACCTTTCTTGTTTATGATAAAGTGACAGAAAATCATTGGGGGGTCAAGTATCCCCCTTCCACCCTCCACCATCCTCTAGCCCCCCAAAAATCTCCTGCAGCAGTACAGGAGGTGCCTGGTGTGGGAAGCCTCCCCTTTAATGAGACCATTAAAGGCCCCGTCTCCCCGTCAATAGATTTCTCTCATTCTTTCTCTGACAAATTTGAATTAATAATTCAGCGGCAAGCGCCTGGGGATGTATATTTTCAGCATGAAGGACAGTTAATCCATAGCGTCACCCCCCCCCCCCCCCTCTCTCTCTCTCTCTAGTCTCCTCTTTCTCATTCACTCACTCCTATACTCTCTCTTGGTTCTCTCTCTCTCTCTCTCTCCTCCTTTCCTTTCCTCCTCATTTGATGATAGAAGTCAGCAGGTAGAGTGCTGACTAAAGAAGGAGCGTGCCTCATGTTTTCCACACCTTCTTTTAACTTCTTTGTTCTCTGTGTGATTCCCCCCCCCCCCCTGTCATGTGACAAGCAGAGTCAACTTAAGTGCAAATTGAGGTTTAAAATATTCTGAAGTATTGAGTGTTGGTGGCTCTCCTCTCCTTACACTCGTAGCTAATATAAAATGGCATGTTTGCACACTGCCTCACAAAGCTGGACTTGATTTAAAGGACTGGGGCTTTACTGGAGGTTGCTATTGTGCCAAATGTTAGCGCTTTGAAATGTACAATGCAAGAAAATTTAAGGAAACTGGCGATTTTGAAGGAAGCCACAAAGATGCATGCTTAATAAAAAAAACATAATGTGGAGTGTGTTTGTCTGAGGTTGCGGTTGTCTGTTTGTGTTCAGCAGCATGTTGTGGTTTGTGAGCTTCACAAATTCAACTGGAGAGATTTTAAGAGGCAAACTGTTTCAGTGTCTATGTATGTGTGTGGGGTTTTTTTTACACTTGGATCAACATCTAACTTTACAAGTAAATTGTATAAACAACAAGAAATAAATAATATGAATACTAGTGGTCAGCATGTTTATTTCAGGGAGGAAAAAAGAACAAAAAAAATTCCCTAAAATCAAGCAGATATGGTACATTTTCTAAAAAAAAAAAAAGAGCTTTGCACGAACAGACGTGTGAATGGATATGTTTGTATTTAAACACCGAAAAGTACCTGCTGTCAGCTGTTTCCAATATTGATTACTGCACCATGTGGCATTTAAGTACAACTTAATACACTATGGCAGATCTAATGTTAGTGTGACAAATGTTAGCCAGTGAGGTGGAATATTTTTTCACATTCCACAGTATTTTCTATGGTTTGTATGTGTAAAAGAATGTGATTGATTAATGAGGTCTGATGTTTGAACATGTGTTGCTCCTCTTGGCTTCCCAAGTCGTGGTTTAACATTTGCTCTAGAATGTTTCCATCAAACTAAAATGTTTTTCCTTTTTCTGTCATTGATTTAAAAAAAAAAGGGGGGGGGGTATCTATACTCTGTGTGTGTGTGTGTGTGTGTGTGCGCGCGTGTGTGTGTGTCTGTAGTACAGTGGACACATAAGGATTGTTACTTAAAATACCCTTCATGGCAGGAAAGAAGAGACAGAAAGGAGCTGTAATATGTGGTTCAGAGGTGGGGGTGTAGGGGGGAAGGGTGGGGGGGTGGGGGTGCGATGGGTAGAGGCTCAGTGAAGAAAGAGAGACAGAGTCTGAGAGAATAAGAGACAGCTAGCCAGAGCACCTGTTGGATCATCTGTGCTTTAGAACATTTAATCACTGTCTCTGGTTACACACACATACACAACACGGATACACACACACACACAACACGGACACACACATCACCTTAAAGCTCCACTGTTCTCTGCCCTGCCAATATCTTGTAACCACATTGTTCAGAGAGGCAACACACGCACAGAAGCTCAAAGAGCAAAGGGAAGCGGGTGTATAATCTTATACTGTAGCCACCTGACTGTATAGCTTACCACCACCATAGTTTAGCCACATGCCTCTGCTCGGTACACGTTTGCACAGGAATACAATGGCTGACAATCCACATGCCTGGCAGTGCTGTAATGCCACTGAGCTCCATTTGTGATACCATGGTGGAAGGTGAATGCAGAGGATTATTTATACTCTGGTGCTTTACATTTAGTCTTGTGTATTCAGATACAGAACATAGAACAAAATTAACTGGTAAATGTAGAAGAATATTTCAATATTACAATATACTACAAAATATATAACAAATCCTAATGAGTCAAAATGGCTTAGTGTACCACAGCTTTTTATGTCCTTCCTTTACAACTTTGATCATTGTTCTGTATAGCAATCATTGTCCAATGAGTAACACTGACACATCATAATCCCCTGCCGTCATAAATATCTTCTGATAAACATTTGTCTTTGTAGTGTGACTGCCACACTAGTACTGTAGTGTTCACATACTCATTTAAAGTCCTGAAGTGAAGGGCTGCCATTTACATTTACAACTTAACCAATGATTGACAAGGTGGGTGTGTAATGCTGGGGGTCCACCTGATTGCCTTTGTATTCCTGAACATTTGACCTGCAATAGTCAATGTGGAGCCACACTAGAGGAGGAATGAGGAATAGGAAGGGTTGTGTAATTCTTTGTTGCAGTTTGGGTGTAATGTTTAAATAAAGTTGAGGGGGTAGTTCTGATCAATATGCTGTATGGCTGTGGCAGTTGTTGGCCCTGTTGTCATGCAGCACTCACACAGATTCCACACAGACAGCGTTCATTTTGCAGCACAGTTGTAAATGAAACATATCGCTTTGTTGTGAAATATTGAAGCTTTTTCGATCTGCAATCTGTCCAGTTTTGTTGACAGTTTGCCTTTGTTTCGGCCAGGATGCTCCTGATGCAAACAAATGTGTTCATTAATAAAAAGGACTTGGTAGTATTTTAAATACTATGAAATTACCCGACCGACGCTATGTTGTACTGACAATTTGAAACTGGATTAGTAAGATAACAAGAAATGTTTGTGACATAGTTTTGGAGCAAATAAGTCTTAAAAATTATTAAGCTGCACGAAATCACAGCCTGGGAGGAGATGATAGCCCACCTATTCAACAAATCATTCAAATCAAGGCAGGGATTTTCTGCAGCATCCCAATATATGCACAATTTGTACTCCAAGTCTGTTTTCCTCGACTAATGTGAGCCTGTTCTTCGCAGGGCCCTGGATTTCCCAGGCCTGTCCTCCCTACCCCAAACAGACATCCCTCAGCCTTTAATTGGAGAGGAATAGCTACCTTGCTAGCACAGCGCTGGGACCCGAGCTGTGGCCACTGAGAATGCATTAGCATTAGCATTGCAGCGGACCAACCTGTACATAATGATAACCTCAAGCTCTGGCCATTGGGAGAAGCCCGCGCACGCACACGCACACACACACACACACAGACACACACACACAAGCACACATACACTTGTGCACACTTGAAACTCCCTGCCCCCACCTTCCCCTGTACACGCAGTCACGTAAACAAGCAAGTGTAATGCAGCCCCAGCGGTGGGCTGGTAGACGATTGGAGGGGGGAAAAAAATCAGTTGCTGTCGTTCGGCTGAAAAGTGTGTGTAATGAACTTGAGTTCCATTGATCGGGACTGAGAGTACAGAACCGGGGGCTGTTTGTCCCAGAAGGGCTGCCGTACCGCTGCTCGGTAGCCCCTCATAAATGTTTGAGAGGCCTCAGCCTCTCTAGATCCACGCTACCTGGGTTTAGATTCTATCTCTCACACTCACATTCAGGTTGATGCTGATGATGGATGGATGGATGCTCGGTGGTGGTAGTTGAGCTGATCGATTGTTATTTTAGCTTGATGACGCTTAGTTAGTGGACTCCATGTATGTATTTGTAGCAATGAACGAGATGCGTTTGGACAGCAGTGTTCAAAGAGCTGGACTTTGTGCGAGCGAAGCTATTCCCTATGGATTTTTGGCTAAAAACTTTCAAGTCTTAGTTGCAAAGGCTGAGGCAAGCGTTAATTTGTTTGGCATGCTATACCTTCCGATGTGCCCCCCTAAGGCTCTCCACTGGCCCCTGAAAGCCCCCATATGGTCTATACATGATTGATACTACTGCAGATATCGCTTAGAAAACACCTGACGTGCAGGACGGAGCATCCGCGCCTCCTTTCGACTGCTAAGTACCAGCTGGCGGGAGGTCCTCCGCGTTATGCAGCCGGTAATAAAAGTTGAGCATTGATTTTCTGTAGCAGTTTGTAACTGTTAATGTTGAGACATCAATAGCCAAAGCAAAGCACTGGTGCCTTAATGGGAGACCAAGAACGTGGAGGGCGCAAGCTGAGGCCAGTTCTAAATCATAGAATCTATCCCTGCCGATCGATAGGACAGTAACTGCAAGTGTCCCTCTGCTTTCCTAATGTTTTATAATAAACTGACAGCCTGTAATAAGGCAGAGGGAGAGGGAGAATGAGAGGGGATGGGGGAATGGTGGGCAACAGTTTTTTTCCCCTGCATCTATAGCTCGCCTGTCTTAAATCACCCCACATGGGAGTGGAGAGGAGGAGCGCAAGTGAGGGTAGAGGGGAGAATAAGTTTATTTTTTTGTTTTGTAAAAAAATGTTTCCACAAACATTTGTCTAGTTGTACTCACTGCTACGGTAGTTAGTGAGTGTATTGATGGAAGGGAGCAGAAGTTTAGGGAACATTGCTTTGGTAGTGCAGTGAGTTAAAGTGTATATTAAATTCTACTGCCACGGCACAGCCATCACCACAGTCAGGTACAAGTACAAGACTGGACTCCTCATGGTGTGCTTGTTACTGGGTGGGGTCGGCATTGCAAACACAAAGTCTAGCAACACTGCAGACATTAGACATAAGTTAAAGTGACAGAGATCAATTCAGCTACCTGTGTGCTGACAAAATCTGCATTTATAATACAGGAGTCAGATTTAATCTGTCTGTATTGTGATCTGAATACTTGATATATTGAAATAGTAACACTTGGGCATCTTCTCATGTGCTAAAGTGTCTACAGCTGCCTCCTTTTCACAATAAAAGGGAGATGGTATTACACCAATTGCCATTTTATTCATCTTTATTAATCTTAAATATCCTCCATTTGTCTGAGCTATGAAGAAAAGTAGATACAAATATTTATATTGTTGTTCTGGATATAAAAACTAATATAATTAAATGCACTGGACCATTAAACTGTACTTTGACATAACAACTCTCTATATATGGTTACATCAGTGTCAAGAAATGCTTAGAATTTGGTTCTCCATCCTTTCTTAGTACCCTATGATTAAAAGATGGTGTTTTCGCAAGTCTTCAAGGGTTTGTTTATGTATTTTATATAATGCAGTACACCCTGTGAATCTATTAACATATGCATATTCAGTAACACACTGTATTTATGTATGCTCCACTGATTAACACTTGCCACCAAAAAAAAGGTCAATCTGACATAAATCCTTCTCCAAACCAACTCGAATTGTTGGTTTTACTGTCTGATAACTGCTCTGGTTTAAAAGAAGATAAAGAGCTGTGTCAACATTATCACTGTATAAATCCTTGTATGTGTGTGATAAGGCCTAAAAAAAGAATGTTGTAAAGCCTTAGTTGTAAATTGGAGGGATACTTTGGCGATAACCTGGGGTGTGTTGTAATCTCTCAGGAAATTGTGAGGCATCTAAGGTGAGATATATGGCCCGGGTAGGGTCAAGGATGAGCAGGGGCAGACCCCTACGCCATCACAACAACTCACCGGAACTGCTACTTAATAACAACAAGCGTGCGGTATTGCCAGGGAATAGTGGTGGACTGGAAACCCAGAGCTTTTATTGCTGATAAAGTCTGAAAGCCTTTTAGGCAGCCTCATTACATGGAATTCACAACAAAGTGGGGCTGGCGTTAGGAGCTTACTGCGCCAATGTTAGATTTCTTAGGCTAAAATTGACAGAAAATGGGTAGAAATATTAGCTTCATTGCTTTCGGGTACACTCCCTCCTACTTCTGACGTGATGAAAGAAAATAAAAGAAGTCGGGACACTCAAACATGATTAGTCAGGTTTGGCTTTTGTCGGGGGGGGGGGGACAAAGTTCGTGCCAGTGCCAAGAGACTTTTTTTTTGTTGTTGTTTTTGTTCATTTCCTGTGTCAGAACGATGCCTGTAGGAAGCTGATGGGAAGTAAAATGATTTGTTTGAAAAGTAGATTCCAATACTTTTCAATCAGCACATGTTTGCAGAGCACTTCACCTGGCTTCAAAACAGAATGATGAAAAAGCACTACACGCAGTCACACCATGCATGGATTGCATTTTATGAACCTTACATACATTTATAGTCTTTGCTCTCTTGCAATCACCACTACTGTATTTTCCATTACTGCTGTCATTGCACCAAGCCAGTCAGAGCATCTGCAATTTATAGGATACACAAACACTAGTCAAGCATTAGGGCTGCATGCCTGTACACACACACACACACACACACACACACACACACACAGGATTGAAAACAGACATTTGCTTAAAACCTAAAACAACTGCACTTGAATTATAACAACCTCATGCGAACAAAACATTGAAAAATACAACAAAAATAAAAGATTTGAGCTGTTTTAAAACTAAATCTGACAATATTTAATGTAATAAAATATCACTTGGAGGGCTAGATTTAGTAAAACTAAAACAAGAATATAAGTATATATCCATAATTCTAATGCTCTAAGTATTGACTGACTGGTTCTGTTCAGATTTTTGTACAGATTCTCAGTGTCAGATATAAAATGCATATAATGTACATGATCAGACTTGGGCTTTATTTCTCACCCCTACATTGATTTTTCAAAGTGAGTTTCTGTACTCACTTTCTTTGTTGAAGTGACGTAACACAACCTATAGTCATGTGATGTCTGCTTTTGTACTATTTATTGTTTGCCCAAAGAATGGCAGCTTTTCTAAATAACTAACTTAAACAAATAAAATAACTTTGATAAATAGTTATTTCAAAATAATAATCCTGTTTCTTCCACTTTTAACTAGCTGGAGACCAAAACATCTTAACTGAACAACTGAACTAATGTCAGCATTGGTGTGCAAAATGATCCAACTTAATTTTGCAGCTACCACATACACTGTATATGTTTTGTTCTCATTAAGGAATGGAAGATTTAAGGTAGGGTTAAATGACCCACATTATTTGTATATTGATTCGGTCAAAAGTACGCCTGATGACTTCATTCTGTTGACTTATTGCTTAGTGAAAAGTGTATTTTCCAAAAACAGGACATCCCTGTTTCTTGGAAATGATTTGCAATAGCAAATATGTCCTATCAGTGATATTTTAGGATAGTTTTGTTATCAAAATATAGTGAAAAAATATTACATTTACTAGTCAGCATTTATTTTCCCACCTTCTCTTGTCTTAACATGCATTTCTATGATGAAAAAGGGATATTTTTTTAATACATTTCTACAATATAAACACAATCCAGATGAAAAAAGTCCCCATTGTTGCTTTTAATGACGTTGTTTTGTGTTCGTTACATGCTTCATTATTTGGCCCCTACATTGGTCTCACTGGGTGAAAATATTGAACCGTCGCTGCCTCCTCATGTTAATCAATCCCTTATCCGAATTCTAAATGATTCGGTTCGTTTCAGGAAATTAATATTTTCCAGGCTTCATTGAGGGGGGTGGGGGGGGATGGGGGGTTGTACATGAATTAGACAGCTCCCCTGTTTGCTGGCCAGGGATCAGGGCATTGATTCTGAGCAGCCTCGGCTGTTGCTTAATTAGGACGTACCTGTCTGGGAATTATGTGCTTTTTTTCCTCTCTCATTGTGTTGAGAGACAAGTATGATAAAGAAATAGACAGAAAGAGAGAGAAAGAAGTTGTCTTTTATCATCAAGGTTAAACACGTTTACTGTGTTTGTGTTGTCAGCAGATTGGTGCGTGACCTCGCGCCGCTCAAAAAAAAAAAAAAGAAAACGTCTGCCATCAGTATGCGCTATGCTAAACATGCTAATGAGAAATGTGTGTTTGAATGAGCAGAGGCGAATCTGGAGTCGTTTATTAAAAATAATTTATAAGTATTACATATACAGTAAATGCGCACAAGTGGAATGGCAACTTTGTTAGGTCTCAATGACACCTAAAATTACAGAGGCAGGACTCTGGATTTGACTTAAATTACTGTAATTAAGATATTGTGAGGAACATAGAGGCAAAAAAAAGAAAAGCGATAAATGGCTACTGGGATGCAGTGAAGATAAATGATGAGAGATGGAGGTGGACTGGAAGATGGAGTTGTGATAAATTGAGGCGTATGAAGACAGATGTGGGGAAAAAAAAGGAGAAAGGGCAGAGCAATGAAAGACAAGACAATACACAAGGCTGGATGAACGGTGAGGAATGGAAGGTGGGAGAATGGATGGGTGGGTGGGTGGGTGTCTAAACTCTGAGCTCAGACTCTGACTAATTACTGGATGGACAGCTTAAGTGGTGCTGTGTGTCTTAGTTTCTTATTTATGGACTGATTTCTGATCACTGGCCTGGGACCAGTGGCTCTGAACATGTAGGTTTCTTATAATTATCTCAATATTTACTTGTTTTATTTGTTTTTCTTAGGGTAAGTTTTCTATTGTGATGTTTATTTTTACACCATATGAATAACGGGACATGTAATATCACAGTTTGAAGGATGTCCTATTCCTGATTTAAAAAAAAAAGTGCAGGTTTGTCTGTAACTATCACAATAAATGTTAAATCAATATTTTTTTGGGACTTTAATGGTTGATTTTATTCCATTGCTTGTGGTTTAAAATGATTGTTTATGGGGAAAAATGTGACAATTATTGTAGAACGTTTGAAAGAAAAATGAAGTAAAAAAACAAACAAACTCTTAAGTATTTTCTAAACATAAATAAAACTAGAAAGGCACTCTTGAGAGCGCAGATGTCTGCCAAGGTAGCCCCCCCCCCCCCCCCCCCCCCCCCCCCCATCACCACCAAAATGTAATAATTTGTTCTTGTGGTACTACCCTGAAGATGCGTATCCTGTGGTACATCCTGAAAATTACATCAAAATCCGTCCATACGTTTTTGAGTTATGTTGCTAAATAACAGACAAACATAACCTCCTTGGTGAAGATAATAAACACTAATATATTTATCTTAACTTGTCCAGCCCAATCATAGCAATGAAAACTAAATTAAATTCAAAAGTGTCTATTATCAGGTTTAATCTACACCCATTAAATGCTACTATCACTGACATTTGCATAAATGAGTGTGATTTTTGTCATTTTGAAACAAAATCAGAATAATTTATTTTTTTTCTGAGTATGTTTTGCATTCCAGGGTGTATCCCGTCTTCACCCGTATGTGTCTGGGATAGGCTCCAAATGACCCTAGTTGAGGATAAAGCGCGTTCAGAAAATGAATGAATAAATGTTTTGCATTATAAATGAATGCTACATGCTCTTTTGAATTGATATAAAGCATGTGTTAGTTGGTACGCGTCAACCAATATTACAAAAAATAAACACTTGAGATTTATTTAATGTCGTAAATAGAAAGTTAAGTCTTTAAATAATCCTGTGACTTTAGCTCCGTTTCAGAACATAAGTCACATTTGCTTTTCATTGGCTTTTGTTCCTGTGAATAGCTCCAAAGTGGGGAGCATTATTAGGGTCTGTGTCCACAAATCTCGCCTATCCTCTGGGAGCATTTACCACCCTGTGCTGGCCCGGTTGCTACTCTGGGTCTCCTCTTGCCTGACGAGGACTGGCAGCGCCTGTCGTACCCAATTACACCTGATGGCGTCTGACCTGCTTAGTGGGACTAAACTGGCTGAACACTCTCTGACCTCTGTCACCACATCTGCTTTCCCAGTAAGGCAGCTGTCTGCACTCTTGGCAGCCGCTGACGTGAATACAGTTTTATGTCACTTTCATTCGTTATTATTGATCGTAATTAACCCGAAAATGGTTTAAACAGTCGCCTGCAACCAAACGCATCTGCTGATCAAAACTGTTTCATAACTTGAGCCACTAATCCTATCAATACATGGAAATAATTCAGGAAAAATGCAGTTAATTAGATTGTCATTACTGGATTAATGCTGAAATAAGGGTTTGTCTTGCCTGGCATCACTAGTTATGTTCAGTTAACCCTTTAATGTATACTGGACACTACAGCGGACGCTTATTCTACAGTTGTTCTCCCGTATATTCATGTGCCGTTCTTAACACTTTAACCCCTGATGTGTCAGTGGTGACGTGTTCTGAATGGATGGTTTAGGTTCAATATTCTAGGGGAAAAAAATCATTTTTTTACCGTTTTGTTCATTGATCTGAAATATGGAAGTAAACAGTTGCCGAAAAAAAGCAACTAATTTACAAAAAAGAAAAGTCCAAACTAAAACTACTGGAACCAAATTACAATATTATTTAATTATATTTCATTTTTCTTATTTTGTTTTATATTTCTACATTTAATATTGTATTTCATTATTTTTCTTCACTTTTGTATCATTTGTGTCTTATTTTGTTTATGTCACGTATTTTATTGGTTTATTATACATTTTTGGCTGTTATTGTCCATTTTTTTTAAACTTATTTTATGAATTTTGATTAGAAGTGTTAAAGTCTCAGGAGTTAAAATGTTAATATTTGATCTGCACTAACATTTGTATGTGCGAATCAGTTGCTCATTATTATTAGACTGTAATTAACAATCTCTTCTTAAACAAAAACTACATTCAAAATGTTTTATTTCATAGTGTTGTGATATTGCATTTTAAATACACGTTTCTTTGGTTCAAAGCTTAAACACATGTTGTCCAGCTGAGTGGACATAAAAAATAGCTTTATTAAAAAATGTTCAATCACATAGTTTTTTTTTTCAGGCCTAAAGAAGAATAAAAAACACTTAAGAAAAAATATTTGACTAAGATTTTCATAATTCATTCATCAAAGGATTAATGATAAATTTGGCAGAAAGTCATTTTTCATGCTTTTTGTTTTTGTCAGTTTTAATTTTAACCTTCTGGACACGTACATGGTCGTAAATAAATCATAGGAAAACACCAGATTTTATCTGAAAAAACAAAATGCAAAGGTTAGTGTTAAAAAAATCCAGTCACAAAAACAGTGATCTAAAATAAAATGCAAAAACCTTCTTTCTGGGTTATCTAATTTTAATCTAAAATAGTATTTTTGCATTTGCCTCCCCCTGAACTTGAACTTGTCACCTGCTCTTTACCTGTGTTTCTGCTTTGTCACCCGGTCATAGATATAAAACACCCTGTCAGTCTTTCTATTAAGCCTCTTAAGTCCTTTAAAGGAAATCAAAGCACCATTAACAGTTTTCTGACAGCAGACAAAAACTGCTAGCAATCCTTTACTGAACTCTGACCCAGGCAGCCTTCAGTCTCTGTCTCTCCTTCTTTTTATTTGTTCCTCTCTGACTCCCCATCACACGCGCAGTCATTGTTCACCGTCCTACAAACCCTTAGATCAATTCAAAACGATCATCACCTTGTTGATAGAAGAGGACCCCCTTCATGCAGGACAAGTAAAAATGAAAAAAGACGGGGACCGATGGAAAACCATAGAGAAAGAAGACGTAGATAAGAAGTTGTCAAAGGACTGAAAAAATGAACAAGAGGCATCTAACCCTGAGAACAAACACACAAAGATCAGGACAGAGTGTTTCTCTCAGGTGCGTGACATCTATATTCTTGTCTTTATCGACAGCTGCCTTATCTAAGAGCTCCTCTAAAAGAGAAGAGGATGGCTGATTGTCCATCTTCAGAGAGAAAGCAAGAGGATGGAAACTGAGGCAGAGATATGTGAAGGAAGAAAAAAAAAAAAAAGTGAAAGATTAAGACGTAAGTTGAATGATAGTAGAAGAGAGAAGAGACCTCAACAGCCAGTGGCAACAAATATCATCTACTGATCTAAAGTGTTCCATAAGTTCTAAACTACTAAAGCTGTTAACCTGTCCTGATAAACTGATGAAAGTGTTAGTCTCCGCTTTTTATCTCATGATTTTTGACTTTTTTCATAATTAGTTTTTTTTATCTCATGATTTTGACTTTTTATCTCATGAATTTGACTTTTTATCTCATGATTTTGGCTTTTTATCTCATGATTTTGACTTTTTATCTCATAATTTTGACTTTTTATCTCATGATTTTGGCTTTTTATCTCATAATTTTGACTTTTTATCTCATGATTTTGAGTTTTTATCTCATGATTTTGACTTTTTATCTCATGATTTTGACTTTTTATCTCATAATTTTGACTTTTTATCTCATGATTTTGACTTTTTATCTCATGATTTTGACTTTTTATCTCATAATTTTGACTTTTTATCTCATAATTTAGATTTTCCTTCATTCACCTTATAGTCCAGTGCACCTTATAGTGCAGAAAATACAGTAATTCCATAATGTGTTTCAGTCTAATACAATGATTGACTGTAAACTATTGGGGGAGGGTCCTACATGGACATTGGTAAGAACACAGTAATGATCTTCACTGCCTTTTTGTTTTGTTTAACTGGTACTTTTTGCAGTTACAGTACAAACACCCACCAATTTTCTACAAAACGAGAGACATTTGAGATGAGATATTTTATTACATGGCAAAGAATTATGTGATTGTTGCAAAAAACACAATAACTAATTTTCACCCAATAAAAAAATGCAGTTACTGCCTTTTTGCTTTGTATGGCAGCACAGTACTGTGGCAATAACCATTTCATTATAATAAATGGTGATAAATAATTTGAAATCTGCCCCAAAATTAACTATTTCTTTATGGCTTGAACATTGGGATAAATTACTTATTGACCTGATTTATGTCAAACCTGCTGTGGGGAAATGGATGCTATCATGTGCTTCTCCCGAAGCTGTTCAGGATTCATTACAAAGCAGCCAAATGAAAACAAAAGGTTCGACTGCTGTCACACACATTATGTGACTTTACTTATTTGCTGTGTAGAATAAAAAAGTACCATCACTATGTGACTGTCATGGGGATTTTAATGTCAAAGTCACTCGCCTTGAAACTAACAGAACATATCAGAAATTATCTATAAATGTAGATATTTTGTAATGGAATATGGAAATAACACAGTTTGACACCATTCTATGAGTGCATGAGAATAAAGTAAAGAGTAAAATGTTTATTTTAAACAGGAGGTTTATGTTGAATTCATGTTTCGAAGCAAATCCTAAATCAATGAAATATAAATGGTTAAACATATATGTGTGTCTCATGTATATTAATGCTCCTTTACAGAGATGTGATGTGTGCAGTGCAGTCACCCAGAAGGCTCATTTGGAATAGAAGCATATGTTTTGTTTCCACCACGTGATGCAAAGTAATTACAATTTTTTTTTTTGTTCATTAAAAGTCTTCAACCGTCTTCATCTACACCTGATATGCAGAGGTGGTCAAAGTACTCACATTCTGTACTTACAGCTACTTGTGTGAAAAAAATACTCTGGTAAAAGTAGAAGTACTGATTCAATTCCTTCACTGAAGTAAAAGTAAAGAAGTACAACTTCTCAATTCTAATAAAGTAAAAAGTAAAACTGCATTTTTATAAAAAAAAATTATTTTGCTGTGGATGAAATTTGTTTTCAAAATTATCCAAAAAAAAATAAAGCCTTTAAAAGTGAGTTAATGTGTAGATGATGTGTTTTATTGGGTCATAGTACTCAGTGTAGTGGATATGGACATGACATTTAAGAAAAAATCAAAAGTTATAGATTTTTAAAATCCCATAATTTTTGAGATAAAGTCAAAATTATGAGAAGATTTTCAAAATGATGAGATAGAAAGTCAAAATTATGACATAGTAAGTCACAATTTCTAATTTTTTTTTCATTTTTCATACTGCCACATTTGTGTAGTTTGAAAAAGTAAAGAGTCTATTCTGAGAATGTAAAGAGTATAAAGTGCATATATTTATACCAAACTGTAGGGAGTAAAAGTAAAAAGTTGCCAGAAAAATAAATACTCAAGTAAAGTACAAATACCTAAAAACTGTACTTAAGTACCAGCAAAGTTATTATCAGGACCATTAAGTGGTACTGAAGTACTAAGAATATCTAAGTACGTTATATTATTCTATTGCATACATATATAGTATGGAGCAAAAGGGATCAAAATAATATAATAAAATAGTATTCAGGGTTGTAATGAACATACATATTAATGTTATTGTCTTTGCTTCAAATACAAGAAAATACAGAAACTCTGTGCTCAGCCTTAAAAGACACAGAAAAAAAAACTAAACTAAATGTGATTTAAAGGTTAAAGTCACTATTTAGTGTGACCCCTGTCAGTGATAAGAGGCTGCACAAGCAAATAGAAATGAAACCAGTATAAAACACCAGAAAATGAATGCAATAAATGTCAAACTATCTGAAAGAAAAGAGATAAAAAAAACATGTTAGGTGCAACTACTACTTCATTCAGTTCATTAAACCTTTTGGTTTTTCTGCTGCACACATTTCAATATGTCCAGATACTACTTTAATACTGTGAAATGATCATTTTATCTTCACAAACCTAATATTGTTTTAGGACTTTTTCAGAGTGCTGTATATCCTTATGTCTTTCTACCTATATTTGAGTGACGTCTTAAAACAAATCGCTGTTTTAATTCAGAGAGACTTTATGTCCAGCAGCCTGTAAACAGCTACTTTATGCCTCATTTCATCACGGGCCTTATTAATTGACTGCTTGTAGCGACAAATCACACAGTGACACATGAATACACACCTGTTCCTCTAGTAACGGGCACATTTCACACATCAGGTAAACGTATGCATTCCACTCTGCCCGCAGCTAATCATGCACACACATCTCTCTTTAGCTGCTTTATATTAATCACATCAAATCTCCTGGCTTTACGTTACTCAGGACCAACCCCCCCACCACCCCCCGCCATCTACACCTTTCCTATCTCTATCTCTCTCTCTCTCTCCCATACCCCCAACCACCCACTCACCCCCCACCGCTGATCCCCTTAGCCAGCTATATGGCATCTGCGTCGGGCTTTATTTGCAAGAGGGCTGGGCTATGCCGGAGAACAGGCACTGCCGGGGGCGATACACATCCCTCAGGTGAGCCTTTCATTATAGATGATGTTTCTGCCAAATTATTTAGACCCTGAGCCCTAGCATCAGCCCCACCCCATAATAATAATAATAAAAAAAAAAACTCCAAGCAAACAAACATGCATGCACATAGCCCCACTGCAATCCATCCTACCTCTGCCTCTTATTTCTTTACCACAAACAGCTCTAATGCAAACATTAATCCTGTCTCATCAGCGTTTGTGTGTTAGTGTGTATGCGCTGCTTTTGCTCACTAGTTCATTAGTTCCCTTCTTTATGTTTAGAGGAGGTAAAGGAGTGAAAGTGGAGCCCTTGTGGATTTCAGGAGGATGAGGAGAATATTCATCATATGCATGTCATACAGGGACCCGCTTGAGTCAGGCTACCTTGATAACACTGACAACAGTAATGTAGGATGTTAAAGTGGGTTTAGTTGATTATGAGTGTGTATGTGTGCGTCCCTCAGAGGCCGTTTGTTACAGACTTGTTAGGAAAGAGACAGAGATGACAGTCTCCTGGCACCGTCTGACCTCGGCTTGGAGAATGGAAAGGAGCAGCGATAGGATCTGAACACACACACATACACAAACCAAACTGGCTCAACCTATCCTATCCCATCCTATCCCATCCTATCCCATCCTATCCCATCCTATCCCATCCTATCCCATCCTATCCCATCCTATCCCATCCTATCCCATCCTATCCCATCCTATCCCATCCCATCCTATCCCATCCCATCCTATCCTATCCCATCCTATCCTATCCCATCCTATCCCATCCCATCCTATCCTATCCTATCCTATCCTATCCTATCCTATCCTATTGCATCCTATCCCATCCTATCCTTTCCCATCCTATCCTATCCCATCCTATCCTATCCTATCCCATCCTATCCCATTCTATCCTATCCTATCCTCGTACGCCTCCTCCTCGTCCCTTCTTTTGGCTCCTTACCCTTCCACTCCTCTACCTCTCTCGTCTTAGCCTCTACTCCCTCCCACCTCTCTATCCCAAATGCTTTCCAGCGCCTGCTCTCCAACCCAATTCCCACTCTCTTCCACTCCATCCTTTTCCTATATCCTGTCTCTTCACCTTTCCTTCCTCCCTTCCACCCCATTCCCTCATAAGTTAAGTCCATCTCCTCCAAATCCCTCTTCTCCAGCCCTTGAAAGGTTAGGGGGAGGGTGAAAAAAAATCCCCATTCAATTACATGAACTCACTCTTTTTTTTTTTTTTTTCTTACTCTGCTCAGCTCTTCTCTTGTTTCCAGTCTTGAGCCTGATCATATATCCGAGTCATAACAGAACTACTAATCATCATATGGCTACTTTTGATCCAGAAAATGATATTTATTCGACTACTATTGTACCCACTGCGCAAAATATCAATAAAGGAATATATTATGTTGTTTCTCCTTCCTCCTTCCACTGACAGAAATCAATATTTTATTAAAACTCAGTCGTCTAGTCAGTGTGTGCATTAAACAGGAACTGTAGGCTAAGGCTTTTTGTAGCATAGATTGTTTTATCTTAGTTGTCATATTCTCTTAACCTGGGAACACAATACAGCGAGTAAACACATAATTCCCACATTTCATTCTCTTCTGCAGTTACACACACATCAAGATATATTGTCAGTGTCGCAGAATCAGTTCATTGTGTAATGCCATTATCATTGTGGACATTAATGACTATTACAAACTGAGACATTATGGAAAATATTTTCCAGTGTTCGTGCTTTACTATGTATTAAATGATTACAGAGAATTTCTAGGGATAAATGGACGGAGGATTACAATGATTTCGCAGTGACATCAATTAATAATAATCATAACAATGCAAAACTGTCATAAAATGGGGACGTATACGTATATCTATCTATCTATCTATCTATCTATCTATCTATCTATCTATCTATCTATCTATCTATCTATCTATCTATCTATCTATCTATCTATCTATCTATCTATCTATCTATCTATCAAAGCAAATACTTCAGTAGAAATTTTAATTGTCTTTACTGGAGTAATTATTTTTTAGCTGACTTTTTTCACATTCACACAATTATCTGTAGTTTCTCCCCAATACATGTTAAAAAAGTAGCCTTGCTACTCCTATTTAATTCTGTCTTGTTTTGATCATTGTCATTGTTCAAATGAAAAATCAAATCCAGATAAATGGCTTCAATAGAGTACATTTAGTTGTGGTTTGATGAGAAGTATAAACACATTCCATTCCAATCCAGTATTAGTTGACTGTTTGTACCATTTCAATACTTATATTCAACTAGTCCTCATATATTGTGCTCCATAAACACATATTAATGCTCAGTGGTTCACTTATATGGTTCTTTGATGCACTTGCATTGGACTAAAATGCATTCAGTGGGTATATACAGTATGCAGCTGAAACAGGTAGACTAGTGCATCCCAACATTAATATTGTCATTTAATATTATAGTCATTGTGACCTTTCGAAAAATGTTTTTTCGGAGGTGGAGTAGTGCACCATACAGTAGGCCCCTGTGGAGCTTTTGTCTTAATGCCATTTTCCCCTTGCAGTTACTTGTATGTATAGTGTAAGTTGTTTTGAAACCAGTGCGTTTACACTTTTACTTGAGTAAAAATCTTGAATTGATACAGGAGTCTTATTAAACCATACTATGTATACCTCTGCCTGAGTTATAAATGTGAATAATTTTGCCCAATATTTCCAGCTGCCTTCTATTACACTTCCAGTTGTCCTTCACCCTGCCTCCATTGTCTTCCTCCCCCTGTCCCTCCTCCTCCTTCCCCTCTCTTACTTTCTCTTTTGTCCCATCCAGTCCACCTTTCCCTTCCTTCCTTCTTCCTTTCCTCAGTCTGGATTCATCCTCCACCCATATGGGTCTTTTATGAGTACCAGACACATTTTGTGGACCCTTTCCTTCCACTTTTTCTTCTATTCTGCATCATCTATATTACTTAGATTGTTGTCTTCTTAACAAAACTTTGTAGGCAAAGTTGGAAATCTTTCTTTTATCTTCGGGGTTTTTTTGAGAAACAGAATTAAAAAGATGTGTGGAAACAGACTAGAAGTATGTAAAAACTCACCCAGGCTGAACAGGACCAGGAACTTGAGGCAGACAAACTCTCTTTGGTCCAGCTGTAGAGAGCGTAGCTTCCCCACCAGCTCCTGGGCGTGGCTCAACAGGTTATTGAGGGTGGCCCCTGCTTGTGATGCAATCACTGCATAGTCCACCTGGAACAAGCAAAGAAAGATGTAAAGTTGATTTTTTTCTTCCCCTCTTCTTGAACCTGTGAAAAGCCTGTAAAAACCCAATATGACTGACAGAAAAATGCATTACTGTTCCCAGAACGTATCACCACCTTGAGCTTCATGTAATGATTTTTTTTATTTATTTTTTTTTATTCCCGTACCTGCTCAACTACATGCTCAACACAGGATCTAAAGCTTTGGTCTGTCTGTCAGACTGTGAGACATGGATGGATGTGTAAAAGCGGCAGCTGCACACACAAGGTTTTCACAGTTTAGCGGTATTTTATGACAACATGCTGTAGGCGTAGAGAGACAGCAGGGGAATTCACCTCTGACTGACTGACCTGACTGATACGACTTTTATTTTGGTACTCTAACACAGATAAAGAAATACTGTGCCTCATGATGGATGGATGGATGGATAGATAGATAGATAGATAGATAGATAGATAGATAGATAGATAAACACACATACTCCAGGTGTTCTCCATATTTGCAGCTGCAGCATATTTGTCTGGGAGGCAAGTCCTTAGCTGCCACTCACAGTAAGCAGGACGATATTAAATTTTTATATTTATTGACAATTCATTACCATAATTGACTTTGGTAGGGTTTCCAGAGGAAGGTAGATGTTGGCGTGCGCAGTTCCTAAAGCTTAGGGAAAAAGCCGGTCCCTATGAGCTCGCTATTTGCAATTAAAACTGCTCGTGGATTTGGAATTTATTCATGGTGCAAAGAGGTTGACTTTCATCTGTAGCAAGAAGGGAAGGGTCAAAGTGAAGTAAATATTGACATTATTTCATTGTCTTTCCTCTGTTCTATTTCGCTGTTGTTGTTGTTTTTTGTTTTGTTTTGTTTTTTTTACCTTCATTGCTCTTTCTCTCTCCTTAATTTACCCCTAACTGTTTTGTCCCTCTCGATTTCCACCTTCCCACCTATGAGACAGTTAGAGTTATGACTCGCTGAGAGGCAGACACTGCCCCCCTTCTAAGGTGTCAATCAATTTACATAAAATCAACTGTGCATGAAATAACTTCATTGAAGGATTGGACTGTTGATGGTGATGCCTTGGGTTATTGCCTCCTAGCCTTAAGTAAAAAGAGAGAGGGAATAAAATGCTATAATGTCACTATAGCAGACTTAGCACTAACCCTGGTGACCTGCATATCAATCAATCAATCAATACTAGTTTAATATACTTCCTGCAGAGACATTAAGAGTAAATATCCAGATAAAGCTTTAAATCTTAACCCATCATGAATACAATGGATGAGCTTGGTGAGATGTGTGTATGAAATAAAATGGAAAATGTATTTGAGAGCGAAGAAATCTGAGCTTTTTGCATTTCTTCATCATTTGAATTTCATGTTACACTAGGAACACTGTGCTATCAAAATATCAGGATCCTCACAGCCAAACTGTCTGCCTAACAGTGAGGCCTTGCTTAATCATTCAACACTTCACTCCTATTTTTTTTGTCATTTTACAATTGCATGCGTTTCTATGTCTTGCGTTCCGTGTTTGATCCGGTGACAGAGTAAAGAACCATCCTCCTTTCTTCCCCAAAAGTAAAAACACTCATGTCATGGCCGCCTCTTTTTTTTTTTACCATCTGTGTCTTGGTGACATGCAGGAATGTGAAGCAAGAAGGCAGAAAGTATGAAAACGACCAAAAAAAAAAAAGTAGCAAATGAGGAACGTGACAACAAGAATGGCAAGAAGACACAAAGTAAATGGCAGACGAGAACACTGAAGTATTGCCAAGGATTTCTTTTCATATATGAATGGAACAAATGACAGACAAAGAAGTGACATACTTGAAAGAAAAAGAGTTAAAAACTACGATTGAATCCATTTGATTGATTTCAACTTCTTTTAATGCAGATTTATATGTTTCTTTTGACAGTCGTCTTCTTAAGACCTTGCAAAAATGCTGCTACATGTATTACCATTCTGGGGTGATTTTACTTAAAATGCCTGAAAAATACCATTCCACATTAAAATGACAGCTGTTCTTCCACTGTACAGATAAAAGAAAGGGCTCTTTATAAAGGTAACAGCCTGGAGTTTGGACTAAAATACTAATTTTTGCACTTTATTTAACAGATAAAAAGCTGTAGACTTAGAAATAATAATACATTTGTGATTTTTCGCACTTTGCCTTAACGTTTTCGTGAAAATAATGGTGTATTTGTCCGCATTTGGTAGGTATGGACTGAAACACTGGACAGTTGTTCCTGGGTTTAACTTTTGCATTGTGTTTTTGTTTAAAATATAGCGGTGAGGTATTGGGAATGGTGGGCTAAATAAGCGTCGGCTTCAGCCCTAAACCTTTGTGGTCAAGTAGTGTCTTATCTGCCTTGTGCTCGTGCCTTGCTTTGTATTTTGACCGAAATAAAATAATAATTACAAAAAAAAACCCATCAATTACCAACAGACCAATGTCTTTGCACTTTATAGTTCAAAGTTGAGAGCTTTATTTGTAAAAATCATAGTTTTAGAGCTTTTTTTCTATGGTTATGGGGTTTATAGAGGAGACATTTTTGGGAATTATCAATTTTTTCAAAGTTGCTACATTTGGAATAAAAAAAAAAAAAAAAAAGAATAACTGTTGAATACTTCAAATACAGATATTTTAGACAAAAGGATGAAAATAAATATTTGGAAAATGGAACAAATTCATAACATAGAGCTGAGGTTGGACAAATATATTCCTGCAGTTTTTGTGCCATTGTGGATCTGATGTGTGTTTTACACTAAAATATTATTATTGGATTATGTCCATTTGACTTAAAATGACATCACATATGTCCAGATCACTAGATGATTGATCAGATGACAGCCTTCAAAACAAAACAAAACAAAATTTCTCATATTTGCCTTTGTGTAAATCATTTTTTTGTATGTGTAGTGTTGATTTTATTTTATTTGTATTTATTTATTACGGCATACTAAAGCATACAATCAGAGTCGCACAGCGTATCTCTGCCAATAAGAGGCAAGAAACCTTAGACGGGCTCATACGAGGCCTCCACCTACATTTGGTTTGGTTTATCTAATCGGAAAGATGAGTTTGTTCACTTTCATTTGATGTGTGACAAATGGAGGTGCATTTATATGGGAGCTGCATAAATAAGTGTTATTAAAATCATGTCATCTGTGTCCCAGGAAGACTGGTAAAATAGTTTTATATTAAGTTTAATGCTATTTCATTACCTATAAAATGGCAAATTCAGACCTTTTTGACAAATTCAAACCAACACTGTATTTTCTAATGAGTATTTTGTAACTATTAAGTCATTAGCACATTATAGACCGATGTGACAAATATGAATTCCATTATGTTGGTCCAACTTGTGGTGAATGCGTGTGCATACAGTATGTGTAGCATTTGCTCTGGGTGATGCTGCTACTGAGTTCTAAACGTCCCTGGTGTTATCGTTGTGCTGTCACCCCTGGCCAGGCAGAGAATAATAGGAGATAATGAACTGTTTCAGAGCCTCTCACACTGATGCATACACACACACATTCACACAGCCGTGTTTCCCCACCGCACCAGCTGTTCATTAACCAAAGTATGCAAACGAAACCGCCTTCCTGCACCTCCCCTGACTATCAGCCCCTCCTCCTCCTCCTTCTTCTTCCACTACTCTGGTCTTCTCAAACTGCCTTCTGCCTACTTCATCATTTCTGTGTTTAAAACCTTTTTTTTAACTACTCCTCCTCAGTATCTTTCCATCCTCATATTATTACCATACCATTGCTCATTTTTTTTTTATTTTCAGTTTTTTTACTCCCTTCTTGACAATTCCATGTCTTTACCTGCTAATCTTCTCTTAAGTACTTTAAAATGCATTTGTTTTTTCCACCTTTTATCCTTCACAATGCTAAAACATTCATTAGTTTATTTTCTAATCAGATTAAGTGTACTCTCTTGATTGGAAAACAAAATATGTACTAATACTAGAATCTACCACTGGTTATTATTATATTATTATGTTTCACTATAAGATAAGAAAAGATGTAAGATTTTATTATGGCAATGAAAATCAGGTATTTTCCTAAATTTTCAGCAACTTATTAAACAGATATTCATAAAATCTTGCAGAAAAAGTAACTTTTTCCAGCATTAATTGACCATGAAACACATATACGCAACTATCATCATTTATGTTAAGTTCAGTTATGATAAGATAAGATCATTTTAAATTCATTTTTTCCTCTGTAGTAAACTGTTCTTTGTGATTTATCACCATTTATTATAATATTACACTCTACATTTAGCTGTTGTCAGTGAAAATTAGGTATTTTCCTAAATTTTAATCAACTCATCAAAGAACTGTTTATAAAATCTTAGAAGAAATTCATGGGTTATGATGTCGAGTCAGAGAAAACTCAGGAAAAAATGGCTTTTTCATCATGGACTAACCATAAAATAAGCATAGACAACTATCATCATTTAAGTTCAGTTAAGATAAGACAAGACAATTATATAGTAATTATATGTCCGTCTACACAATAAAATTGGAATTACTGAAAAGTGCAAATCAACAAAAAAAAAAAACAGGAAACAAACATAAATAAAAATAAGAAGGAAAACAAACACCACTGCCGTTCAATAATATTACACATGTAGTTTATATTGCGCTTTTTTATTAGATGTGCATAAAATTTGGTGGTAGTTGTATTAAGTAGATAGTATTATTATATGTTTCACTATGAAATTAAACATACACTGGATATGTACATGTCTTATTCTAATATTTATGCAAGTACCTATTGTTATAAAACATTTTGTTGAAGAGCAGTGTTTTTTGTGAAGCAGCTAATCAATAATTTATGACTTATGGTCTCACTGACAGTCATGCCACTGGTCAGAAGCATATTCATGATGAGTAGTTTCATGTCTCCCTGCCTGTACGTGTGAATGTGTTGTCTTTTTCTTTTTTCTGACCCGCGTTTGTGTGTGTATTAGGTCTTGACGAACAAGAAAAGGAGTCTGTATAAGGAGGGTTTGTGTGTTTAAGCTCTGACAGAAAACAGGACTACAGAATCCTGATGTGTTGAGGACCTCAAATTAGGCCTCAGGCATTAGCTCCCACCAACTTCCTCAAAAGCCCCAGTCTAACAAAATAACACACTTCTTTATTTCGCCACCTACTCACTAAGCTCACTCACATTGCTTTATTTATTCACAGTCAGGGTCTTAATGCGTGAAGCTAAACTGATTATTCAGTGACATTAGCGCATGTCTATAAGCATAATCTATTTTTACTGGAGTGGTGTCCCCTGTGTATCTGTGCCATCAATAATGTTTTAACCCTTAAAGATCTACCACTGGTTTTGTGATAACTTCCAAATGATGTTCTCGCTATATTTAACATTTCCTTAGTTATTAACACCATTTATGATCACATTATCCTCAGCGTCTATTTTTTTTTTCAAAGGTTATTATATCAAACTATAGAAAATTTTATTAAAAAAAAGTGAAATATAAGAACCATAAGAACAAGCGTCACAATCACCATCAAGTATACAATTACTTGGGTTTTATTGAATAGTCAAAGCTGCAGAAGATGATGGTGTTAACATGTTCACTACAGAGTGTTTGAATGTCCAAGTGGGTCACATCTGATGCTGCTGAAACACTAACAAACTGTACTTTACCTGAATGACAGTTTTTACATTGATAGGTATTAAATGTATTAAACATTTTAGATCAGTAGATGCTTTTGGTGTGGTGACGGTTTGGGTTAAAAGGAAATCTATCCATCCATCCATCCATCCATCCATCCATCCATCCATCCATCCATCCAATGATTCAGTGGTTTACTAACAGATAGAATCACATCAGTATCTTTTACAGATACATTATTAACAGCTCACCTGTTGGCCAGTGACCAATAGAATGGAGCCGTCTTTGGCGTGCACCACCTGCCGGAAGACATGGTCAAGAATGAGCAGTTCACTCCAGCAATTCTGCAGCAG
Organism: Siphamia tubifer; assembly: GCA_020466265.1. NCBI lineage: Eukaryota > Metazoa > Chordata > Actinopteri > Kurtiformes > Apogonidae > Siphamia > Siphamia tubifer. The sequence goes on from CM035786.1 coordinate 19,366,055, forward strand.
TTTCATCTGGTCATCAACCTGTTTAGGAACATAAAGAAAAAAACACATCATGTCAAGTGTTTAACCAAATACAACTGAAACAACTGCATCTGCGTCATCATTAACCCTTTAATACATACTGGTCACTCCAGTGGACATTTATCCTACAGTTGTCCTCTTGTATATTCATGGGTTTTGTTGTTTTATTTCCATATCAGTCAGTTCATATCATTACTGTAACTGGTCGTTTTTAATACCTGATCTGCAACATGTGTATGTGTAAATGAATTGATGGGTGTAATTAGACTGTAATTAACAGTCTTCTAAAACAAAAACTGAAGTCTATGCTAAGAACCGTCAATTCATTTCCATTGAAACCTCCAGACTGTTTCCATCTGCACTGACCCCGCTCTTATTTTGAAGGTGTGGTGCAAATTTACAAACTGCATCCTCATCAATGGGATTTTTCCATTTGTGGATACAGCGCTGTTCTTATGCATACTTTGTTTTCATACTACCTTATTAATGTATTGAGACCAAACAGGATGTTGTGAACTTATGACATATCTGGTCATAATGTGTGTAATTTGCCTGAATTCCAGACTTTTGTTTATCCCATCCGAATGCGCCACACAATAACACAGAGGTACGGGGGTAATTGCGAATTACCAGTGGTCCATAGGTAATACTATAATAGTACATAAGAATGTTTTTTCCATGACTGTATGATGATAAAAGTTAAGTTTAGTAGATTTAGTCTAGAAGAAAATCCAAATCCCACACAAAAACAGAGAAGTCATTTGCAACGTGTCAACCTTAGCTGCTTGTGAATATCACAGGCAGCTGTTTGCAAGGTAAGTCTACCCACAGGTCAGTCACTATTGATCAGTTGCAAACCATGGGTATTATTTTTCAACCTTACACAAAGCTCAAAAGTCCCCTGTACACACTTACACAAATCTTTCTCATGTGAACCTTTCCACACTCTGTTAAGCACTTTGCTGCGTGCCTGATTTCTAAATGTCCCCCCCCTTTATCTGTTTGCTCATTGCCAGCAGTTTCTGAGTTATTTCATGGAGGATAATGATTAAGTAGCAATTTTCTCTCCCTTGTGAATGCCAGCCGCTGGCTCCCAGGAGCCTGCCAGGTGAGCTTGGGAAGATGACACAGGTCAAACACTGGTTCTAGTGGAGCAAAAACAACCCCCTCTATTGTAACTGCTAGTTGCTTCCCATGCCTGGCTGGGTTAATCATTACTCCACTTCACCAGACTCAGACAAAAAAAAAGAACACATTGAAAAAGCAGGAATGAGGAAAATGTATGAGAGATCCATTTTTCTCATCCTTTTCCAGATTGTGCTGTTTCTGGTATCACTGGGAGTAATGTGTCTTTCTAGTGACGCTGTAGTTCTCCGGTGTTGTGAATGACTTTGTTGTTTTGACTCTGAGAACTGAGGTTCATTGCTAATGTCAACGGCAGCTAAAGAATGCAGATCAATACATCTGTGACACAGGCAGGTGTAGCGTGAACGCCGGTGAAATGTGTTTGGTTGTGTTGTGTGGAGATCATTTGTAGAAATGCAGACTTCAGATGGTGAATCATTGTCAGAAACACTAAGTACTCTATTGCATTTGACATGTGGCCAAGTCATGTCTATTGCATGTTGATTAGGGTTGTTATGACTGGTTACTAGTGTCAAACACTGCCTTGTGTTCTTTTTCAGGAAGACAAAACAATAGTTGGGTCATTGCACTGACTTTACATGAAGTTACACAACCTGAAGCAGCGGTTGTCTTGTAGTTTGTTTGTTTTTTTGACATGTATCTTCTTTCAGATTGGTTTTCAGTCCATCTCAAACAACAAATTCAAATACACATCATTTTATTGTAGTTCATTGAATTGGCTACTTTTGTTTTGTTTTGGGTTTTTTGCCTTTTTTTTTTTTAACCCTGATTCGTCATTCTGAATGGATGGTTTAAAATCAAGTTAAAAAATTTGTTTTTACTGAGTTGTGTTCATGGAACTCAGCTATGGAAATTAACAGATGTTAAAAAGCAACTGATTGAGAAAAAAGTCAAACTAAAAGTTCTTTATTTGATTTTTCACTTAATTGTTTTGCAAATTGTTTCATGCTATTTGTTATTTTGTACATATTCATTTTTATGCTCATTTTGTTGCTTATTTTGTTTATTTTTGTACATTTTGTTTTTTATTTGAGCAATTTGTGTCTTATGTTGTTCATGTTGCATATTATTTTGATAGTGTATTTGTTTTTGTGAATTTTTATTGATAACTTTGGCTCTTTTCGTTAATTTGTTGCTTATTTTATTTTTATTTTATTTTATTTTTTACTCTGGAACTGTTGAAATCTCAGGATTTAAAGGGTTAAACAGGCAGATATATAAAAGTCCTGGCCCAGACTACAACTCCCATAGGTCTTGATGTTTGCACAATAAAAGCACTTTGGTTAGAGTTAGGAAATATACTCATTTAGTTTAAATATTTATAAAGTAAGGTTGTCAAAATTAACATGTTAATGCAGATGAAACCATCACCATGATTAATCTGATTAAAAGTTTTAACACAATTAACCCATCTGCAGTACTAAATGACTCTGAACATCACTGCTGACACATTTCAAGCAGTGTCAGTTAGTGTCACACGTGCAAATGAGCAGTTGATCCATTAGTGACAGGCAGCAGAACCGACCCATAAAGAATGGAAGATGCTAAACAGCACATTGACCCCCGGATGGAAATATGAGGACAAAAAAAAACAAAACAAAAATGAAGACAGAACAGTTGTTTCAAGTTATTTTGTTGAAATTGTTGAGGTTGTTAAATACATTACGTGCACCTATATATATTCCTTCTTTCTTGAGTTAATTGTATTTAATCCATGTCAACCATGTGATTTATCTGATTAAAATGTGTAATGGTTTGGCAGCACGAATATAAATACACTATGTTACAAGTCTCGTTTCTATCAGGCTTCTACAGATGTCCTCTGTGTAAAGCCAAGTTGTAAAAAGTACATGAGATATTGGAGATATTGCAAAACTAACATTTGCATTTAGAGATATGGCAAATATGATATGGTATTTAAATCAGTATGATGTATCAGGAAATATTGATATAAAGTGTGTTTTATTGGTTCTAAAATATGGTTTTCAGTGTGTAAAAGTATCTTTGACTGTATAATTGTCACAGGTCATTCATACTACCGGTATATTGAAATATACTATGTGTGTAAATAATGATGAAATACACCCCTTTTTCTTGACCATTGTGTGGTGCAATTAATCTGGAAAAGCATGCTGCCCTATCTTCAAATGTCCGACGCCTCATTCTTCTTTTATCAGAAAAGACAAGTGAAAAGCTGCTGTGACCTTTTCTTCCATTTTGACAGCACAACAGACTCCTCCTTACTCCTTTACATCTATTTTTTGTGGTCTGACACTGGGGGCGTCTTAAGCACAGGACCAAAGCAAAATTCAAATGCCTTCATTAAAACCATCAGAGAGCGAGGAAGACAGCCAAAGGAGGGGGTTCTCTCTACTGTACGCGCTTCTTCTTCACTTCATCTGGAAGGATATGTAGAAGTGTGTGTTGGTGGACGGACGGGTACACGCTCAAGCTCTTCAAAGGATCCCCTGCATGTCAGCAGTGCTGGCACGTGTCGGGGTCCTCATCAAAGTGCTGTCCTCACACTGCCTGCCTGGAAGCTCTTCCCTGACAAGAGGCCTGGGTCATCAAAGCAGGGTGGCTCGCAGAGTGTGACGGTGGGTGATAGCAGCCCAGATGAGGGCAGAGGACACCCGCCTGGAAGTGGGGGACTGGTGACAGACAGACAGGCGTGAGGGCGGACTAGGACTGGGGTTCATTTTAGTGACCTTTTAAGTACCAGCGACATGAGCTGTTTCCCTGACAAGCTCTTCCTTTGCTCTGTCAAATGAGCAACATTCATGGCGCCTGATCTTAGAAAATCTACTGCCTGCTCCCTCAGATAGTATGAACCTTCTGACACAGAGTCAACCACCACTTCATCTCACCATTTCATGCAGGCATGGACTGAATACTATCAACGTGCAGAAACAGTACAGTCACTACAGTGAGTCAAACATTGGCTAATTGCCAGTGTCTGACTACAGCCTCTCTTGATTTGTTATATTTAGACTTTAAACTTTCAGAGTGTCCACGGGAGCAATAAAACAAGCGATTTATTTAGTTGGTTTATTCTTATCTCACCACATGCTCATGGAAAATTTAGATAAGATGGCTACCCGTTGCTAATTTGCAGTTTCCAGTAATGTTGACACAGTAGGAAACAAACTTGTTGTCATGTTGTTATTCTCTGATAGGTACTTCTTTCCCCCCCAATTTACTCAGCCATAAACAACACAACAAACAAAGCTGTCAATGCTATCATCGCTTGATATTTTATGACTTACATGATTATGCCTGATATGCTCAGAGGTTACAATGGGTCTATATAAGTTAGTTACTTGTGTAATAAGAAAACAGAGTTTAGATTGTAAATGTGAGATTATAAAGTATTTCAACTTGATGGCAAAAGAAGTAACACACAGTATAGTGAATCTTTACAGCTATGTAACTATGGAATGACAGAAATACACTGAAATAATCTATGATAAACAGTCACTTATTTGTTCTCAAAGAAATTCAGTTTGGTTAAATGTAAATTGTATCATCAAAGGAACAGAGTTTGCAATTTGTAAGCTTATAAAAAGTAATACCTTTAAGGTGAAGACGACTTTTCTTATTTTATAAAAAATAAACCTGACGTATGTATTCATCCTCATGAGATGACATTTCAAAACATTTTAAAGAACCACATAGTCAAGGTTATAAAATAAGTTGTTTGGAATAAGTGCTAAATAGACTAGTAATCAACAACAATGAAAGGTACAAACTCTCAACAGCCTCATATTTTTAGTCTTTCAGTGGAGCTACCTTCAGTTAACTTTAGACTGGGCTATTTGTGGTGCCAGTTCACTCATATATGTCACACTAAAGGCCAACAGCTTATTTGGAAATACGTGAAGCTATTGCTTTGTCAAATAAAATAAAATGTTATTCTAAGAAGAATATGTGTGTGTGTGTGTGTGTGTGTGTGTATGTATATATGTATGTATGTATGTATATATATATATATATATATATATATATATATATATATATATATATATATATATATATATATATATATATATATCTTCTCATGTTTATCCACCACCACTATGTCAGGCTGATTGGCCATCACCATCTCCAGATCCAGACTGACAAGATGGTGATGGCCAATCAGCCTGACATAGTGGTGGTGGATAAACATGAGAAGACAGTGGTGGTGATAGATGTAGCAGTCCCCAGTGATAGCAACATCAGAAAGAAAGAACATGAGAAACTTGAGAAATACCAAGGGCTGAAAGAGGAGTTAGAGAAAATGTGGAGTGTGAAGGCAACAGTGGTACCAGTTGTGATCGGGGCACTAGGGGCAGTGATCCCCAAGCTGGGAGAATGGCTCCAGCAGATACCAGGAACAACATCAGAGATCTCTGTACAAAAGAGCGCATTGCTAGGAACAGCTAAGATCCTGCGCAGAACCCTCAAGCTCCCAGGTCTCTGGTAGAGGACCCGAGTCTGAAGGAGACACCGCCCACGTGGGGCGAGAGGAACATTTTTTTTTAATTTTTTTAAATATATATATATATATGTGTGTTGTATTGAAATTTTAAAGATACAAACAATTGTTAACTCTACAATGTAATGTGTTTTCCGCCTTGGCTTCCACTTTATGTTTTTGGACAATCCCAAGTTTCTAGCTGTCCTTGGATGGAGCAAAACTTATTACAAGGATTTAGCTTCGAAGATTCACACTGATCCAGAAAACACACTCCCTAGAAATTGCTTCAAACTGACCTCAAAATCCACATTTAAGGCTACTTTTCAAGGTGTGATCTATTTAATATTTTAATATCATTACTAGTGTTTGGTTAAAAAAGAGAAAGAAATTCCACGCAGGAACTTCTACTTGCAGCAGCCAGTAATGAAAAATACATATCCTCCAAGAAACCAATTTAACACCTTTATGATCGTTCAGGCGAGTGGGATCAATGCCCAGATCAATCGCTTAGCCCATAGCTTTTGTTCAAAACCACTGGCTGAGATTAATGGGATTTTCCAGAGAGAGAGGTAGAAAAAGAAAAAGCGAGGGGGGGAATGAAAATGCCAAACAGGGAATGAGAGAATGAGAAAAGACTTGGGGGAAATTGAGAAAATAAAACATAGTGATTAAGAGCAGATATTCCCTCCATTTCTAGGCAAATGTAAATTAATTGGAAATGGAGCATTCAGATGCTGGCTGACAAAAGTAATGTTTATTCATAGCCCCCTGCTAAGAGTAGAGCAATTATCATGGCGTGTTGAGTCGAAACAGGCCAGTGTAGTAGAATCCTTTACCCCCTTTCTTGTAGCCGGATTTTGGTCTAGTGCCACGAGCATTGTTAAGCATGTACGGTACGGCGGGTTTTAACGAGAGTACACAGCTGGATCTGATTTTAATAAGTAGTTCCATTTTTGAAGTGGTCTAATGAACAGATTAATGGAATCTCCTTCTGTGGAGCCTTAATGAATGGAGAGAATCATGCTTTTCTTTTTGCACAGGGGGGAGAACACACATATACACACTGACTCATCTACCTCAAATGGCTGTGTACATAAACAATAGCTGCGCTTCCATCTTTCGGTCTCTCTCTGCTGGACAAGAATCAATGCTGTCTCCAAGTACTACAGGTGAGGTTTGAAGCTGACATCAATGCTCGCATGTCTCTAGCAGCCATCCTTTGTTGCAGTCCTGTCTTGGCATCTGTTCGCCTTGAGCCAAACAGGCCCTGTATTCACCTGGGAATGAGCATTAATTCACCTAGAACAGCGCCTGTTGTTGTCAGAGTGTTTCGAACAATTAATTATTTTACGCTTGGATGTCGCTCATTTCCAGTTTAGTGCTGCGGTAAGAGTCTGAGGGAGGAGTTTCATCGCCCACATGCAGGATTTTGTTCAGTTAATTGGTCATCAAATTAGATTTATTTTTTTTTTTTTTTTTCCTGACCCGCAACAGCTTTTGCTATCAACGCGTTTATTTCTTTATTACCCTCACTGTATTAACAAAGATGAAATTACAAGGGCTGGTAGAGAATTTAAATATCAGGTCACCGCATGCAGCATCTTGTTTTAGGTTATGGTGAAACAACAAATCCCATCGCAAATCATTTTTTTTTGTCAACTGTGACCCACAAAACCCACAAATAGAGTTGTATCAATGGAGAAAAACGACAGAGTGAGTGACAAATCCCCCTGATGTTCCAGGTATGTGACCTAATGGAAAGCGAGGGGTGGTATTTGGATGCTTCACACTGTCACCTGCTCTCCTCCACACAGCAGATGAGAATAAAACCATCATCCCTCAAACGCTCCTAACTTCCATCGCCAAAACCAGCTCGTGTTTATCACCGTATACAGCTCGTTTGAGGCTCCGTCCTAAGACTGCTGGGTGATAAGAATCCTGGGAAAGTCAGCAGGTGCCAGGTGGTGCTGCTAGTTGGGTGGAGGGAGCCAAATACTGAACAGAGGAATGATAATACTGGTGATAATTTACAGAGAGCTAAAATGATCAGCCAGTAAGGAGTCTGTTGGTGACTTGCCATTTTGATTATTTCAGTTTTATTACGTTTATTAATGTTAGTATTTATTACATTTGTGATTTGTTTCTACCTAAAACACATAGAAGAGGTACAAGTACCTCCTTTACAGTACTTAAATACAGTTTTTAGGTATTTGTACTTGAGTATTTGTTTTTCTGGCAACTTTTTACTTTTACTCCCTACATTTTTGTATAAATATCTGTACTTTATACTCTTTACATTCTCAGAATAGACTCATTACTTTTTCAAACTAGACAAATGTGACAGTATGAAAAATAAGCTGTAAATCAGAAATTGTGACTGATTATATCACAATTTTTACTTTTATATTTCAGAAATTATCCATTTCTTATCTCATAATTATGACTCTTTCTCATAATTTGGACTTCTTGACTGTTTTATCTCATACTTTTGACTTTTTATCTTATGATTTAGATGTTTTTTTTAATCTCATAATTATGCTTATTTTGTTTTTAAAAAAATCTTCTATTTATGTCTTGTCCATACCCACTACACTGAGTACCATGACCCAATAAAACACATTATGGACAGCAGGGGTGCTCAATCCTGGTCCTCGACAGTTACTATCCTGCATGTTTTAGATGTATCCCTCTTCCAACACACCTGGCAGTCATTATCAGTCTTCTGCAGAGCTTGATGAGAGGTTTATCATTTGAATCAGGTGTGTTTGAAGGGGGATACATCTAAAACATGCAGGATAGTAACTCTCGAGGACTAGGATTGAGCACAGTGAGTTACACAGTAACTCACTTTTAAAGGACTTATGTTATATATATATATTTTATTTTTTTGAGGGGCTTTTGTTCTTTTGTTTTCATCCATAGCAACATTTTTTTACTCATTACTTTTTTACTTTATTACAATTGAGAAGTTGTACTTTTTAACTTTTACTTCGGTGAAGGTGTTGAATCACTACTTCTACCAGAGTATTTTTCCACATACACAGTAAATTTTGCAGTGTTAAATCAACACTTAGAGAGTTTATTTAACTTCTTCTAGAGTGTATTTGGTCCCATTGTCTCCAAATTAACTCTCTAAGTGTTGATTTAACACTGCAAAATTTACTGTGTATAAGTATCTGTACTTCTACTTAAGTACAGAATGTGAGTACTTTGACCACCTCTAACACAGGGATGATGTAATTGTGCAAACTCCTTCAAAGCTAGCAGACTTATCATCACCTTGATTATACCCACTATAATATGTACAATCAATGCTTGCTATGTATCCATGCATGTGACACTGTATGTGTAGTACTGTGAGCATGCTTGTTGGTATTTCATGTCAGAGGCACCTGTTTGTTGGTTGCGTGTATCTCTGACATATCAGGTAGTGGAGAATTCCTGCGGGTTTATCTGTGACTGAACACACAGAAACCTTAGACAGTTATTATGTCCCGAAACAGCCATAGAGATGCCAAGGGCCATCTGTGAGCTCAAAAAATACCACCATTGTCATAAGATGTCCTTGCATCTGGAGAAAAATGTTTGTTTTGCATAAAGAGTATTTTTTTTTTCTCTGTTTGTGTCATAGTTATTAAAATGATGTGAACAGTTGTGTAGTGTTTGCTTTAAAAATCCTTCATTAACGCTCACTAAGTACACATGAAGCTCTTGGATGTTAGCAGGGAATCGCTTCTTTCTATGTGGTAAGTTTGTGTGTATGTGTGCCTGTATTCCTATCTTTCTGGGGACATTGACATGTTTACACAGTCGCGCCATGTGGACCAAAATTCAGGTCCCCACAGGAGTTGACCCCTTAATGCCTACTGTCACAAATATGTGTCTGTCTATTGTATCTGCTATAGTCGAATTAATTACCTCCACTTAATTCATCTTTTTTTTTTTTTTTTTTTTTTTTTTTTATATACTTATATTTAAGTTCAGGTGTGAAGGCAGTAAATATAAATGTAGGTCCCCACTAGTAAAATGGAAATCTGTGTGTATGGAAAATTATGCAAATGATGTGACCCTATAAACAAATCAACAGTTTTTTTTCTTGAAGTGCCCATAAAGCATGAGGGAAAAGGGTGCAAAATGAAACGTATATTTTCAAGGTTAGAAGATGTATTTATTTATTTAAATTTATTTATAGAAAAAAAAAAAAAAGAACATGTGTTCGTGTTAACTATCCACTGGACACTTTACCTACAAGTGATGGTTACAAACTTGGTCCTCATGAGACATGGAAACCAATGTGTGTGTGTGTGTGTTTCCAATGTAAGCTTTAAATTGTTTCTGTTACAGCACTAAATGCACACAAATCACTGAAACGCCTTAGGAAGGGTGTTTTTGGCCAGTCCTTGTATGTGCATTGTCAGTGGCTTTCAGTGTTGGCTTGTGTCTGTGCATTAGATTGACAGCAGAAACTGCTTTGTAAGACTGAATGAATGTTGCATTGTGCACGGTGTGCACTGGGAAGAATGCAAGTGTGTGTCTAAGTCTGTCCACATGCGCTTGTGCCCAAATCTGATCGATACTGCCGAGGCACTGAGATTGATCGGTTCCCACGGTGACTGCATTAACAGACTCTGAAGGTTGACCTTTGACCCTGTGAACACTTGGCTTTCGATTGGCCATCCTCCCTCCCTCTCTCTCTTCCCATTTTCACATCTTCTCATCCATCCACACTGCCTGACATTCTTTGTCATGTCCCAAACTTGAGGTCAAAAAAAAGAAAAAAACTTGTGTATAATTGGACATGCCCTCTTTTCTTTCTTGCAATCTTTCATCCTATATGCCATTTTGTCATCCAGAGCATTGTCAAGATGTGATAAAAACACACATCTGTCCTAATAAGGTGTTTCTGCCATAACACATCAATCATATAAAACGACAGAGAAATACAAAAAAATTTATACATTTTAACCTAAATAACATCTCAGCAAAATTCATGAGCTTGGTGTGAATATTAGAGCTGAGTGATTAACATTTTTAATCAGATTAATTGCAGGGTTGCTTTGGATTCATTTTGATGAATTCTAATTAAATATAAATTTTTCATCTATATTAATTGCGTTTCATTTTTCATGAGCAGACAGACTCAAGAAAGAAGGGAATATATGCGCACTTTACATATGTATGCTTCACATAGATAGATAGATAGAAATTCAAAAACATTTCTAAAATACAGAAAAAACACCAAAGACTGTCATAAAACATCCAAAACATATGCGAAAATATGAATATAATGTGCAATTAACATGTTTATTCAACACCTGCAACAAAACAACTGTAAACAACTGGTCCATTTAATTGCATTAATATTTTCAATGTGATTAATCACGATGATGGATCAATCCGCATTAATGTGTTAATTTTGACACTCCTAGCAAATATAATAAATAAAAAAATCAAGCTGAAGCTGAAACTATAGCAAAAATGTAAATTCAATATGAAATTGTAGCAAAAATGATAAGGTTAAGTTGTTAACTTAAACCGCCACACAGTTCAAGTGCTCAAAACGCACACACAACTGTGAGAATCCACAAGAAACATGGCACTGTATTCATGAGGCAGGAAAAACAAAGTATCTCTGTGGGTCTGTGTGGTACAGATACAGAGGAAAGAACGTCTTGTTTACTCAAGGTCGCTGATGATGGCAACAAACCATCTTCTGTGTCTGATATCAGCACAGGGATTTGAGGATGAAGCACACAAGCTCAAACTTCCCTATTCTGTTTTTACTTGATGCATAAGCATATGAAAGATAGAAAAATCAATAAGGCAAGAGAACGGACCAGTGAGGGCGCCAGGTGTGAATTTCAATGGATGTTTTTTTTTTTTTTTTTTTTGTATTTTTTTATGCATGTTGTTTATTGTTGTCTGCTCTGTCGACTAGAGGTGTCGAAAATCCTAAAAATCCATGTTTTTGATTAAACTCTGTGTAATAATTAAGGTATATATGGAGAAAGGAGAATTGTCAGGTGTGTGAATGTGTGAACAAATAGAATTTAATAGCACAAAAATAACTAAATAAATCAGGAGAGCAACAGAAAATAATTAGGTAATGAGAAAAAAATATATGTACTGTTGCCTATTTTTGGAAGAAAGTTAATCCATCAGCACATGGCTTAGAAGCAAGTATTTTTTTTTTTTCTTTCTTTGTGTTTTCATGATACTTTACGAATGGAATACCTACCCCCAACTACACACACACACACACACACACACACACACATGGAATCTCAGGGCTTAAAGCTTAGAAGCTATCAACTAATTACCAAAAACGTAGAGAGGTCCTAATCAATTATTCACATGAGCATTAGACCACTAATACACATACAGCCCAGGGAACAGCATCTCCCAAAAGTAACCCTTCCTCCTTCTTCACTCCAACATACACTTGCTGGAGACACACATGGAAATGCTTTAAGGGCAACATCCTACCTGAACACTTGCATGCACCCTCCTACTCATTTCCCGCCACTCTAGGTACTTTCTTTTTAACACCCCTCACTCACAATAAATATGGACAGAGAAAATGCATGCCATCCATGTAAAATGAGCTGTGCTTGTACACTGTCTGCTGCCTATAAGGTTCCTGGCTGGGAGCTACTGATCATAGAAATCCTATTGATCTGTTAACACCCCCCCCCCCATACACACACACACACACACACACAGAGCTTAATCTACTAGGCAATCCTGGGCATTAAGCCTCAGCTATTGGATTTTCATGCTGTGCAATCATTATTTGAGTTAATGCTGCAATTTATGACTTGGTGTTTGTGTGCGAAGTGTGAAGGGAGGTGGAGCAGTGAGTGTGTGTTCAAGTACAGGTGTGTACTGAAATCTCTATGTATGCATTTGTGTAAAGGTAAAAAAAACAAAGAAGAAGAAAAAGTCAAGTTTGCATTCACTTAACTATACAGCATGTTTGTGAGAGGGAGAAGATTTATGTACAGGCTTGTGTACACATGTGTATGTGTGTTTAACTATGTGTGCCTATGTGTGTGTGTGTGTTGGTGATGGGAAATGACCCCATAATATTTGTCTGGCTGTCTATGTGTTAAGTAGAAGAGAAGATGAGGAAACAAGGAGACAAAGAGGACAAGCGGTTTAAGCCCCCCCCCCCCCCCTTTTTTTTTTGTTATTATTCAGAACAGCAAAGACAGTCCCTCTTAACTTGTACACACACATACACATACTGTATTCAAACAGACATATAGATGCAATATACCTTAAAGTGACGGAGACCAAAGCTGTTTTAAAATGCAGAGACTGACTGGGTGATGCTTTTTGTCTGAGAGGGAGGGAGACACAGATTCCCATTAATGTTTGATGCATCAGGATGTTTTGTTTGTTTTCTATAAGGGATGGTGGTGGTGGTGGTGGGAGTGGGGACAACTATGAATCCACATCAAACTGTGGCACAGCTCCAGAGATGTTCGAGATCAACACCTCTGATGCCCAAATTAAATATCTGATTGAACTAACTGAGCATTTCCGGAGCTACTGTGATATGTAAAGAGTCTAAATATGAGGAACATAATGTATCAAAACCACAATGCTGCAGAACAGATGGATGTCTGCTTCTCCCTGGAGTGTATGTTGTGGTCTCATCTGACAGAAACAGCCACTAATGTATCTGTATGAAGAGAAAGACATCTTTCTATAGCACAGCTGTGGCAGAATGAGGCCTGCTGGTGCGACTGATGATGAGAAGTGCAGTGCAACATGTGGTGTATAAAGTATTGGCCTGAGGGAAGGTGAAACTGTGGTTTGCCACCTGAAAACCTTGTTACTTTTTGGGCTTTGTTCAATATCTCTGGTTTATTTCTGAGGGTTTAAGTGTGTTGTCGACACCTTTCTTAGCAAGTCCCCTTTCGGCATATTTAGTTTATGGGTCATTATTGTTTCAGCTTGCTCGAAAAGCCTCTTTTTATCCCTCTCTGAGAGGGCGCAATCCTCAAAGAACGCAAGACTGTAATGTCTATTATTAGTGCCATGCCTTTATTTCACATGTATGGAATCATTTATCCACGACTTGTGCCAGGTTCACAGTTATGGAATCTTGGGAGAAATGGAGAAAGACATTGACAGATTGGAAGGTGAAGAGGAGGGAATAGTGTGAGATTAATAAAACGTCTTAGTGCAGTGTAAAAGATATACGGGTAGCGAGAGGAAAATGAAAACCAACAAAGAAAGGAACGTTTAAAGCAGGAATAGGGAACAGGTGTCTTTGTCCTACTTTGCCGGCAGAGCTAAAGCCTTTTTCTCGGCTGAGTCGTTGTTTGGCCTACGGCCCCATTGAAATTTCTCGCCCGTCGTCACAACACAACCACAGTGTCTAGTGTTACTGCTGTGAACTGCACACATCAGTCATCACTGTGCAAATTCAATCACCCGCCTTACCAGTTGAATATAAATACCCCTCTACTCTTTAAGTGTTAAACTAGCAGGCAAGTGACTCTGCTTGTCTGCTTTCTTATCCATTGTCTCCTGCACCTCCAGCCTGTCCCTACTCTCTGTCCAGAATAGACAAGCCATAAATAAGCATCAAAAATAGACATTGGGGGACAACTGTTGACAGCCTGGTGACGAAAGAGGCAGACACCGGCCCAACCTTTAGGCATGTTGGATTACACGCAGATAATTGAGGCCACGCAACATTGGAACATAAGCTGGGGCACTTGTTTTTTGACTTACTTCAAATGGCAGTGAGGTATTTCAGACTGCATTTTGGGGCATGCGGTCATTACCTGAATATATTTTGCATGTATCTCTGAAAATACAGTTGAACCAACTGTTTCTGTTTCATTAGCTGTCACTAGACCAAGATAGATTTTGCATTGTCAAGTCATTTCAGTTACCCCAATGCGCAAAAATTAAACAATCATTATCTTGGATATGAATAGAAATAGGTGTGAACAGTAAATATTCCTTATTTCAGTTAAAAACCCTTTGACTAAATCCCCTTTCTGCAGCTACCCAAGCTTTACAAATGGTCTTTTCCGACATCAGATACAGGCAGGCGTGGAAGAGGAAGATAAATTAGATGACAGGTTTGCATAGTTCTGTGTGGTGAGTTTAGTTTAGAGGTTGAGGGTCGGCGTAAGGCTGCAGCAGCCACACCTCGGCCCCTTTGACCTGCAGGAAACCCTATAGCAGGCAGCTATTTAGAAGCAAAATGCTGGCACTTCTGCTTGTATATTTTATCACTCTTGTGACAACATATTGCCTCCCTCAGCCCCTTCAGTCTGGCAGTAGATAACAATACTTTTTATGAGGATCTCTTTTTAATTTGTCTTTTGCTGCTGTGAACTATGAGTACCACTTTTGTGGCTCGCAAAGTTTTTGATGAGATGCAATTTGGAAAGCTTCCTGCATAAATTGTAGATTTAATACAGCTCATAACTAGAAGCACAGCATAGAGGAAGAGGAAGGGATGGAGAAAGTTGCTTTGTACTTTAGTGGAGTCTGTAAAGTGTTTGCGCACCATTGAGTTGATTTGCTAGCAAGCTGGTCAACTAAATCAAGTCCCCATTTCCACTTTTTTTTTTTCTTCTTCGTCTTTTTTTTTTACCCATTTCTCTCTTATTTCCTCTTCCTTGCTGCCTTTCAGTCTTGCTCTCTCTCTTTTTCTCTCCGTGCCGACTGACTGTTGCCAACTTGTGAAGCAACAACTATGTTTGTTCATGAGGCCACAACACGGGCTTACAACACAGCACATCCCAGTCACCTGCGTCGCTGTCTTAACAAGCAGCATGACCTGCCAATAAAAAAGGCTTTTACCCTGATCGTCCTCAAACAAGACTTAAACACAACCTGCTCTTTCTGCTGTCAAATGCCCAAAGTGCTCATAAATGTGGATCAGACTGTGTTATGTTGTTTGAAAATGAAAAACTATAGAGGCAGAGGCAATTTTTACTTTTCTTTACGACCTCATCAGCATTGGTTTGAGAGGAGGTGTGCTGGAAAAAGACCCCCTACCCCCACCCCACCCCCCCATCCCAAAAAAAATAAAATAAATAAATCTCTGTCATATCTGTGGTATAGACATTAGACCAATGCCTTTGGGAGCTGTGTTGAATAATTGTACATTCCTTACAGCGTGAGTGACAATATTAGTTAAATGTTAGATCGAGTGGGAGGAAGAAAATGATTTCCGTGATGAAAATGTACAAGACAGAAGAGCTGTTGTTGAAGACAGTTGAGTCTATCATTGAAGCTCTGTAAAGTTGTACCTCATGACAGCCTTTCATCCCTCATCAAAGCAACAAGTAGATGAGCAGATTTTGTTCACGTTAAAACCTCCCAACCCCTGTTGTCTCCTTACAGCTGCTGCTCCTCTGGGATGGGTGACCTTAAATCTTCTCTTTTAACAAGTTTCCTGTTCTTCCTTCCAGCCTCTCTAGGTCCCCTGGGGTTGAACCTACAGGGTCTTTCCAGTATTTGAGAAGACTGTCTTAGACTACAACCATCAAGGGATCTGAGGAGGATTTGGGGAAATTTTCTTTTTTTTTTTTTTGCCAGAAATGTAGTAGCTTCTAGCTAAAACACACTCTGTATGTATTTGTACATGTTTCAGGTATAGGTATGGTGGGGGTAATGTGCAGCTTTCACTCATGTGCTCAGAGGACAGTATTTTTTTTTCTTTTCTTTTTTTTTTTTTTTGTCTTGCAACGGATTAAAAATTGACGTTTTCAATTTTGGATTGGTAGTTCTCCAAAAAAAAAAAAAAAATCAAGGGGGGTGTTTTACAGTATTTATGAAATGAGAGCTTGATGCCTTGTGCAATGGTCAATAATTTATGAATGAAAAGAGGCCTTTGTGAACCCCCCCCCCCACACACACACACACACACCACCCTCTCTGAAACCTGCCCCCAAACTCCTGCTGCAGCGCTGTGCTACTGATCAAACAGATATTGTTACAACTAAAATAGCAACTTAAAAAACACACAGGCGGCCTATAAGACCTGCCTGCAGCCTCAGAGAAAGACTGACAGCAAGAGACAGAAAGAAAGAAAGAAAGAAAACTACAGTTTAGATAATTTTTTTCCAATTAAATACATCTTCATTTCCAAGAAAAATGTATTGAAAAAAATCACAATATAAAATAATTTCTATCACAACACATACATGAGAAGGAGGGAAACTACGCCTTTATGACATCACAAATTTTAACTTAAAATGTATATTCCAACATCATTTCTGCTCTATATATACTCTTAAAAATGAATAAACAAGAAAAATAAATAAATATATAAAGACATCACATAGAGAGAGAGAAACTGGATCGAGATTTCGATGAACGTCTACAACAACAGAAGTCGTCCACAAGTGAAGGGAGGGGGACAATACAGTATGTGTATTTGTCCGTGTGTGTGTGTGTGTGTGTGTGTGTGTGTGTGTGTGTGTGTGTGTGTGTGTCATCTATCTCTGGACAAATGCTAGGCTGTGGGGGGTGTTGGTGGAAGCAGGGGTGGTGGTGGTGGTGTTGGGTGGGGGGAGTTTTGTCGTCCAGAATGGTGCTGCTCCTCAAATGAAATAATATATCTTTGAAAGCCTACGCCCCGCGCCAGGCCCCGGGCCTATATATCAAGCCCAAGAGCGTCTGGTGGATCCGCTCCAGGCCCATTAACCTTCCACCTGTTCCCCCCCCCTCTACACCCTCCACATACACCCCCCCCCCCTTCCTAACCTACCGGTCCTTTTTTTTTTCACCCCCCCATGCCCTCCCCTGTTGTCCTTCACCATGCCCCCTCTCCTCCTCCTCCTCTTGCCCTTGGTCGTTGCCTCTCACAGCCCCTTGTTCATCTTCCCATTTACCCCCCCCCACACACACACACACACACCTCCCACCTCCCTCTGTACTCCCCATTTCCCTCTTTCTCTCATTCTGTCCTTCCTTGGCTGTCCTTCATTATCTCCTTGTCGTATCCTCTCTCTCTCTCTCTCTTTCTCTTTCACACTCTGTCTCTTTCTATCTCTCACGGTCAACTCCTTTCTTTCTTTTTTTTTTTTTTTTTTTTTTTACAGATGTCTCTCTAACTCCATCTTGAATCTCTCCTCTCTGTCTCTCATGGTCACTTAGTTTTTTCTCACTCTAAATCATTCACTTTGTCTTCCTTTCACTCTTGCTCAGTTTCAGTCTCTTCTCTGTCTCCCACCGTCTGTAACTCATTTAAACTCCTCGACTCATTTGCTTCATCACTCTTTTTCTCTCTGTCCTTCTTTACACCTTCCAACTAATGTAAAGAAAGCATGTTATGGAGTGTATA
Organism: Siphamia tubifer; assembly: GCA_020466265.1. Taxonomy (NCBI): domain Eukaryota; kingdom Metazoa; phylum Chordata; class Actinopteri; order Kurtiformes; family Apogonidae; genus Siphamia; species Siphamia tubifer. The sequence continues at coordinate 19,384,003 of CM035786.1, forward strand.
TATATATATATATATATATATATATATATATATATATATATATATATGTGTGTGTGTATATATGTGTGTGTATGTGTGTGTGTGTTAGGGGGTGGAACACAGTCTGCAGAATAATTCAAATGCATTGGACCAGGGACATAGTTACAAATCTCTGCCAAGTGCATGCATCCACCAACCCCATGATGCTTGCAGTTTGTCAGGATTGGGGTGTTGGGAGGAGGGCGTCATGATGGTGGTGTGGAGGGTGGGGGGTGGTGGACGTTGACCTCTATGACAAGACAGACATTGCAGGCATTGAATTTCTTATATGTGTGTGTGTGTGTTTGCAAGGTGGTATAGATATACCACTTCCCAGGGTTCACAGATCACGCCTAAAACGGCTTATTAATTTCCACTCAGTTATGGGGTGTGAAGGAAAAAAAAAAAAGAAAAGGGGCAGGCAGCGGTCAACATGGGGCAGGGGGGCTCATTGCACCCCACCACATCCTCACACACACACACACACATATACAGACTTATGAACACACAGACTTGGCTGCACCTTGAAAATTAAACTGCTACCGGATAGGTCATTGTCAAAAGGTGGGTGTGTGTGTGTGTGTGTGTGTGTGTGTGTGTGTGTTCCTATCTTTATGGGGACATCGATATGTTTACATGGGGACCTCTGACACTAAGGTGACCAAAATTCAGGTCCCCACAAGGGTTAAATATAAATAAATGTCCCCACTAGTACAATAGAAATGATGTGACCCTATAAATACATTATTCGTTTTTTTTCTGGAAGTCCCCATAAAGCATGAGGGAAACGAGTGCAAAGAAAAACATCTTTGAAGATGTGTTTAGTTTAAAAATATATATATTTTTGTGTATTTTTTAAATTAATTATTTATATATCTATTAGATTTTTATAATCATTATATATTTAATTTCTTTATTTAATTTTTTTAATTTATTTTTTTAAAGTTGTGTTTACACTCACTACCCAATGTTACTTAATTACAAACTTGGTCCTCATGAGACACGGAAACAATTCAATTAAATTTCAATTCAATTAACTTTATTGTCAACTCACCATACAACTGTTGTTTCTCTCTGGCCAGTGCAAAGTGTATAAATACACACAAAAACCTATATAAGACATATAATAAAATGGTAGAAGTAAAAATAAATACCTGTCTATTTGTGCGGTGATTAGACAGTGAAAGTGTGATTAAAAAGGTGAAGTGACATGTGTAAATAAGCATTAAAAACAATAAAAAAACAAATCCAAAAGAGCATTTGGAAGCTCATAACTACCCACTGACTTTGATTAGCTTGGCAAGTTAACTTTTTCAGATTTTTGAAGGAGTCAACATGACCTTTGATTGGTTCTGGGGTTAATCTCTTGCTCCACAGTCTTGGTTTATGTACATATAATCACATTCACTGTAAAAAATCTAAATCTTATCGAGTGTATTTTTCTCATTTCTAGTCATAATATCTCATCACACTTAAAATAAGTCATAATAACCTAAAGAGTAATTTTTCAGTGAGTTATAAGAACTTACTTTTAGACAATAGATGTTGAAAATCATATTTTAAGTTATCTTACCAAGATAATTTTCACGTTCCATTGGCAGATAATGCTTATTACTGGTAGTGATTATGTCTTATTTTAAGCGTGATGAGATATTTTGACCAGAAAAGACAAAAATAAACTTGGGAAAATGTAGATTTTTTTTTTTTCCCCCAGTGTTTATTCTACAGCTCGTGAATATGAGCAAACACTTTAATCTTTTATTTTTATTTTTAAATAGATTGTTTTCTGGCTTCACAAAATGAAGTCAATTCTCTTTTTTTGTTTCTGAAACTACATGTTAGATATAACTAGAGAAGCACATTCTCAAGCATCTCCTGAGGAATAATTACAAATAATTTTGTGAGTTTTTGTGATTTTCAAAATCAACTGTGTGTCATTTGACCTAATCAAATGAATTAGGTCAACAAGACCTAATTAATTTTTTTAAGATCAGGTTTGTGATGTTTTTTTAACGAGAATAAAAAGAGCTGACAGAATAGCATCCACTAAGCACCTACCTGTGCATGCAGACCTTGTTCCATCATGCAGTCAGGGGAAAAAATTATTAGACCATCAAAAACAATAGAAGTGTCAACTCCTGTGTGTATCATGTGACTAAAACAGACAGAATAGAAAACATGGAATGCCTGAAAGCACTGTTTTTGTCAGTACAATGGCATAGTTATTGATGTAAGGAAGTGATTTTTATTGTTTTTTTAAACATGGAAAATGGATAGATATGGGCTCTGAAATTAAACTCTTATGAGCTATTTTTGTTATCATTACATTTATCCAAAGAAATATATCTTTAGTTATACCAGGCATTAAAATAAACAAGAAAACAAGGGTGGTCTAATATTTTTTTCTGCAACTGTTGTTGATGTGTAATGATATAGTAAAACCTTATATCAATGATATATTAGGCAGTGTTTCAGTAAAGCACTTGGGTTTGGTCAGAAATGATGGATACTGAAAGTCACCAATCTATGGTAGAAAAAACATTGACCACTATCTCTTAAACTCAACCAACCAAGCAATCAAATATTGAGCAATTATTAGCAAACCGAGAGGGTCTAGTCAAACACATGCCTGTCACAGTCGTGCATGTGCAACACAAACACTCCATTGTGAGGATGATTTTGTGTTTATACATACTGGAATGTGTGCTTGAATCACACATGCACCCATATATATATATATATATATATATATATATATATATATATATATATATATATATATATATATACACATATATATATATATATATATATATATATATATATATATATATATATATATATATATACACATATATATATATATATACACATATATATATATATATATATATATATATATATATATATATATATATATATATATATATATATATATACACATATATATATATATATACATATATATATATATATATATACACATATATATATATATATATATATATATATATATATATATATATACACATATATATATATATATATATATATATATATATATATATATATATATATATATATATATATATATATATATATATATATTAGATATAGGGGATAACAGCCTGTAAAAAAAACAAAGACCCTCAAGTCTGGGTTGTGTAAGTATAATTTCACCAAAATAAATTCATGTAATATTTATGGCTGTAGATGAGCGGGTAGTGGGTAAAATTATGCAGTAGGGCAGACTGAAGTGTATCAGCGGACCTTACATTATTCACACAGGTAAATCCATAAGTGGAGAATATTCAGGTGTAAGAAGTGAATAACCTCCCCCTCCCCCCCATCACCACCACCACAGCCCCACTCAGGGGACCTGTCACTCTGCTTGATTGACTGACATGCTGGAATGTACCAAATAAAGTAACATAGAAAACTCAATAGTTTAAATAATTGTTTGTAAAGGTCGTTTCTTAGGTTATTATTATTATTATTATTATTATTATGAGGTTTTTAGAAGGAAAGTGTTTTATTCCTTCAATAATTATAAAATGTTGTACATGATAATCTGTTCCGTTCAAGTGTGTGTTGAGTCACATTTTGTAATAACTGTTCATTTTGTAATAAATGTCAAAAATGTAATAACTTTTTCATTTAATTTTGTAATAAACTGCCACAATGCATTTTATAATAAATGTTGCCGCATTTCTATTTTCAAAATATATTTCAAATATTTTAGTGTTTTCTTATATATTTCAAATTGTCCATATGTCTAATATGTCTAATTATCAGCCATAAACCATTTGGAATGTTTCCTAAACAGCTCCTTGAGTTTTAATGCTACACCACCAAAGCACCCTGCTGCTGCAAAATAGAATAACTTATTACATAATGCAGCAACATTTATTACAAAATACGGCAGTTTATTACTAAATGAAATGAAAAAGTTATTATATTTTGGATGCTTATTAGAAATAGCACCGTTATTGCAAAATGCGGCTCAACAGGGTGTCACAAAAATGGCTTGCGGGCCAAAACAAGCCCACCAAAGGGTCCATTCTAGCCCTTGAGATGAATTCGCAAAGTGCAAAAATAATACAGAAGGCATTCACAATCAATGGTGTCAGTTTTGAAATGTTGTTTTGATCATACAGTGGAGGAAAACAGTTTTGTGACACCTCGTGTATTTGTGATATTGCATTAAGAACCAGTCTGAATAGAAATTCTTTATTGATCCCACAATAAAAAAAATAATAAATGAAAACACAAAAGTCATTTGCATCAGTTTGTCTGACACAGCCACATCTTTTGAAACACAAAAAATATTTTCTGCAAATATTTCACTCCAATATTGTAAACAGTGTCAAATGTCAGAGTCAAAGCCTGTCCTCTACTGTAGAGACAAATATGTTTCAGTTCCTTCCACCTGTTAGTGAATGTTCAGTGCATGTGTAGACCCACTGTGTAAATGATGAACTGAGGTGTAATGCTGTTAAAGTTGCACTTATTTTTCTATAAAAATGTCAGGTTGTTTATGTCTGTTCATTCTCCTCCATCTCCACATTCCTTCTTTGCTCCTCTCTCATCTCCCTTCTTTTTTTCACCTCCTCACTTCTCCTTTCCTCTCTTTGTTTCTCCTCTCCATTCCTCTCCTCCCCTCCCCTTTCTTCCTTTCTCCTCTCCTCCCCTCTCCTCATTTCTCCTCCCCCTTCCTCTCCTCTTCTCCCCTCTCCATTCTCCTCCATCTCCATATTCCTTCTTTGCTCCTCTCTCACCTCCCTTCTTTGTTTCACCTCCTTACTTCTCCTTTCCTCTCTTTGTTTCTCCTCTCCTCCTTTCTCCTCCCCTTTCTTCCTTTCTCCTCTCCTCCCCTCTCCTCTCCTCCCCTTTCTTCCTTTCTCCTCTCCTCTCCTCCCCTTTCTTCCTTTCTCCTCTCCTCTCCTCCCCTCTCCTCCCCTTTCCTCCTCTCTCCTCTCCTCTCCTCCTTTCTCCTCTCCTCCCCCTTCCTCTCCTCTTCTCCCCTCTCCATTCTCCTCCATCTCCACATTCCTTCTTTGCTCCTCTCTCACCTCCCTTCTTTGTTTCACCTCCTCACTTCTCCTTTCCTCTCCCGGGCCATCTGTTTATCCAATATGGCCGTCCCATCTCAGCTGGGAGCTTTCCCAGGGAACAGGACTTCTAATACAGTTCCTCCTCAACTTAATGACTCTGTGTTCTGCTTTTGCCATTCCTGCTACATGCAGAGACAAAACAGAAAAAAGAGAGACGGAGAAGCACAAAAACCTGTCTGTACCCCTCACCCCCCATCCTAAAAAACTGTCCCTCGACGACTAAAATAAACAGTAAAACCACATTTCAAAACGTCATGGGTATTTTCCTCGTAGCTCCACTTTTATCAGGTGGACAGACTAAATATATGTATAAAGTTACACAGCATTTTACTTGAGACATTTTCTTAACAGTCACATCCTCTTACTGTAAAAATGGGTTTGTCATCTTCAGCGTGTAATTGAGGACAAAGCCTCCGGTTAAACTAAAACGACTGCAAGAGAAAAATCTCAACCTAGAAACAGTGACAACAATGCTTCACCTTCACAGCCTCTTTAACTTCAACAAATTCAACAGTACATTCATTTTGGAGTCAGTTTTGTGGCAGTGTTTTCAGTTTTACAATCTATTACACAGACCTAATTTAATATTTTTTTCTCCTTTTTTTTTGGCACGTACTGTAATTATTTCCAGACTATGGAGTCATTTCCCTGATATACCTGCTGTTATAAAATATGCCTCTTTTTTTGTTGCCTAATATATTAACCCTTGACGACTTACAACTATTTCCTAGGGCATTTTCTTCTCAATTAAACATTTTCCATGTGATTTATAATTATATATGATCATATTACCCTCAGTGTTTTGTATGTTTCAACACAAAGCAGGCGATTTTCTATTGTTAATCTACTTATTGTGTAGAAAAGTGAAGCAAAAGTGTTTTTTTTTTCAGCAAACTGTACTATTTTCTGAATGTAAAAACACGTACAGCCACTGTCATTTATCAAACTACATTGTTCTACTGGTTAAATGTTCAATATTCAGCTTCTGAAATTCCTAATGTGTCAAATCTGATACATCCTAAAACCTTATCAACTGCATTTCACCTAAATTATTTCCATGTATTGATAGGACTAGTGGTTCAAAAGTTTCCAATAGATAGTTTTGGTTCCACTAGTTACTTAGGTTTTTGAATATTAACCCCTTAATGCCTGAATTTAAATATAAGTATATTTAAGAAAGTACATCTGTCAAAATTAATCCATCATTATGATTAATTGGATTAAAAAATATTTAACACAGTTAAATGGAAGTATTGTTTCCAGTTGTTTTGTTGAAAGTTTTGAAGGTGTTGCATAAATGTGTTATTTGCACATATATTCATATTTTTGCATATATGTTGGATATTTTATAACATTATTGAGTGTTTTTTTTAATGTATTTTAGGAGACTTTTTGAATATGTCTTTGTTTTTTCAGTTTTTTTGTGTTTTTGTGAGTGAATTTTCGCATGTTTTGTATATTTTTTTCTCCAAATTTTTTGTGTATTTTGTGGGAAATTTGAGTACAAAAAAACGAAAACCTGAGACAATACAGTTGACAGACATACAGATAATTACATAAAAACCAAAGCAACCCTGTTATTCATCTGATTAAAAAATGTAATCATTTGACAGCAGTAGAAAAACATCAATGGTAAATTAAGTGGAAATAACTAATTCAACTATAGTACAACTATGTTGCATATTTGTGACACACTAAAATAAGTAAAACATTGAATCGACTTAAGAATTCTTCTTCATTAGGTCACACATAAAAACATCTAGTTGAGCGAATCAAATGAAATTGAAATAACCCTAACCCTATGCAATTTAATTTGGTTCACTCAACTAGATTTTTTTTTATTTTTTATGTGTGACCATAAAAAGTCAAAATTATGAGATAAAACGTTAAAATTATGAGATAAAAAGTCAAAATCATGAGATAAAAAGTCAAAATCATGAGATAAAAAGTCAAAATCATGAGATAAAAAGTCAAAATCATGAGATAAAAAGTTAAAATTATGAGATAAAAAGTCAAAATCATGAGATATAAAGTCAAAATCATGAGATATAAAGTCAAAATCATGAGATAAAAAGTCAAAACCATGAGATAAAAAGTCAAAATCATGACATAAGTCAAAATTGAAGATATTTTTTTAGTTGATTCAATATTTTACTTTTTCAATGCAGTAGACATCATGGGGTTAAAGAATGACTACCCTTTTCCCCTAACTACATCATATTTCCTCCTGTGTTTGTTTACACGACTTCATCTACTATTGTTTGTTATGTGTTGACAATTTGCACAAAAGTGTTTGCTGTCCTAACATTGGACACACATCCCTTTTATTAAAGGGTGCAGAGAGGAAGGGAGGTGAGACGGTATAGAGAAAAGGGAGTAGGGTTAGGAAGGTAAGATATAAACATATGAATCACCAATAGTCCCGATCGTTCTGCTAAATTCTCCCTCCCATTGTGTTTGCAGTGGGAGTCGGGCCAACCATCCCGTAACTGGAACAATGGAGGACGAGGTAGGACTGGACCCACTATGAGTCACCTCAACACTCACACACACACACACGTCAACACAAACACACATCCACCCTCAGATTCAGCAGCACAAGCAGGACAACTAGAAGCAGTGTTTGATTAAAATAATAGAAATAATGGGATAAATAATGTCAACTCCGAAGTTTTCTCTATGTTTTTGAGCAAAAATAGTACAATTCTATTATGAAAATGTTGACATCTACGAACTGTACTTGAACATAACATGAATGAATATTAACAACCTGAAAATGTTTAAGAAAAATAAGTGCACTATTAACAATATTGTGCTTTAGTTTATCATTATACATCATGGCTTTAGAAATACACAAAACATTTACAATATTCAGAATATTGGTAAAATTTCAGTTTTCACATTTTTTGTAACAGGTAGTCTCTTTCTTCCTTTCTTTCTTTCTTATTGATTCCTTTTTTTTTTACATTAAAACAAAGAAGAAAATATGCATTTTTCATATTTTTTGTTGTTATGATTATGGTCTGATCCATTTTAAATTGAATAGATGTCAAATAATTTTAACTTCCTTTATTTTTTAATAACTTCTGTGTAATTTTTACATTTCACAAATTCATCTCAGGCCAGAATGGACCCATTGGTGGGTTAATTTTGACCCCCAGACCACATATTTGACACCTCTAATGTAGAGTGTAATACGTACAAAACACCAGAATAATAAAATAATATTTACATAAATGTATAATAAGGTCAGTAGCATGTTTGCTGTGATCTGCTGAACGTTTCCTTTAAGATCTAAACAGCTGCCAGCAACTGAAACCATCTACTGAAAATGATTTAAAACTTTCCAACCACTAATCCTGTCATTACATATAAATAACTGAGGTAAAATCCAGTCTCTCAGCGTTTCATTGGACATTCACAGACTCTGTAGTGCACATGTAAACACTGTCAACCAGTAGTTTGATAAACGACAGGGTTGTTGATGTTTGTTTTTATATTAGGTTGATGTATTTTGTCAAAAAAGTCACTTTTTCTTCAGTTTTTTTCTGTTTTGATATAATAACCATTCATTCATTTTCATTATTTTATTTGCTTATTCGAACAGGTAAAACAAAATAAGTAAAACATACAAAGTATTTAAGCAGAAATGAAAGCAACTCCTCTTTAATATCCTAGATAACTAACCAAACATATCTAGTCCTACCCCTTTGTATTACTCAGTCAGAGAATGTATATGCAAACATAAAGACAAGAAAGTGCATCAGAAAAAAGGGAAAACTGCTCCTTGTCTATAGATTCATATTTCCAAAAACATGTTTAAACTTTTCTACTGATTCCTGAACTGAACCATTGAATTTACTTTTGAGATTTTATGACCATTTACACGATCAGTAAATAAAATATAGGAATACAGTTGATTTTGACAAAAAAAAGCACAAAATTAAAATCAGTAGTGATAATCAGTTCAATGCCCAGTAATCAATTTGATTAATAGTAATATTAATTTTCATCAAAGAGAAAAAATTTTGTAATTACAAAAATGTGACCATTGTAATGTAAATAATGTATGTGTGTCAGAAGGTATGAGGTTTATTTATTTTTCTCAGTCCTACTGGAAAAACAAGGAGACAAGATGCTCTCTCATAGAACATTGTAAAAAAAAAAAAAAAAATACCATTGTTTTTACAGAAAAACTCTGTGTCTGGATTTTAGTGGATTTTTAACATTGTAATTTTTTTTCTCTGCATTTTTTGTGTTGCTTGGTATATTTTTGTGCATTTTGTGGAAAATTAAAGTACCAAAAAAAACAAACAAACATGAGACTGACATAAAGTGTTTTGATGATGATTAAACATTTAACTCCTGTGACTTTAGCATTTGCACAGTAAAAAAAAATAATAAAATAAAATATGAAACAAATTAACAAAAACAACCAAAGTGATCAATAAAAAAGAAAAAAAACAACAAAATAATACGTAACACGAAAAACATAAGACGCAAACGGAACAAAATTGAAGAAAATTACTCAAATAAGAAACTAAATGTACAAAAATAGATAAAATAAACAACAAAAAAACAAATATATATTTACAAAATAACAAATAGTATGAAACAATTTGCAAAACAATTTTTTGTCTCAATTTACAGAAAGAACTTTTATTGTAATTTGGTTCCAGTAGTTTTAGTTTGCTTTTTGACATTTGTTTATTTTATTTATTTATAGCTCAGTTCCATCAACAAAACTCAGTAAAAGCACATTTGTCTTAATTGAATTTTTAAACTAAACCATCCATTCGGAATGCGTCAGCGCTGACGCATCAGGGGTTAAAGCGTTAATTGAAGTTAATCCAAATCAACCCTGTGATTAATCTGATTAAACATTTTAATCACTTGGCAAACCTAAAAGAAAGACAATTTATTATTCCTAACTGTCTTTAAATTGTGTTTTGTTTTTTGTTTTTTTTCATAGGATATAGTAAAAGCATGAGCAAAATGTCCCAGTTGGAGCTTGGTACCGGGGTGGGCAGAGGAGTTCATGGCAGGTCATAGGAGGGTGATTGAAGGGGGGGGGTGGCACAGTACCAGCCCCTGTGCTAGCAAATGTCACTGGGAGGCAGACACATGTTTCCCCCCTTAGCACACACTCAAGTGTTAGTATATACTCATAATTGGACATACACACACACTCAGTGGTATCCTGTACATTCAGACACATGAACAATAAAAAGTCTCTGCAGCAGTTTGTTCATCTAGACACTTACTGGAGCCTCTGCATAAAAACAATCCTTTAATTAAGGCACACACACGCATACATACATAGAGTGACAGAATATATATATAGCTTATATATGCACCTGTCTTCAACTCTCATAAAATTTTTATAAAATACGGTAACCACATGGGATCGTGACTTCAACGGTGCCAAGACTTTCCCTCATCATGCCGACGTCTGACTGATGTCAAAACCAGCACAGCAGACCTGACTTTTTTTTTTTTTTTTTTTTTTTTTTTTTTTCCTTAAACGTTGATGTGTTAAACGCATCGAAAGTGATGCAGGTTGGCGAGACAGGCCCACCCTAATTTCTTGGATCCAAGGTGTTAAAAATAAACGTCACACACGTCACGCCTCATTCCCAGAAAGAGGGGCAAAAAAGAGAGCGGCACTGTGCTCCACTGGAAAAGAACGAGAACTGCTCTTTAGAAAGTCCTCCTAATGGCTAAATATTTATGAGTCCCGTGACCGAGGCCAACTTATGGAAACTAAATCTTTAAACACTTTTTTTGGCACTCCTCTCATACACCCTCCCAGCTTGGCTCTATTACCAGAGAAATTCTTTTGTTCTTACTGGGCTAATAATAGTGAGAGGGGCTAGTGTGTTATGTGTGAGTGCTGTCTGTGTCTTCATGTAGCTGTGTGTGTGTGTGTGTGTGTGTGTGTGTGTGTGTGAGATGAAAGTGTATTTATAGGTTTTTACACCGCCGCACTACTCCTGTGACAAACTTTCAATTCTGTTCTGCTTCCTGTCTTTCCCGTCTCCAGCTCAACTTTATGTTTAATGGTCAGAATAAAACACTCATAACATGTTAATCCTTTATCAGGCAAGTGACTATTTTTGGTCATTTCTGCACATGTTTCAATACAGTTACAGTGAGTCAACACCCTCAGGTCTAATGTGGTCTCCACGGTCTGTAATATCTACCTCTGCATCAACAGTGAGTGGACCTGCTTTGTTAGGTACCAGGAAGTAATGGTACTAATGTAAGGAATGATGTTCAAAGGGAGAATGTGGATGTGGATGTGGACAGGGATCTGGATCCGGATCTGGATCTGGATCTGGATCAGCACTTTTGTTGTAATTTTCTAAAAGCAATGTTTTAATGTTCTAAAATACATGTTCCATTCACCTTACATGTGCTTTACATACACACTAATAATATTTCTACATTACAATAATAAACTAATTCACTGAAATAATAGTTTTGTTATGTCCATCAATAAATGTTGAATATTCATAGTATTTCCAAGACTGAACCATAAAGGTGAAGAATCATTTATATCCTAAGGCAATTGAAATAGAATTTTCAGCCACAGAAAAAATTACGAGACCATGAAAACTCATCAAAAACAATGGTTATGCAATCAAGTACTAACTCCTGTGTGTATCATGTGACTAAAACAGACAGAAAAGAAAACATATACTGTCTTTTGTCAGTACAATGACTTAAATATTGATGTAAAAGCTGAAATTGTTTTGGTTTTTATCAAGAAAAACATGGAAAATGGATAGATATCAGGTCTATTTTTGTTCATTTCATTATATTTGGACAAACAAATATACCTTCAGATGTACCAGGCATTAAAATGAAGAAGAAACTCAAGAAAACTATAAAAAAAAAATAAATATATATATATATATATATATATATATATATATATATATATATATATATATATATATATATAAAAATCTGTAGATACAAAGTTACACAATTTCTCTAAATTCTCTTTGAATCTGTAAGAATTAAAAGCACTGTAAAGGTCATAGCCATTTACAATGACAACGTACATGTACATATACGTATACACATGCGTGGATACAGCGTAGACAAAAGCAGGGGTGTTAAACAAGTGCAGAAGGTGTCAAGGGTGGGTGTTTCCAGTTAATTTGGTGTGAAACTGTAGCAGCAAAAAAAGATAATAAGAGGCAACAGAACAGACTAAAAACAGTGATACACAAACACATACTTTTCATTAATGAATAATAAACAAAGTTCACACAAAGCTTGCCTAAATAATTCAGGGGACATCCTTTGAAATGAAAAGCAGATCCCTACGACATTGTGCACTGTTACAATAAATTTGGGGAGCTGCAGTTCGGACAGCTTTGCTCAATGGTTCTCCTACTGGTTACTAATGAGACACTAGCAAAAAGGAGATAGGGATCCGAGGGTGCATGGGAAAAAACTGTCAAAGCCACAGCTAGCGTATTATTTTTTCAATCTCTCTTGTGCTTTAGATGGCACTTTAAAAAATTAGGACAAGGGATGCGAGTTCAATTATCCCCCTCACTTGGGAAATAGACCAATGAGGGTGGTGAAACAGGAGCAAAGAGAGGCTTTTTAGGGGTGATGGCAGGTGAGGGAGGAGGTTACTACAGCATTAAGCTCAGGTCATTTTGTACCTTTGTAACAAGCGCCCGGCTCAATTACTATTACGCTCCTGTAATATGCGTAGCCATTAGGCAAACATAATGACATTGCATTTAGCAATCAGGGAGTGACAAACACACAAGTGGGTGAGATAATTGAATTAGAATGAGGGTGTGGGAAAGAGCGGCTTCACATCGGAGCAAAAAAAAAAGATCATTCAAAGTTAATGGGCAAACCATACACAATTACACAATTATTAACCGCAGCCACACCCTGCATGTGTGGAGTGTATGTGTGTGACTGAAGTACCATGCAGCCCAGTTGAATGCAAATACAGATCTCGAAAATGTCAATAGCCAGGACACGCCGCGTGCTAAATGTCAACATGTGTTTTTCAAGGACTCTTGTCTATGTTGTAATTGGCTCAGATATTAAATATTACATTTATTTCATTTGGTGTTTTCCCCCATGAAAATAAAATAAAATATTAGCAAGGAATTTGGCGCCAGGTCTAGGCCCATGAATATGCAGCTGAGCCTGTGGCAATGTGGTGTGTAACAAACAGACAAAGGAGTCAGGCAACAGGAAGAAAAACAGGTGAAGCTCAGACTAATCAAATGGCTTTCATGTTGCTCTAAAAATTAACCCTCTTTCAAAGCAAATAAAGCTGCCAGCATGCAAACACACACCAGAAACTCTCCCCTGGGCTCTGTGAATGAATAAGAGTGTGAATTATCACATTTTTTGCAGCGAGGCCTGGGTAAACGCTCACCATTGCTCAGAAGGATAGAACTGTGAGAAATAATTATACAGGAAACAATATTGTATCAACATACGGTCCAAACTATTAAAGCACTTATTGTGTTATATCACTGCACACTGCAAATCCACTTAGATCTGTGGAGTATCTCAAGGTTAGATGGACAGTATTCAGTTCACATAAAAACTTCAGACAAGAAACCTGTTAGTCTAAAAGAGCCTGAAGCTTTTAGTCAAAGTTTTCACAACCAATAGCCAAAATGTGTCGCACACAGCATAAAAATGTCTGGCTGCTGCATGTTGATGAAGCAGTGGCACAGACAGCTGTGGCAAGCCAACCTCTCCACCCCCCAAATGCCCTGTGCACTCTGCATTAATGTTGAGCCAGAGCGTAAAAATGCTAGATTAAAAGACGGCTGAAGATAAAGGATTGAGCAGATGATGCTCATGAACTGTGTAAAGTACTGTCAATTATGGATGACAAGGTGGTGAAAGATTTAGCTTTGAAACAAAACAGATGATAATTTATTGAAGGCCTACAGAATAACAGCAAAATGAAATCCAAATTTCAACAGAAGTGTGATAACGGCAAAACTTTAAAAATGAAAATGGGAAATAAAAAAAAAAAAGTTAAACACGATCAAAAGGAGAACACCTACCTTGAGTTCACGGAAAAAAATGCTGCTCCGGGCCCACTCCACGATGGAGAAGAGTGTCTGGTCGGCCATCTTGCACATGAGGCCAAAGGTGTTGAGCTTCTCGTGTTTGCCCCGGCTGGCCTGCTCCTGCTGCAAGTACGCCAAGATTTTGGCCTGAACCTGTGGCTCGTCTGGTTCACACTTGAGCAGCTCTACAATCAGGTGGGGGAAGCTTGGCGGCGACCCTGACTGGTAGGCGTCAACGTAGGCGTACCCCATGATGGACTCTGGCGAGCTGGTGTATGGGTCTGGGTACTCGGATTTGATGGTGCGCGTGCCCTGGAAGTGTCCGTACGCCGCCTGGTAGCCCTGCAGACTGCCGGCGTGGGGCGGCATTGCCATACTGACCGGCGAAGTCACAAACGGGCTGCGGTCATAGTCTGTAGGGGGCAGAGCGGTGGCGTGATGGTGGTGGTGGTGGTGATGATGACCAGCGTGGTGACCCGCGTGGTGGCTCAGGGGAAGGGCCTTGGAGGCGGCCGAGTGGATATTCTGGATGGCAGAGGAGATGGTGAGGTCAGTGGGTACGGCTTGCATCACCTGGGTCATAGCTTCAATCTTTAGGCCGTTTGCTCGGATCAGTGCCTTTTTCTGCTGCTTCAGGGCCCGGTCACGCTTGTACATGGGGCCAAACTTGTTGCGACCACCTCGCATGCGATCCGCCCGCACGGCTGATGAACCAATGGGAAGAGAAATGCCAAGAAAAAAAGAGAAAGAGAGAGAACAATGTTAGCGCTACAGCGTTGTTTTCACAGATTTACGTTTTGCTTTACCTCCTAGTCTGGCTCCATGTTCTGCCCGTAAAACATTCCATTTTCTGTCACATCAAACACCTATCATTTTGCTGATCTATGTAATGCAAACCACACTCCTGGCACAAATTCTAAATCTGTAAAAGAGAAAAACACTATATTCCAACTTTCCAAAACTGCACAAATGTACATGAGATAAATAGTTGCATGACCAGTGTTCAATGTTAACCAGATCTACACACATTTGAAGCTATTTGAAATAATTTAATCCAGTTCTTTTTCTAATTCGTGATTAATACAAACAAAGAGTTGTATAACATAAGAACATACTTGGGATATTATTGGTTAGAAAAAAATATGTTCGGACCACATTTTGCACATTTAATTAATTATATTTTCAACTTTTTTTGAAGTGTATTTATGTCCCTGTGTGTAATCATGCCATTATGGTCGTGAACTCTTCATTTGTGACTTGTATGTAGGGCAAAGGTTTTCCTGTGATGATTACGCTTGACATTTACCTGTTGACTCCTAAACTCCACAGGTCTAAAAGATAGTGCTGTAACTTATTGACCAAAGACAGAAACTTCAATGAAGTTCAGAGCTAAACAATCACTGTACAGCTGGCTATCTGGCTAAGGAAAAACACTACAAAAACTGGACTAAAACCAATATTCTCACCACAAAATATGTTTTGACTAACATATCTCATTATGCAATATCTAAAGATTCTAACGTCACCATCTATTAAGTCTTAAAAAGCAAAATTAAAAAAAAGCTGATTCAAACAAAATCAGAGGTTTTCTCTTAGAGAGCAAGATAAAGCTAACATCCAATATGCTCCTCACCACAGGACACCCCCCACCCCCCCAAAGACCAAAATCCTGTGGTTAGGATCACAACGTGTCTGTACCGTGGGTATATCTAATGAACAAGTGGGGCACACAGTGGACCGCTACGAGGGCCATGTGTGATCTGGCCGACTGCTGCCATGGGGAAGCTGCTCTGCTGCCTCCCAGTTGGGGGGTACTGGTGTTAATTATTCATACTTAATTACCTCTTACACTGATGAGGCTAGCCAAGCCCAGCATGGAACAACCTAACAGACGTCTGGGAGTCCATGCAAAAAGAAAGAAAGAAAACCAAATACCAATGCTGCAGTGTATCATATGTTTACATATATATATATATATATATATATATATATATATATATATATATTCTGAAAGAAACCCATATTTTGGAGCATATGTGTAAATACATGCACATACATTTGCAGTGATCACACTCTTTGGATTGTCAGATAACACAACGAGTCAGCCTGGGTCGGTTTCACCTCATGATGCTTTGACGGATGAATGAAAGAACAGAAGAAGAAAATTGAAGAAGCAGTGTAGAGAGGGCGGTCGTGGGGGTGGTAGTTGAGGTGGGGCTGACACACACACTCTACAGCACACTCTACACACTCCGAGCTGCCTTGGGAGTGATTTTAATGACCACCGTCACAAAAGTGTCTGTCACTGATCTGAACGAGAAGGAGCCGAGAGCAGAGACAAGGCTCACGCACGCTTACACGCTGTGTCGGACGCACACCCACGCACAAAAAACACATTTACAAACACACACACACACTGGCTCACGTGGGAAGCATCACAGGCCGGTACTGATGACAAAGAGGGATGAAAGCAGGGCAGACGCTCTGCACCTTAGAGAGTCCTCCACAGCTCAAATGCTATGTAATTTAAACACAGTGATTTCACTCACACACATACACCCACACTCTATAATTTCCCATCATGCTTGAGGTCAACTCCAGTGCCCACTCACCAAAGCTCAGGGATTAGCATTCGTGACCATTAAAAAATTGATCACACATCAAAGTTAAAAAAAAAAAAAAAATTGAAAAAATCAGGAGCCCCGTCAAATGTATCCATTATACATTATTGTAGAGAGACTTTAACTATTAATGATTTTTCCACAACAGTGTAATTAATGAGCTGAGAAACTAATAGTTGGCTCTACTGGGAAAACAAAATTAGGCCCTGACTGCCTTCTTGCCTGTTTCGGACCCAGGGACCTACATCACATCATGAATATCAGGATTGGGGAGGGGGTAGTGGGTGCAGGACGTACACCACACACACACACACACACACACAGACACTGATTCCTTGTCTCTAATTAAACAAGGTGATTTGCATGCATATAACACAGATTAATATGGACGGAGGAGGGGGAAAGTGTGTGGAGTGAGAACAAATGTGTGTGTTTGACTGAGGTGGAGAGATGTTAATGCTTGTGTGTTGTGCAGGGATTTTGATCTTGATAGAAACATTATTTCATGACCCTGCAATAAATACAAGAGGGTGAAATTAAGATGAGGGAAAAAAAAATACAACAATTGAATTTATCGATACAGCTGCAGAAATTATCCAAAATACAAAGAATATTGCATTTTTTTTTTTTTTTGCTCCAAAACTTAGTGGTGGGTCTTTGTGCTGCGTGGAGAGTGTCATGTTTTATGTCTGTGGTTTGTTTGATAAACAAGTCAAACTAAAATGCTAGAATGAAAGGCCAGTGCTGAGCATGCAAACAGAAAAGTCATATACAGAAATTTAAACTTCAACAGAGATGTTTGACTGACAGGAATGGTCCAGAAAATACAGACAAATCAAGCTTAAACACAAAGAGGAAGGGAAAAAAAAAAAAAAAAACACTGGATAAAGGGGGAAAACTTTTGAAGTGTAGACTGAAAATATGAAAAGAACACAAGAAGAAAACTGATAGGAAAACATCAGAAGGAGGAAAAAACACTTCCTTTTTCCTTCTAGTTGTGTGAAAAGGATCTGAGTTAAGGGATCTTGTCGGTTAGCAGTGAGGCTTTAGGGCTAAAGCCAGGCTGAGAGGCTGAAAGGCTAAAAGGCTGACACCGTCTTCCACTCTGAATTCCCCTGGCTAACCTCGCCTGTGAACACATTCACACTCAGACCTGTGTACACACATCCATAAATTTACAAACTGACCCAAACCAAAACCTTGTTCCTCTACACCAAAAACTATCCACTGACCCATATGCATGCTATCTGAAGCAAACAAGCACACACACTGCATCCCTAAAACACACTTACATATACTGTATGCTTACCATCCACACACTCAAGCCCTTCACACATACACACACACACACACACACAGAGCCCTCAGCGCTTATATCCTCTGATTTATGGTTGTTTAATATACAGGAATATTAAGTGCGCGTAGGTGAGGATCCCTGTCGGCCGCCGGCATATTAATGGGTCCCGCGGAGCCTTGCTGACACCCTGTTTGTCATGTCGGGGCCCCGGCCCTTGCTCTGGATGCGCCCTATCCCATGCACACACATGAATACCTATGATACCTATGCATAAGTAATGGGACAGCTCCCTGGCTTCCACTGCAGCTACTGGGAGGCTGATGGAAGACAAATCAGACTGAGAGCGATGGAGACAGGGAGGAAAATAAAAAAGTGGAGGAATAGAGAGCGAGAGATACAGAGAGAGAGAGCGAGAGAGAGAAATATACAAACACTCAGAGAAGATGGAAATACTAATAGATTAGGCCTGTTCACTAATGCTGTTGTTAATGTAAATGAGTATTCCCCTGAAGGCAATGAAAAGAAAGATGAAATTAAAAATAAATAAATTTGACAAGATTCAAAGCTGATCTGTTACAAACTATACACAAAATATCTGACATTCATATAATTACTAATCAATAATCCATTCATTAGCACAAGCCTTTTGATTATTAAAATAACAAACTTAAATTTTTCAATGGTAAGTGGTTAAGAAAACATAACCTGCTTCCTTTTACAGTGCACAAAGCCTATTTAAACTCTCTTTATTGCAAATATCACTGTTATACATGTACCGCTGTTACATACAAGTGAAAGAGATATTAAGCAGCTCAGTGAAGCATTTGATGTGAGGCAACTTCTAGTGAGCATAAAAAGAAAAGCATACCAGTGGGAGCTGTTCTGATACTGCACGCTTCATCAGCTTTAGTGAATGACGCACTAATGGTTCAGACCTTAGTGGGATGTGGCTTTTTTTTTTCTTTTTCTCAATGAATCAACACTTGCTTCCATTTTTCACTGCTGCACCAAGAAGCAATTTTTTTATTTTTTACAACACAGTAGCATGGGCTTTATATGTGTGATGTGTTTATGTTCTTAAATGGGTGTAAGGCGAGTGTGTGGCATTGCTCTATGTGTGTGTTAACCTTCCTCTTGTGTTTCCATCTTTTATTTTAATGGGTCGCTTTTGATCCAAGTCTTAAATCAACTGTAAAATACATTAAAACCAATTATCTACCATCCATTTGTTACCCAGTTAGGCTTCCTTATCCATGAAAATATTTACGGTGTGGAACTTTTGGGCCTTTTTTTAATAAGTATATCCCTCCATGTGAACTCTGCAAGTCACCACCTCTACACTGAACTGACCTCATGTGTGGACATGCCCATCTTTTCCTATTTTGTTTTGTGCAGGCATACTGGATAACAAGGCTAAATGAATGTTAGAGGAGCTGGCTGTGTGTTGGCTGACAGAGCATGTATAATCTGTTATTATTATTATTATAAATAAGATTTTATAAATGGGTTGAAACTCACCTTAACAACACAAAGGTCATCATTTCAACCAGAGCATTTCATGATTTAGTGATTTTTGTAGTAGTAGTAGTAGTAGTACAAAAAAAGCAGTAATATTTGGTTGAAAATTGAGGTTTCTGACAAAGTAAAAAAAAAAAAAAACCTTGGTGCAATACTCAAATTTTCTGCGGTTCTTTTATGTATTTAAACCTAACATAACAAGATGAAGGTTAAACTGTGCCTATTTTTGGAAAATACGACACAGAAATTAGTCATAACATGAAGGCAATAGGAAAAAAGCAATGAATGAGTCCACAAATGTTTTACCCAACGTTTAACTTTAGACCTTGATGATTAATTGTGGGAATTATACCCCAAACTCATTCCTCTAAGGTATTATAATATCATATTTTGTTTTCTATTTCCTCATCATTAACATTTTGTCTCATTAAAAGTCTTAAATATTACAAATCTTATCTAAATATTGGACCCTTTTTAGACACATCACTTCAATATCTGCCTGCATATGTGTTATTTGACCTTGTTTGACTGCTGGCTGTCTAAAACAATGCAAATACACACACACACATGGATATGCCTATTACAATACGTAAAACTAGACACTTTTTAACAAATAGGACCTGGACTGGCTTTACCAAAAAGAAATTAGTTTGGGCCAAGTTGAAATACATTTAAATTTCACTCATATTTTAATGTTTTGTCCACATTTTCTTCCCCCTTGATACCCTTTAAGTCATATGTTACTACCTACGAGCTGCTGCGTAATGGAATGAAAGGCCAGTAAATAACAATCCACATGACCCTACACTTCCTTTTCTTCATTGTACACACTTTTCTTTTGCTTTTTTTTTTAGATCAAATGACAGTTTCTCCCTCTAGCCCGTGGCCTTCTGAACACCTTTTTTGGGCTCCTCATGAATATATACATGTGTTTACCAGGGAGAGCTGATGTGTGTTTAGCGAGCATGTGTGTGGTGAGAGGTGTCAGCCTTTCTGTATGGGAGGTCTTTACTGGTTGTGGCAGGAGTGGCCCACTGAAGCTGCTGGCCCCTGACAGAGCGCTGCAGGGCCTGTCTTGCCCCCGAGCTGAAAGTTACCGCCGGAAAAACAAATCAAACGCTACCCCCTACCCTCCTGTGTCAGCTGGAAAATGACAGGCCGGGACATTCTGCCCAGCGGCCATTCACAATTAACAGCAATTAATTACACCGCACATGGCAGGTAAAGGGAGAAGCCTCCGGAAAGATTTTAGTCAGGCTGTCTTTGCTTTACTTTTACCCTCCCATGGTATTATTGTGTTTCTCATTTTAGCTTCTATTAGTTGTATGTGATCATTTATGGGACTAAGGGATTTTTTAATCTGCTATAATTACAAATACAAATGCAACAAAAGGAATTTTACTTTAATACAAGGCAGAACCTGTATACAGTGTTATAAAGTTGGCATATTTATCTTTTTATTCCTATTCATACACATTAGTAATCACCTTTCACCAGGTAATGATGACATATTGAGTCCCAGTTACACTTTTATGTATGAAGAATAAATCACATTTATTACATACGCAAATGTTTTATTCCAACTTTATGGTCAGCAATACATTAATAATATATCTGTATATGTTTGCACATGCTGTAACCTACGTTAACAGGATACGAACAATTACTTTCAACTTTCACACTTATTAAAAGATGACCTTCACGGTAACTACATTAATTCTGAAATTAGTGAAAACTTGTCAGCTTAAGTGTGGAAAATTAGTTGATTTTAAATATTATCTTTGCACATTGGAAGAATGTTTTTTGCCCTGCCGTCCCGTCATTTCTGCATAGCTGTGTTTGAACAAGCTTCTGAGCCACGTTCAAATTAAACAAAGAGGCCTCGAAATCGCTCGCCAAAAGTATCATCATTACCATTCTCGCCCTGCTGCCAAGTTTAATATTTTATCTATTACTCCATCTGGCAAGTTTAAGTGCAAAGCAGCTACTAGATCCCCCCTAACTCCCCCTGACCCTATCTAAAATACTAATAAGCAACGCTGGTTTTCACACTTTAGTCAAAAAGAAAAGAGTCCACCACACAGGGCTTTAGGTTTGTGTTGAAACGAGCGTAATATTCAGTGTTAAACATTGAAATTAATATCATCCTCCACATTATTTTGTCAGAGTCGACGATATCTCTGATTGGAGTGAAAGAAATCAATCATGGAAGAAGGTTTTAACGTTCCAAAAAGCAGATATACTAACATTAACATTTACTCAGTTGTGAATTAATGGAAAAAGACAAGACCAGGCCTGTCATTTTACCAGAACTTCGAAGTTTTTTTTTTTTTTTTTTTTTTTTTTTTTTTTTTTTTTAACACCTCTGTGGAAATCCAGAAGCAGTCAACCTCCAACATTTGCTGCTCGGTTGTTATAATTTTTTCCCCCGAACTTTCAGAAACAGTAATTGCAAACAGGCATCATATCTTGAAAAGTATATGATGCAGTGAGCAGAAGCTTAGTTACAGTTACAGGATCTGCTTTTTTCACTCTTACAGATGTGTCAGATCTACATTCAATTTTTGCGTGTGGTATTTTCCTGTAAAACCCCCAGAAAAGCCTAAAAAATTGGGAAAAAAAATAAATACATTTTTAAAGAAAAAAATCTGTGGTGAAGTATTCATAAAACCCTGCAGAGTATACAACATATAGAAGTAAATAGCCTCCCAGAGTGGAATATTATTGTAGATATACTTCAGGTACCAATGAGCCTGTAGGCTACAGTATCTATCTGCTGCACTCAGCTGGACAGTCACATGTTCCATTCTAATAACAAACATCTGTTCTTGCACTGAACCTCCAGCAAGATATTGATATCGCTGTATCCAGTCATTGGTTGTTTGGACCTGAAAACCCTGTCGTTTTTTTTTTTTTTTCTATTATACAAGAGCTGTGTCCCATTTATCCATTTTGAACAGTGCTGCAGCTGCTGTTACACTTAAAATCCACAAAAAGTGTCATGTCTGTGGAGGAAACAAACTAAATCATAGATTCAAAACAGCTGCAAAACTTTCTAAATAGTCACCTCACATCTTGAATAATCACAAAAATATATTCCAAACACGCTGCTTGCTCTTACCTTCTAGCTTCATGCCGACGGTGAGGCACTTCTGGAAGCGGCAGTAGGGGCAGCGCTTCCTCTGGGTCTTGTCAATCTGGCAGCTCTGGTTCTCTATACATGTGTAGCGCTTGTTGTTCTGGACGGTACGCTTGAAGAAGCCCTGCGGAGAGAACCAATTAAGACGTCAACCCGCTTGACCCCTGCAATGTGATGGTAATTGGCCCATTCACACTCCCAGACAGATGGAGAGGGACAGGCTTAATAGATACACAGACACACACAGGGTGAAGTTTTGATAGCTATAATGCCATTGATGTTCAACAGACACACACATGCAGAATAGTAAGCAGGTTAGCAACACTTATTAACAAACACAACTTCTTTTCTTTGTCTTCATGTGTGATTCTTTTAAACCTAAATTACTCAAAGCGTTATTTTAAACAGTTAGAGTTTCTTGCTTTTCTTTGTTTAGTCTCTAATAGAAAAAAAAAACAGGCTCCTGTTTATTCTTTATATTGCACTTGAAGCTACTTTACAACAGGTCATTTTCTACAGTGTTCAGAAAATGTAACTTGGCTCCTGTCAGATTTTCATTACTGCTCAGTATATTCTGCATTCACATACAAACTCTAGAACAGAGAAAGAGTCTTTTCAACTTTCTACTTAATTATTAAAAAATATGAGCACAGGAGTCCAAAAAATCCAATAAATTATATCCATAATTCACAGTTCCGGGATTACAGAGATTCATACCTGCAACATGGAATTAATTATTGGCAGCTGCAGTGAAAATCAAACGAAGGGAAGATGGTATTAACGTATTCTAGATCCATAACCTAGGAGGAGAATCCTTAAACCTGGTCTTTAAAAAAATAAAAATAAAAAAGAACTGCTGCTGTCAATATCTTGCCAAACACAAATTTAATTGACAATCTGCATTGCCTGGTCTATCAAAAAGAAGAAAAAAAAAACCACTCGGTTTTTGGATTATCGACTTCTCAGTGGTAAAAAATCCATGCTTCAGAGAGAACTTTCTCTCCAATTTTTTCCATTTAACACACAGTGTGTGCTATAAATATCTGAACCAAACTGGGCTGTAACATGCTCTGTAACCCATACAATATTACGTCTGGAGATTAAGCAGACAACATCTGAAAAGCCCCCATTTGACCTGGAGTTCAAACTAAGGAAAGCCACTCATCAAGGCTTGTCTTTATGCGTAAAGGAACTGCTGGAAGCAACTTTTGATTATTCACTTACAAATAGAAAACATCCTAGTTTAGTCAAAAAGTGCCACAAATTAGCATAAGTTTGTAAAATCATTACTGTATAATAATCTGAAATTGCATGCTGTAAAATAGTAAGCCCAGATCCATATAAATAATACCAAAGTGGAATTTCTTTTAATTATCTGAATAACTGGGTGTTCCTGACCTTGGAACTCCATGCTAAAAACTCTACTCTCTGCGCAGAGAGAGTTACCAGGAAACGGCTTTTACAGCAAGTCAATACTGGCCGGTAAGACCAACACAAAAATCAGGAAAATATAATAACCAATTTATCTTCTTGGATCTCTCAGTCTCTCTCTCTCTCTCAGTCTCTCTCAGTCTCTCTCTCTCTCTCTCTCTCTCTCTCTCTCTCTCTCCTCTTAGTCCTTTCTGAATAACAACCACTTTTTGCTTGTTTTAACAAACCTGCTTCACTCATATTTCTTTCCTCTCTAACTAAATATTTTTTATGTTCATTGTGAAGTATGACTGCGATCATTATCCTTCTAACTTGTAAACTGTTATGAATGATTTTAAGGTTATTCTGCACTGTTTTTCTAGAAATCTGTTCAACTAAAAGTCTCTGCAACAGCATGCAACCAAAAAAAAAAAAAAAAAGAGGTGTATTGGGATGTGTAGAATGAAGTCTTTGCAGTACGGTCCAGCTTGTTGTTGTTATTTCAACAGGTATGATGTGGTTCCATGTTTACTTTATGTGGACTGGAGTGTACTAACACTAGTGATGTGTAGGAATAAAGGGGGATGTGTGTCTGTGTACATGTGATTCACTGTTTTTAATACTTCACTGTGAGCGGTAGTAGGAGTACGAGGACGTTCAGACATTTTCACTTGTGTAATTTACTCTTTCATCGTGTGTGTGCATGTCCGCCTTTTTCCTCTGTCCAAAACAGGAAAACCCAATCAAACCGAACACTGTCACTGATAACATACCCCTCGTTTTTGGGGAGTTGGAGTGTAAAATAACGGGTGGCGTAGAAAGAGTTATTGAGTGATTAAAGATGATTATAGAAGCTAATAAAAATGTGGTAGTTATTAATGACGACTTGCTGAGACAAACTTCATATATATATATATATATATATATATATATATATATATATATATATATATATATATATATGATGTATGTCTATGTGGCAGTAGATGAGGCTCACATATATTGCACTACTTTGGCTACTGCAGATATTTAATGCAAATATTAGTTTATATCCTGCAAACATTCAATATATTAGTCAAGCCCTGACGATTCTACTTTACTGCTTGCATTTTAGAAATAATCAATTACAAGCTCCAGGTGTTTATCAATATTATTAATTCTTTAACAGGGGATATATGCAGCATTATATAAAAGAGCTCTTCATCTGCATGCTGCACGTACACACACACATGCACACACACACACACACACACACACACAGAAGAGCGTTTCAACTAAACTGGGAAATGTGTTTGTGGAAAGGCTCTAACAAGAGCCTGTGCTGAAGCTGAAAAGCAGCAGAGATGCCACTGACGTCTCCCTTCAAGCAAGTGCTTAGCATCTCAAGGTCATAATATGGGATAAAATCTATAACATCTGCTTTGAATAATGACCACATAGGCAAGAAATGTGCACTGCTGCATCAATACTGCGAGCTGCAATTTTACACTGAATAGTGTTAACACAGAGACATTTGTCTTTAGCTTAATTTTGTGCTGACAGCTTTACTGGACTAAAAAAACATTTGCGTAATGCCTATTAGCCTGGTGTTAAGGAGGAGAGTGGAAATGGGAAGAAAGGGACAAATAAGTTGTTGACGGAGCTCAGATTAATAGTGGTAAAAGTTGGATGTTCTGTGGCCTGGTTATTAACATGTGAATGAAAGCAGTTTGTATTTGTGTTGTTAATGAATTTGTGATGAGTTTTCGACAGTAGGACAGAGCCTTGTGCAAACACAGACACTGTTATTGTGTACTTTGCATCCTAGTTTAAAACCTCCTCCCCCTTATCGTTCTCCTGTGTTCAGACATTGCAAATATATATTTAAGAAAAAAAAAAACAACTTTGTGTGACTCCCTGGGTAATTTCTGAACCGCTCGCCACTTCAAAAGATAAAATAAAAAAAATCCTCTGACGGTCACAGGAAAAGTTTGTTAGATCACTTGTCACAACAATATTTGACCTTTAGCCTTTTTACTGTTGTTCTTCCTCTCATGTTCAGAACAAGGAACTAAATCCCTTCTCTTGTGTTACACTTGTTGCAAAGCTCCCTGTGTAAGAATGTCCATGAAATCCTTCAGCATGCAAAAAATGGAACTGCCGAAAGTATATCTGCACAAATAAACACAAAACCCAAGCCTATGAAATAAGAAACTCATTTAAGAGCAATTATCAACGAGCTTCTACACAGTAGCCTCTACTTTTTTTTTATTTTTAATTATTATCATTATGACTATTATTATTTATTTTATTTTAGTGAAGCATATGGATAATACTGTACCTGCAACAAAAATAGCAATGCCACTTGCATGACTCCAGAGGATATGTTTAGACAACCTGAGCCTATAATAATAACCATGCCAGGGTTTGATCCTCCACATCCATATTTAAGGAAATCAAAGATTAAAAAAAATAAAAAAAAATGAGACCACGTGATCATTTTTAGACGCTGTTATTTTATTTTAGGGGCCAAATCAGCGCAAGAAATGAAGAAACACATTTATCTATACGGACATCTTTTTTTTCTTTTTCCAATAATCAATATGTTTTTCAGTGTAAAGTTTGGATGTGTGCACTAACCTTGCAGCTCTCGCAGGTCAACAGCCCATAGTGGTATCCTGAAACCTTGTCGCCGCAAACGGGACACATCTCGTCGAGGTCTTCGTCATAAGAGTAGTCCATCATTTTTAACTGAGGGGCTGAAAGAGGACACGGACACACAATACAGTGAGAGGACAATTCCACAGCAAAACAATAATTAGTTATTTTTTCATCCAAAAACTACTATCCATCCATTAAAACGTTATCATAAACGAGTTGGATTTTTTTTGTTTCTCTCCTCCAATTTGTATTAAACTTATAGACTTTCAATTTAAATGTGGATGATAAATAGTCGATTTTAGGATGAGATAATAATTATAATTTTTAAAACAAAACACACAAAACCATTTATTTCGCGCTTTGCCGCCTTCTCTTATTCATTCCTTGCAGACATGAGCCAAAATATTAAAAAAAAAAAGAAAGAAAAGCGCATAAAAGTAGCCTCATAAATATGCATGCGTCTAAGTCGTGAAATCGCTGGGGGAAACGCAGAGATATTAGAGTTAAGGATTGGAGGAGAAAATGTTACCGCCCACAGACAAATGAAGACACACAGAGAAGTCCTTATCTCTGCAGGCGAGCAGAAAAAAAAAACAAAACATAACCAACTTGGACAAACATAATTTTTTATCTTTTGCACAATCACTCATGTTATAGTCTAACATTTTTTCGTTAATTTTATATGTACAGTTGGTGAAAAAAAATCAGACATAATAGTTAGAATTTGTGCCAACAGTTGAAAAAAATATATATATATAATTTGACAAGACAGGCCTATATGTCTTAATTCCGTGAGAATAAACAAATAAATATATTTATAGTATCAAAAAAAACTGATATTTTAACCCTAGTGAATTGTATGAATATTTTTGGTATATCTTCGTGCATCTTTACGCGTCTCTTCCAAGATTTAAGATTTACAATTATGACTGCTGAGCAATAGGACATTATTGTGGTATTGTTGCAGCTTCCTTTACCCTGGGTTTTTTTTTTTTTAACAAATAATTGCAATGATAAGACTGTGTGTGACAGCGCAAAGCAAACAACCAGGCTGACATTTACAACAGTTTCAAAAGCATTTATGGTTCTAATCATAAAAAAAAAACCAGCCAGGATCAAACAGGAAAACCTCAGTGGATGTGGCTGTAAAAATGGAAATATTTTGTCAACTAGACACCTTCCAGGGCCTTCGCATTCTCCTCAGCCTCAAATCCACTCATCTGTTCATCCAGACCTTTTAATTAGACATGATTTCTGGTTTGTTAACGCCTTTCCCTGCTGGGATATTCCAGCTGAAGCAACAAGTTCCACCGAGCTGCCGGTTCTTTCTCTTCCTTTTCTTTCTTTCTTTCTTTTTTTCCGCAGAAGCTCAAAGCAAACTCTATTTCCGAACTTTCCTCTGTTTTGACGCGCATGGAATGGAGTGATCTGATCTGTTTTTTACGCACGACGGATAGGTTATAATTTAAAATAAATAAATAAATAAATAAATAAAAACTAATAAAGATTATGTTGATATTAAGGGCAATTATGCATTGCATGAGTAAGTTTAACAACATTTATTCTTGGTAGGATTCTTCTAATTATTACCATCGATAAGAAACGTTTAAAAATGAGTTTGTTTTGTCATAAGTTGAATTTAAACCATTTTTTCTCTCCTTAAAATGCGCAGACATGGGTGCAATATTCTTTATTTTTTATGATATTAAAAATAAATACATCATAAAAATGTGAGTGGTGTGTGTTAAAAAGTGGCAACTCAGCTTTCTAATGCGTCAGTTTAATAAACAGAAGTGTGTGCGTAAATGCGCGCGTGTGTATGTGTGTGTGTGTGTGTGTGTGTGCGCGTAAGTTACTGTTTTAGAAGGTGCAGAAACAAATCGGTCTGTCACCTGCTCGCTCTCACCTCGGCGGCAGCTTGCACATGCCGTTAAAAAAAAAAAAAAAAAAAAAAGCCGCAGTGTCAAAAAGCGCAAATGAGACCAAAAAGAAACCTCTTCCAGTGCGGGCTACCTTATTTTAACTGTGCGTAAAAGTAGATAACAGGCTCTTTGACCAGCCACTCCTTGTCTTGTGAGTGTGTTATCAACGACTCATAAACGAAGACCGAGCTAATTGATTGACCCGGGATATTGATGGTGGACTAACGCAAGAGGAATAAGCAGACTGTGGGAGTTTGTCACGAGTGGAGCCACACTTTAAAGCGTCACACTTTAAGAAATGCACATAAGGGAGGAGGGGGGGGGGGGGTATTTATCACCCCAGATTTTAATTTATTGAAAATAGTGAATTCTAAGAAAAAAAAAGGAAAATAGTATCAAAATTCTGAGCCACTCAATAAAAACCCACTTGAAATTCAAATAATTAAATTGTGATTTTTACAGGTGTGTAATTCAATGCTGAAGATGATTAGTGAAATGTAGCATTTATTAATTAATTTATTTGAACATAATTACATTTTATATAATTGTATTCAAACTCACCTGGTTTTGTGACCCTGTTTTAAATCAATATCACATCCACAGCTCATTGGTTTTTAGAATTGCACATATTTTTTATTACATCCAAATTCAATAAACGTAAGAGAAGGGGGGGGGGGGGGTATACTCTGAAATTAAATATGGCTATTTTACAGTGTTGGCGATCACAGCAGACTGCAGATTCTATAAAAAAAAATTATAGGCCTTCTAGACTAAAGTTTACTGGCCCGAGGTCAAATATTTTGGTAGGGGGCAAATCACTAAATCTACCTCTAGAATTATAGGCTTTAGAGTTATTTAGCAAATTGGCAGTAGCTCTGTCTTAATTACTCTTGACACTCAGACAAAAATAACAACTGAACAGTACATTTTAGATGTATTGGTGAAAACAGTTGATTCTAATGGTTCATTATATATCTGACAAATGACAAAGTTATTAATACAGCCCTCCACTGCTGTGTCTTACCGTTTACGCGTCCGCGCTCGTGCAGCCTGAGTGACAGCTGGGTATTATCACTGTTTGATCCCAGGCCAAAGCTTTTTTTTTTTTTTTTTTTTTTTTAAAGTGTGACCAAGGCTGATCTATAAACATATCTTTAATGTTAACATCAAATGTCAATAAATGCGTAATAAACCCAACTCAATGGAAAATGTTAATAATAAAAAATCTATAAACAACCCAGTGATTAACATAATCAGGTTAATTAACATGCAGTAATATATGTTGCATAAGCTTTTAATATAATAAAATAAGCCCTCAGTTGTATTTGGCCTGCACTGGGAGTTAAAATATAGCCTGTTAAGAAGTTTTTTTGTTTTTTTTTTTCGTGTCGCTAAAGTGCATGTAGCCGCAGTCTGATAACACTCCACAACTACAGAGGATTAAGTGTGACTTTACAAACACGTTCATCTGTTTTATAGACAACACTTAACGAAAGATAACGACTTGACTTTCTTACCTTGCATATTCCTTGGCATGTGCCCCTGTTCCCCATACGATCGAGAGAGTCCCAAGGATTCAGTCTCGACTTTGGGTAGCATGTCAGCGCTGCCGGCCTGAGCTGGACAGTCCGCACAGCTCGGCGGGACACCTGGACGTGAGAGCCAGGCACCTCCTGCGAACACACTTCAAAGAATCCCAAATCTATATTTTATCTGTCTATTCTTACTTCCTGTTTGACACTGTCTTCCAATTATCGGACCATTCTTTGAATATAAAGCCTGATGCAACCGATTCAGACAGTCTCCAGTCTCCTTTGGACAAGCGTTGAGCCGCAATTTAACAAGTTTAATTTGTCAAATTTGCTGCATTCTGAAAATAGCGCACGGATTATACGCACGGGCGCGTACAATAGTTTTAAAGGAACACACACGCGCGCGCACTTAGGGATCAGTCTCTTACTCGCATAGAGAAAACTGCACAACGTCCAGAAGACGGTGATAAGTTTCCTTTTAGCTTTTCCGAAAAATGTTTTAGCGCGTCACTCATCAAAGTTGAAGTGTCAATGTAACTTTCAGCCTTTAACACAAAAGTATACGCCGCCGGTGCCGCCCTCTCTCGTGCGTAAAGTCGGATTCGATGTGTCGGTCGGACTGTCTGGAGATGTGGAGACCTCTCCTCCTCCTCCTCGCGGCTTTGTTTACCCCGCTCTCTCCAATCGGGGACGCATGCGGTCGTCTGACATCATCTGTTCTCGATCCAATCAGGCGAGTAGACCGGGAAGCATCGCCTCAAACCCTCCGGTTCCAGCTCTCCAAAAAAAAAAAAAAAAAAAAAAAAAAAAAATCTCAGCTGTTTAATCCCGTTAATGATGGACTTTAAAAGCGAAGGGAGAACAAGGAAATCAAGCGAAGTGATGCAACTGTGTGTGAGAGCAGACACGGCGGGAACACACGGAGCGCAAAGGTACGTGGATGAGGGAACTTGCTGCAGGACACACACGACACATGCACGCGCAGACCCACGCCTCTAGAATGTAAAGGTTTAATTAAAGTTTTCCTTAATGTCTATATTTACCGTATGTGTTTTATTATTTTAGTTTATTAACCACAGTAGGTGTTGATCACATGGTTTGTCTTTTATGAATTTGACAGACTCCTATAATAAAATAACCTTTATTTATTTTCTTTCTTTCTTTCTTTCTTTCTTTCTTTCTTTCTTTCTTTCTTTCTTTCTTTCTTTCTTTCTTTCTTTCTTTCTTTCTTTCTTTCTTTCTTTCTTTCTTTCTGTCTGTCTGTCTGTCTGTCTGTCTGTCTGTCTGTCTGTCTGTCTGTCTGTCTGTCTGTCTGTCTGTCTGTCTGTCTGTCTGTCTTTAGGCCATTATATTTTAGGTGAGGGCCAATGTGAATTCTACAAAGGCCCATAAAAACACCACAGTATCATCTATTTGTTCAATTATGGGGAAAGTGTGCTCAGCGCAGCGGCCTCGGGCTTTACATTGCCTGTAGTTTAGGATAAATCCACCCCTTACACAATAAATTATACAATTTATTCTGAATTTTTATTGTTAATTGGCTGAGCAGGGATCAATTAGTGGCTGATGTCAAGCTTAGGCTATTTAGCCTCTTCTAAATAAAATACTCGCAGACAAAAACAGGGGGTATATACGTCCCCATAATGGCCACATCTATTTGAATTCACCTTACAGATAAGTCAGACACACCTAAATAACACATGTGAGCCTCCAACAGTTACAGTGGCACTTACACACACTACGAAATATAGACTATGTCTGATTATTTTGTGCAATAGGTGAAAAAAAGAGCCATAATCGCGCATGCGCTTTTTCGCTGTTTAACGAGATCAAAAGTTTTTCACGTGAAACATTGAACGTGTAGGGTCTGTTTCTTTGACACTTAGAGTAAATATGAATATAAGATAAAACTGTCTGTTATTAGAGTATAACTTGTTGCTTTTATTATAATATGTAATATAGTTAATGACATCATGGACGTAAACTGATTTATTGATTCATTCCGAACATGTTTTTTTTTTTTTTTTTATGGCGACACTCATGTGGTTGAGTTCTGCCGCTGCAAGTCAGTTCAAAGACAAACACACTGCAGGTATATTATCATCTGAAGACTGATGCTACAGTCAGCTGTGTGTTCCTGTTTCTACTAAAAGATGACACCTCAGCAGACATTCCCTTTCACTACTGTTTCATCTATTCATATGTAATCCAACACTATTTAATGACATGAAGTAAAGGACAAAAGGAAATAGTTAAATTATATTGCCTATTTTACTAATCAATACCAGTTACTCCATATAAACTGTTTATCATTATTCCTCATTGACTTCTAGTCCATAATTCAGGGCTGGGGTTGGTCCATGTTACTTTAGTTGCTGGCTCTTGGGGGCGGAGTCAGAAAATGACAAGTGAGAAGACAAGTTGGGGTAGAATGGTGTGTGTGTGTGTGAGGGAGGGATGGGGGGGTGCAGTTAGGTTATAAAATGACACAGAGACTGATAAGACCTTCTCTGGAAAGATAGCATTGCTGGAATGATTAACCTGTATGTAGAGAGAGAGAGAGAGAGAGAGAGAGAGAGAGAGAGAGTGGTGGAAGGTAATGGGGGACACAGAGGAAGAAGAAGAAGAGGGTAAAAGTCATAAGGTGTAGACATGGATCTACAAACAGTGATGACAGACAAACTTCTTACTTTTAATTTGAAGGAAAGACAAAATAGGTAAAGAGTGATTCATGCAGTTCTATTTTATTACAGTGTGCAGGTTCGAGGTGGTAAAAGTCACATCAAAAGAAAAAACACGTCATGCTGAAACAAGAGGCCCAAACTTTGGACTCCTCACACTCTATGTCACACTTACGAGACTATGTTTATCTGACATGAAGATGTATGCAGGTTAATGACGGCTAAAGGAGAAAGCACTCTTTTATTTGGTGTTAATAACCTCACTACAGCAGATAACATAATAACACACACGTGTGCATGTGTATCATATATTTTCATGCAAGTAGAAGATTTAAATGATGGATGCATGTACTTTTGCACTCATGAACCAATCGGTCCTTTAATGTAAAGCAGAAGTGATTGAATTATAGCAACCTAGCGCTAATAGACAAACAACACATTCACAGGCTGATATGAAACATGTCAGTCTGTTCTATTTTATATGTTCAATGTGTAAGGTCATTAAACATTCCTACTGTGGTTTAGAGCTGCATAATATATTGTTTGAGCATCGACATCACAATATACATGTGCCAAATAGAAATAGTCATATCACAGGTCCTGCAATTATTTTAATTTAATGAGGTTTTTTTTTTATGTTTTTTTTAAAAATATATTGTAAACCAATTTATAAATTTTTTTAATGTAATTTATTTTTAATAATTTATTCTTATTTTTATGTATTATGTATTTTGTATTTATTTGTCTTATTTATTAATTTTTTTTATTATTTATTTATTTTTAATTGTTAACTTTCTTTAGTTATTTCGGCTTCAAGACAGATGATACTGAAACGTATGTTCTGTGTCGACTACTAGTCTGTGTAGGCACCACACAGCTGTTATTTACTCCTGAGTATTTTTTCATATCGCGATATATATATCGCAGCTTTGAAAAAAAGATCACAATGTCGTTTTTTTTTTTTTTTTTTCGAATTCGCGCAGCTGTTTTGTGGTTGGATTCACTTTATCAAGCTACAACTCAAAACAAAGGTGTGGGGTAAACGGTTAGCTACATAACATAAAGACAATGAAGTGGGGACGTTTTAAACAGGTGATTTGTTGTCGTGTAATAGCATAGATTTTTAAGAAAACAGAAACATTTAGAACTGTTTCCAATTTTTTGGCCACTTAGGGGCAGAAAAACGAGTCCAAACGCAACACTAACCCATTTTCACAACACAATACTATATGTATATGAGTTAATAATTCTACACTTAATCTAAGCATGGGTGTAAAATTGCATATGGATGCTATAGACGTGTCCATACCAATATTTGGATGTTTTTAAAATGTCTATACCGATTTTGAATGGGAAATTACACGACATTTGGGAAACAAAAGGTACATTTTTTCCTTTCCTCAGTTCCTCGTGTCATTGGTAGGAACAGCCTCACTATCTGTAGTGTTGCTTTTGCCATTGAAAATGTAGACTAAATATTGTCGACAACGAAACGTTATCATGTGTGAAAAACGAGACGAGACTAGACATAAATGTTGGTCTCATGACCATAACTATAATATATAATGTAATATAGATGAATAAAAATGAGACAAAATGTGGCTTAAGAAATAAAAACGTTGTTAAAATGTCTTAGTTTATTTGACAAAAACATAATGAGACGTTATTTCATCTCTTTTAGGTGCGTTTTTATTTCTTTTTTGCTGTCGTCAAATTATCTCCCCACCAATGTCAGCATCATTATTACACCCTTGAATCTACTGTAAGTATGTTTAATTTCAATGTCAATTTCATCAATCCTATAGAAAATACATAACCACTGGGCCATGTGGCTGCTGCACTTTTATTTGGGAAAAAACTTTTACAAATTACAATGTTCGCACACCTGACGCCTTACATGCAGGTGCAGTTTATTCTGTTGCATACTTCCAGTTCTAATTGTATTTGTAGAGCCCAACAGCACAACAAGGTCACCTTTGCAGAATGTCTTGAATTTGAAAATAAGCAACAATCAAATAAACAATCAATGAAGCAAATAAAGTGATGTGCCATGTGTCCTCTGTCCTCAGACCTTCGTTCCCAGCGAGGAAAAAGTCCAAAAAAAAAAAACCAGTGGGAAAAAAGAAACCTCAGGGAGAACCACAGAGAAGGAGAGATCCACTCCCATCGATGGACGGACTGTACCGTCTTTCTGCCTGTGTAACATACAATGTGTACATTTGAGAGTTAGCGAACATTCAAAAGAAATAAACACATACCAGTGAAGAAAAAGAACTATTAATTAAAAATGTTTAATATATTTTGAACCACTATTCATATTTACATGTTAATAATTCAGGTACATTTCATTAGCATCTGATGTATATAAGCTCTGTAGTAAAGACAGACACACCATCATCTTCTGAAACACTGATTCTCTAATAAAATATATTTGACAAAATGGCAGTGATTGTGTTTACTTCCAGTTAATTATATATTTAGCTGAAAAGTCAACTTTTATTCAGTTTTTTTTTCAGTTTTGATTAATGATAGACTGATATATTGAGCTGATATTCGTATGTTTTTTTGCCTTTTATGATAGATAGATAGATACTTTATTGATCTCTTACAAGAAATGTCTTGGTTATGACAGCAGTACAGTTGCAGGTGCCAAACAAGATTCCATGGAATATAGAACAGAACACCAGCACATGTGTATCAGTCTGTTGCATTGGCTGATACCATTTTTTTTTCCTGCCATGATTTAGTAACAAGCAAAGTTCACAAGACCTCCATGTTCTTGGAGATACTACTGTCTGAATTGAACATTTTTTAAATATTTTTGGGTGTAAGAATATTTATTCGGTTAACTGTTATAATTTTTACTTGATTAATTGTAAGTAAAAAAAAGTCTGTCTGACATTTGTTATAATTTGACAGAGAGCAAAACAATCTGTATTGGCTCAGCAACCAGTATCGGTCATTGACTAAGGCTGATGTAAAAAATAAAAATCTGG
Organism: Siphamia tubifer; assembly: GCA_020466265.1. Taxonomy (NCBI): domain Eukaryota; kingdom Metazoa; phylum Chordata; class Actinopteri; order Kurtiformes; family Apogonidae; genus Siphamia; species Siphamia tubifer. The sequence goes on from CM035786.1 coordinate 19,419,968, forward strand.
ATATATATATATATTGTATTATATACTATTACCCCCCCCCCCCCAAAAAAAAATCCATTTGTGTTGATCATTAGTTTTGATATAATAACCTCTGAACTAACATGATCAACAAATTAAATGTAAGAAAATACAGAGTTTTAGTGAGAAATGCCAAAAAATAGGCAATAATATTATAATAAGTGGTTGTAAATCACTTGTGAATGGTTTAAACCTCATTATAAACAAGTAGAAGTGTCGATAAGGTTAGTGTAAGTGTATCTAAAAAAAAAAAGTATGGTTTTTTGGGGGGAGGGAGGGGTGTATATTGTGAAAAGAGGAAGGTAAATGTGTAGTTTTGATTCAGGACTTGTGTGACACTGTTACCTTGTTCCTGATTGGTGCATCCCTTTGACTTTCTATTGTGCCCCAGGTCAACTCCTGTTAACTGCTGGTTTCCAGGTCTTTGGATGTGGGCAGTGACTGGATTATTGGAGGCAACTGAGTCTGTCAACAACAAGTGTTGACATTTGGGCTTAGGAGATAAACCTCACAGGGGATCAAACAAAGAATTGGCCTTTTGACTGAAGAAAGGAGTGTGTGTTTGTGCATGTGTTTGCACGTATGTTTGGGTAGAGAGGTTTGTGTTGCAAGTTTGCTGCTGACAACCATGAGTGGAAGGACATTGATACTGTCAGAGGAGTTTGGTTAAGTCCATGTTAGACACTTAAGAAAACATAAAAGTAAGAGGAGCAGGAACTCACACATGTGCACACAGATAAATAAATACATGAATAAAATGAACATACAGTGCTTTGTATAGAGTCACTGGAGCTGTCTTTGCAGGGTCCATTGGTGAAGATATAACATGCAGATCTCTAAAAAGGAAATTTAATTTCCAAATGCTGATGTTGTACAATAGACTTATGAAAATGTTAGACATTCACTTCAACTTATTCATGTTGAACTAATGAGTTGTCATTGCCTTTCACTTAAATAAGTTATTATTTTCCAGAATAAACATACTGTATGAGTAAAATAAAATGAATGTATTGACAATCATGGTCTATACAACTGCAACCTTATCCAAATATGGATATAGACTCTGTGTGAAATGAAAGTGAGGTTTAGTTTTTGTCTTGATTATTTATTTCAAAAGTATGTGGGGAAAAAAAGTGAAAATCTTCAAACTAGATGCTTTTATTGTTCTGGTTACAACAATCTAAGTAATAACTTGCTTTGTTAGATGGGGATTTCTTTTCTGTGGAGGACATAGAAAACCTTTATTCACTTATAATCAGTAAAAATGACAGAATATTTTCTCTAAGAAAAAGGTGTGTAATAACTTATAATTCTGAAATGCCTGCCAACTCTATATGTCTGATGTAAAAAAATAAAAATAAAAAGAATCCATCAATAAAATGAATAAATACAAAAAATATGATTCGCAAAATGTGTCTTTAACAGGACATGTTCTGAATGATAGTCTATTATTCTGAACATTACCAACAAAAATTGCAATAAACTTGAGGATGAAATTGCTGTTTAAAGTGCTTCACTGGTTAATTGTAAGATCAGAGGAGAGTTCAATAAAATGCGGTGAGCTACTGTGTCAGTGTTTAGGTCAAGGATCGGCACTTAAAGTGTCTGATGAAATGTCCATCAAAACGGAGAGAGGGACAGTGAGTAAAATGTGGAAGGGGAAAGGGGTGAATCAGAAAGAGAGGATGCAAAGCTCAGCGGGGTGCTTCCCTGTTAATGTTTTTGACATAAGGACTGGAGAGGAGAAAATGACTGAATGGAGGAAAGGAAAGATGAAAGAAGAGGATCAACATAGAGCTAAATGTCCCGCTAACATCTCTGACAGAAGGAGAGGAGAGGGAGGGGGGAGGAGCTGAATGTAAGGAAAAGAAAAGAGCAGAGGAAGGACGGGAGAGGAAGCTGCTGGGGGTTATCTAGCATATTTTAGAACCAAATATTATTTATTTATTTTCTTCCTTGCTTGTTTGTCTGTTTTTCTTCACTCTGTGACACAATCGAAATAAACTAAACCAGAATCACTTAATTTTCTGAGTAAATGTATAAAGCAATGCCTGGGATTTTTCTCTATGTGCTTCAATGAGGATGAAAATTATCATATTGTCTTAGAGCTTTCATTTAATTTCTTAATAACACCAGTACTATACACCGCATTGTCCACCAACTTATTAAGATTGTTAGCCTAGCTGCGCTAGCCCCCTTAGCGGCTGCAAATCTTAAGTTTTACAGTAGTAGTCTACTTATGCTCACTGTAACTTTTGGCTAGATTTTCCTGAAACTGGCCGACCAATCACAGTGAAGTATAGAGTCAGAGGGCGGGCTTAACAAAGTGACACTGTAACGATTCGAAGAGAAACAACTGGAAACAACCATAGAAGAAGAATAACAACAATGGGTGGTGTTTCCTTTTATCGAAGATGAGTGAAGAATGTGAGAAAATGTCAGCAATCTGACATTTACATTAGTCATTTTTAACTTTCTCTGTGAACTTTCTTGCTGTGTTCTCCATTGTTATTGAATGCATTGCGCGTTGGTTCTATATATATATATCCAGGTTGCTTTGTTTCAAACTGTTTTTGGAGGGTAGAAAAATGACAAACACTAGAGTTTACTGGTGCTTCCTCATACATGTCCATGATACATTAATGAGGCATCTCTGATTGGCTCAGACAATGAACACTCCTCCTCCTCTTGCTCTGTGTGCATTTTCTTTCCCAGAGTAGGATCAAGCTAGGTCTCGTGCCGTCGTTTGTTTTGAAAACATGCAGGGGGAAAAAATGAGGCTTTATTTTCACAGAGAGCACATGAACCAGTTTGTGTTTTCAAGTTTTAGTTTGCTGCTTTTTTTTTTTTTTCAAGTTTGTGCAGCAGCTACTGTGGTGTCATCTTCTCTTGTAGATGCTAATGCTAACGCTACTTCAGATCCGCTTCAATGGGGGACGGGCTTAACCCCACATGGGTAACGCCAATGTCCACATGACATAATGTGGACAGGACTTTTCTGAGTGGCTCGTTTCTCTGTGTTGTTTTCTATGAATGATAAATACAGCCAGTGGAGGGGACACACCACGCAGCAAATGCAGCATGTGTTGGTAACTTGGGGTGACCCATCAGAATCCAAAAGGAGCATGACACCTTTAATGAAAAAATAAATCGACATTACAAAATTACAAAATTCAGGTTTTTTTTTTTTTTACATTAGGTGAAAGGTTTGTGTGCATGTCCAATGGAAAAGTGACAACTGTTTCTTCACAGCAGGAAGGTCCAAGGTTTGACACCTGGGTGCAGGGACACCTTTCTGTGTGAACACCATTCTGCCATTCAAAAACATGCACTACTAGTTTAACTCATTCCCTGCCAGGTGAATGAGAAGAGAATATTGACTCAGAATATAGTATTATATAATACTATATATATTACACTATATACTATATTATATTACAATATTATATAATAATAAAAGACTCTCAGACTACATAAGTGTGGCACCCAAAATAAAGTGTAGACTGTTCATTTGGATTTTAACATTTCATGTCAATGGCAGTGAATGAGTGAATTGGTTAATCTCAGTAGCTCGTAGGTGTTAACGTGAGTGTGAGTGGTTGTTCGTCTCTACATGTCGGTCCTGTGATGAACTGATGACACATCACAGTCCACTACCCCTACCACCTTCTCAACAACTAAGTTCAACTTGGTTCAAAAGATGACTGAATGAAAGAGACACAAAGTCGTCCTTTAACAGTCACAGTCTAGAACAGGGGTCTCAAACTCATTTTCTTCAGGGGCCACATTTAGCCTGATTCGATCTACAATGGGCCGGACTAGTAAAATGAAAACATAATAACCTATAAATAATGACAATTCCAAATTTTTGTCATTGTTTTAGTGCGAAAAAAAATCCTGAATAAAGTGCAAAAATATTTTTAGGAATTATCCAAATACAAAATCTCATAAGGAAAATAAGGACAATATTCTGCGTCAATTTATCACTTGTTTTTATTATGGATAAGATCTACAAAGACACTGAACTCTTAGTAACAGAAGCAGAAAATGGTTCAAATTGTGTCTAACTTTCTTTGGACAAGTCAGGTTGTTGACATTTTATTGTTATAGGATAATCTGTGAATGTAAATATTTTCATAATTTTATATTATAGTTTGCAGTAAAACAATGACAATATGGGAAATTGTCATCATTTATAGGCAAAGAAAAAACTAAGAAGAAAATATGGATTAATTTAATCAATTATTATGTTCTACATCCCGAAGGGCCACATTGGACACATTGGCAGGCCACATTTGGCCCCCGGGCTACATGTTTGAGACCCCTGGTCTAGAAGGACTCAAGGTAGTTAGCAGAAGGACAAAATCACACAGGTAGGGAGGATAAATATCCAGGTAAATGACCAATACGATGTATGAGAAAACTTGGAAATAAAGTGTGAGAGAGTATGCACACATATGCACACATGCATATTTCTTCCTTGTATAAACATTATGCCCGGAGAATGTCCAGGAATATATGCTGTGGTGACTGTGACTCACAAAACCTAACCACTTCTCCATCCTCACATACACACACAAATGCACACTTTGGCTTACCCAACATGATAATTAATCTGCCTGCTTCTTGGTTCTTTTCCAAGCTCTTCTTTAGGAACAGAGGTATAATTGTTATATCTACTGTCAGGCTGCTGCAGCTCTGGCCCTGGGCTTCCTTACTACTTAAAAAAAAAAAATTGAATATGAGCAATTTTGAAGTTGCAACAGCTGAACAGACTGTAAATGAATTTGTAAAGAAGTATCGGGTCAGTGGCTAAAATGTGAACATGAAAGCATTTTTCTATCCACAATATAAATACCAGACACTACCCTCCATTTCAGGTTATGTCCCTCCGTAAAGGGAATGCCTTTGGGAGACCTGAGATCTGTCATCCTGTTTAAAGACCATATGTTTTCCTTAGTCAGTGTAATGAGGATCTAAGACATGAATACCTTTACATGCGTACATAAACTCTCACACGTTGTTCTTGTTGCTTTTTGGGCCCTCTCACACTGTCTTCTACTATCTGAGCACATGCATCCACACACATTCACAGGCATGGAGTGACTGCTAGGTCCATTAGCAGGTCATGAAACAGTCATTGTTCATTGCTTCCTATATGCTTCTATTTTCAAGAGCCAACAGGAGAAACAATAGTACTCCCAGACACTCTCAGGTGTTCTGGTCACAGCACAAACTAAACAAACCACAGCGTGAAGTCAAGCTGGAGAGATCTTTAGAGGTGTGTATGTGTTAGACAGAGAACTTGTGGTTATGTACAGAATGTTTATGTGTATATGCATTAACAGCTTTAACAACACACCTAGCCATTTGCACTTCCTTATTTAAACGTGTTTGTTTACAGAAGATAGCATTAGCATTGTCGTGTTGCTATAAGTGAGTATGAACGCCAAAACCAGCTGCAGCAAGAATGTCAGTGCACCGTATTGTTCTTCACAGACCAGCATCCAGTTCCTTACATGTGTGTTCATGTGTATATCACATGTTCAGTCAGGGTTTTACCGAGAAATCAGAGGCCTCTTGGTGCTAAAATTGATTTTTAATTGTGAAAAAAAAAAAAGCATTGTTTAGTAGAAAATAGACCTACTGTAAATCTAAAAATAAATGTACACATGAAGAACGTCTTGTATTACTTGTTACTCTTATGACAAAATTGTTCTTGTCAATTTTAACTCCATTATCCATTCACCATTTGTTGAATTGGCTTCTATCGCCAGCTGAGAAAATATTAGTATGGCAGCAGAAATTGCCTGGCTCTGCTTTTGTGTGAAAAGGGAACAGGGATCCAAATGTTCTACTGTTTGTTTTTCACATTCATTTGTTCTGTGTTCAGACGCTCACCATTAATCTCAGCAGCTTTGTGGCGGAGCTCTCTACATCATTGTAAAAGTTGTTAAAACCGCCTATTTTATATACATTTACAGCTCGGTGATATGAAGTTACATATGTTCAGCGTACATACTGTAGATATCATTGTAGCACAGCTTATTAAAAACTGTCTATTTTTACTGATGTGAAGGCTTAAAAAACACTGATTAGAAGAGGACTGAGAGCAAAATACCTTTTTGTTAATATAATACAAGTTGATAATATAGCTGATCTTTTTAGCTTGGAGTTTGGTAGAATTGGAATGTCAATAATAGGGGTGGGAGAAAAAAAAATATCAATTCACATATGTATCGAGATTTTTTGTTTTACGATTTTTAAATCAATATTTTGGTTCGAAAATTGACCCCACCCCCCAAATTTAAATGATTAATTTTAAGGTGGAAAAAAATTACTGCTTGTAAAGACCATAGATGAGTGTATGAGTCACTCAGGTGTATAAAATTTGTCATGGGATACACAGAAATCACACAGATGACAGCTAGCTTATTATCATATTAGCTTCAACAACACACCAGCATTATGCGCAGATGTGGTGCATTCAGGACAGTCATAACATCTCTTGTGCGTTCAAAAGTGCAGGATATCTGATAACTTTAGAGAAAATGAGTTGTTCCTGAATAAATATAGTTAAACAATCAACAACAATTCAAGTGTGTGGGCTTTCTAACAGAAGGGAAGAGCAGAGCTGGACATGTACACTTTAAAGTACACTTTATTATGAAGTATGTTAATTTAAAGGCTCCTATTTGTGTTGTGTACAGATAAATGTAGCAGTTTACTTCCCAAAGTCTGGTTCAAATATATTACTGCTGAATATGATGTAAATATTTTGGGAAATATGGCTCCTGATATGATCTGTAGGCATCATCATTCAGCTTTTTCACCTGGTCTGGTGTTCAAAGGCAAGCAAAAAATCAGGACTATCAAAGAATCGCAATTCAAAACAAATTAGCACCCAAAAAATCTTAAAAGAATTAAAAGCATATTGTCTCAGCCCTAGTCAATAACCAATGATAGATCAGGGAATAACATACATACTTACTCAGAATTATTGCTGAACAATTCTGAATATTCACATGTATGTCAGTATCAGTCATTACCTTTAGAAAAAGAAGTTTATTCAAGTTTATTATGAGTATACATATTTTATTCTAAACCTGAGGAAGTATCCTTGAAGTTGACTTTTTATAACCTATTTTATATACTTAAAAATAGTATAGTGAAGTTATTATATATATTTATTTGTGGATCCAGTTCAATTATCTGCCACTGAATAGACTTAATACTGCATTTAGAACTTTTGAACACGATCACAATTTCAAATGAGGGTCAAATCATCTGTTCCAAGGACTCCACTCTCGCACAATTTTTGATTCTCTCCACCAGATTGTATGTCAGTAAAAACACCAAAGGACCTACTTTTTTTCAGTAAGACTGACATCATGTTCCTGCAGAAATAGTTTAATCTGTGCATGCAGAGGAATTTTAAACTTGTGCTGGAATCAAATACTGTGTTGCAACTGGTACAATGAGACGGACAGTGGGCACTAATGCCAACGTATGCTAAACATTTAAACTTCATGGAAACATGTAGATGATAAATAATGATTTAATTTTGCAGTCTTAAACCTACACATTTGGCCTGTGGTAGTTTCTACTGTACATGTTTTTCCATATTTAAGTATTTATAGGTGTGTGTAAGTATATCTGTGTGTGTGTATATATATATATATACATATATATATATATATATATATATATATATGTTGTGTGTAGGTATGTATGTACAATATATATGTATGTATATATGTATGGATATGTATGAATGTGTGTATGGACTTGGCAGATAATTATTGTAATTCATTTATAAGGAGAAGGGGTGGGAGTTCATAAACTATGCTCCTTCTCATTCCTTTTCAAATATGTATTATGTGCCGTATTTTTAAGTGTGTGTTTGTTTTTGTACATTTCTTTCTTCTGTATTTTTTATTTCTTTATTTACATTTTTTTTTGTTTTGACATTCATATTCAAAATAAATCCAGAAAAAAAAAAGGCAAATCATTCAGATGCCAAAACTCCAGGCGACACGACAACTCACACACCCGTGTAAAAGCAGCAAGCTGAAGCCAAATGGATACATATGGAAGTGACCTGCAACACTTTATTACCAAATATACAGCTTAATGAGACTGTAATGGAACAAGCATCAAAGGGGAATGATGTATCATAAGAGCAATTCTTTTCCATCATCTTCATGGTTTACTGTCACTTTACACACTTGGCAAAATCCTCTAACGGAGGCAGTTTCAGCTTCCAGGTGAGTGTGCGGTCATTCATGACAGGGATACATTCACAGACGCAGAGACACCCTCACACTATATAATCTCTGCTTTATTCACATCACTGTTTGCACTGGTGAAACCTAAGTAATTATACAGGCTGTGGACGGCTTCACTCTTTACACACTCACAGTGACCCTGGGGTCATTGTGCGGTTGGCTGTAACAGTCTGAACAGCAGGGGAAAAAAATAAAAAAAAACTAACTGCAAGAAAGAATGGACAGCACTTACTCTGCCTTTAACACACACACACACACACATTTGCAAATACTAGTGGCTGGTGGACTGGTGTCTGTGGTCGCAGAGCGGTCAGTTGTGACAGACACATCGTATCCCCTCTAGCTGACCCCTGGACACACACACACACACACACACACAGACAACTGCACCCACTGGAGCATTTTCCCTTTATTCAACCCCTGTCTCTTTCTACAAACCTGCTACATCATTCACCACTGCACTAATGACACAGAACAGCTAACAGGCTGTCAAAGTAACAAACACTGCCACCTCTACCAATTACACAGCATGAAGATGTCGCCTCTAATCCATTCACATCTACATTTGAAACACAGAGGTGTATATTGTAAAGCCCTAAAGTCCATGCATGCAACTGTATGTAATTAGTTTTACTGAAAATGTCTTGTTTTATATTCTGTTTTACTAAGTATATTTCTCTCATTTCTAGTTAAAATATCTCATCACACTTAAAATCATGTTTTCAGTGTTTTCAGTACTTATTTTTCAGACAA